>VWYP01005647.1:285123-326821 GCA_013400435.1 Pycnonotus jocosus
GGGAGGACGCGCCGGGCCGCTGCCGGGCGCCGAGGGCACCGGGCCGTGAGGGCAGGGCGCGGGGGCGAGCGGGCGGCTCCGCCTCCCCGGGAGCGCTGGGTAAGGGGCTCCCTCCGTGTCGCTGCCCGGAGGAGGCTGTATTTATTTTCTCCTCGCTCCCCCACCCCCCTCCGGCGTGGGGAAGCCCTTGGGCAGGGCCGGGCCACTGGCTGGCGTGGCGGAGGGACGGTGGCCCCGGAACCGCTCGCATATGCCGAGGCAGGCCGGCGCGGGCATCGCGGCGTGATTCACTTAGAATTTGCGTGGAAATTTCCTCTCGCCCTTTCTTCCTCTTCCCTGGAGCCTGGCTCCATTTCTTCTTGTAATATGCAGTTTTTTTCCTGAGGGAGAGGCAAACAGATGGTGAATGGCAGCCTCTTAATTTTGGTGTTATTTTGGACAGTCCGTGCAATCTCCGGAGATTTGTCTGTCAGTAAAATAACCGCTATGTAACTTTCTGTCTCCTGCTTGCAAAATCCTAGAAGCTCTTTCCATTTTGTGCATTAGCAGAAGCAAACGACAAAGCTGTGCATGGGTGCTCATCCTGCTTCTACCTATGGTCCTACAGCTCTGCCTGCCAGTTTAAAAGTGAGCAGCCGATACCTTTGTATGTACAGTAAAGGGGAGGGAAAATACACTAGATAATTATGTTAAAATGCTTTATTACCATATAAGAAAGGATTTAACTGTCCATTGTTTGTATGCTTCTGTCAGTGTGGAAATACCAAGTATGCCATTCATAGGGGAAGCAATTCTCTCTAGAGCGTTTGTTAATGTAAGCAAAACCTATCAGCTGGTTAAAGCTGTGGAAATTCTAGATCTGTATATGTTGGCTTACTCCTGTCCAAAAGTTTTAGAAGTTAGTGTTGGCCAGTCACATGTTTACTGAGCCTGTACAGGTTTCTAACTCACTGTGTTTTAATTGTCTGTATTTTGTTTTAGTTTTGAAATGTCTTGACTTGAACATCCCTGTACTTGGACTTCATATTCGTGTAAACATGGTGTCTGGCACTAATACAAGAGCCCACATACTGTAAGATGAATATGTAGAAGAATGGATTTTTTTCTAGCCCCTTTCACTGCTTAAAAAGGAAAGGGAAAAAATAAAATACAGGCTTATGAAGAGCAGGGAATAAAACAGCTGTTTGACTCCAGAGGGTGAATTAGTTTCAGCTGGCCTACAAATAGTCAAATATAGTGCTAGTTTCTTAGCATCTCTGTAATAATGTAGTGATCTAACTCATGGTCTAGGATTCAGCTGTGCTGCATCTTAGGCTTTTGGAATTCTGTGATAGAGTTTCCATTTCATGAACAAGATGAATACATGCAAATGTTTAGAAATGCTTGGCAGTTGAACTTGGCTGAATTGCAAACTAAGTTCATTTTAGGGGAAAAGATTTTTTTTTGGAAAGGGAGAATACAGTGATAAAATTATGTCTTCTTTTGACTTGCATGTTTCTTCAGGTACCTCTTTGTTAGCTTTTAAAATTAGGAGTGTTGGAGGATCCTAACAGTTTTTCTCTTTACAGAGAAAAAGACAATCACAGAGTTGGTGAGTGTGTGTCAGGAATAGTGCTCTGCTAGTTTCTTGGTACCTCAGAAAGTTTAAGAATGTCCTTGGAGTGCCCACTAAATAAATAATTTGGGTTGAAAAGGCTGATGAGAGAGTGTACACAAGTACGTGATTCTTTTTATTTAATTAAAAAGAATCTGTATGTAGAAATACATGTTTTCTTTCATGGCTGTTGTTCATAGAAGTTAGGATATTCTTTGTGGGTTAAATGGTTTTGAAATAGCTCTGACCGAGATGCTAAGTATGGGCCCTGAAGGCTTAACTCTGGAAACTATTTCTCAAAATCTCGCCTGCCTCTTTGCAATAAAAGAGATTATTTCAAATAGACCATTCTGTAAGCAGGTGACTGTTAAGTGCTGATCACAGATTGCATCTTGGGCCTAGGTTGCTCTGGTAAGATGAGGCTGATCTACAGGCATTAACACATGCAGAAAGAAAATTACTCGCTCAGCAAGAGTGCTAGGGTCAAGGGTTTCTAAACTTTCACACGGTGAATAGTGCCTTGGGTTGTACAAACCGCCTCTTGTCCCACTTGTAGTTATGCTGTATCGCTGAGATGACTTGAGTACGTACATATGTGAAAGACTGCATAACTTACTTTGCTTCAATATCCTGAATACTTTCTCCTTTTAAAGATGTTCATGCTTTCTTTTTTATTTTCAGTTTGTGTCTTTCTACTTGCTTAGTCTCCTTTTTATTGGATGGTAACAGTGTGAGGAGCTAGAGCTTTATAAATAAATAGAGTCCCCATTCCTCTGGGAAACCCTCTTGTTTCTTGGAGAATAGGCTATGAATTTATTCCTTTCAGAAGGTTGGTTAACATTTTAACAACTGTGAACACTTTCCAGACTTGGAAAATTAAGTATAGCAGCAAATGATTTAGCATGGCTTGAGCTACTGCTCAGACCTGGTCTGTCCTGTAAATAAATTGGGAGGGCAGTGCAAGTGTCTAGCAGGAAATATGAATATAACATCTCTTAAGTAAAAGCATGTATGCATTTTTGCATTAGACTTGTTTGGATCAGCTAGATGTGTGTTTTTACCAAACTGGGTTTTTTTTCTGTCACACCAGAAACTTTGATGTGCTTGGTTATGTCAGGTGGCATTTTTCTTGTATGAGTTTGAAAAAGGAATCCTCATTGTTTCCTTATTTCAAGATTATACAAATTTAGTGAGTATTCAGAATATGTGGTTTTAGCTTCTGGTTAGTTGTTATTAGACTGGCTGCATCAGCTCAAAGGGAAGAATTAGTGTTTAAACTAGTGATTTCCACATATTACTAAGATCAAGTAAGTTTTGTGGTGATATGTTTCCTTTCCTTCCTTGGCTGTTCTGGGAACTTGACAACTCCAAGGTATTTCTACTAGGAGTCTATCATCATTTAAATGGAGCTTGCAAGTGTTTTCTAAACACGTATGTACAAGATAAGGTATTTATAAATCTCATTCATGTGCTGTAACAATTTAAGGAAGCCTGCATCCAAAGCTATAATGACAAATACAGGCCAAGGGAATGACACTTCTCATCCTTTTCTGTGTATCCTGAGAGTTATGTACTGTGATTTTATTCTGGAGCAGAATATATTACTGTTAATTTCATTGTGATTAATCAGTTGTTAGTGTATTTTGTTAAGGTATTTCATCTGTTGCTATTTTTTAAATTGGGGAAAATAGGTTATGATCAGCATAAGGGGTATTTTTTTTATCTTTTAGTCACTGAATGTTAAAAAAAAAGGTGGATGTAGAGATCAAGCAAACATGCTACTGAACTTGGTGGAAAGGGAGCTTGGATCTTTGCTAAGGCTTATTCTCTGATCAGTGCTGTCTGATTTTGATCCTGTCCTGTTCTCTTGCGAGGGAAGAAGGGAAAACTTCATCTGTCTGTGAGCTGCTTTCTAACATACGGTGATCCCAGCATCTGTTTCTTCCATCTCACTGTTGTCTTGAGAACAGTAGATGCCTAATATGAAGTGGGTTTCAGTTGACTACAAAATCTGATGTAAAGTAATTGTACTTCTGCATATCTTGGTTGTGAGATGGAGAGTCCCTTGTTGTAGTGCAGGTTCTTGTACTGTCCTTTTCTGGGCTTTGAGTATTTTACTTTTCTCAGCTTAGCAGTCTTTCATTGCTGGAAGGTGATACTGCAATATTTTGTATTTGATTGCAAGTATCAATTATTTGCACTAGAAATTTGTGGTGGTGTTTTTGTGTTGTTGGGGTTTGGGTTTTTTGTTTGCTTTTTTCAAAAGAAATTAAGTTAAAGTGCACAAATGGCAGCATACTTCTGTCTTCACTTCTCATGAGTTCTTCAAATTCAGAACAGAATCACATGAGCTTTGTAGGTATGGCCAAAAAATGTGATAGGCATGTGTACTGTGATTTTCAATTAGTGCTTCATCCCAGGTTTTACTTTGGCCCATTTTTAGACCTTTTTTGTGGTTGAGTGCTTATGTTTCAGACTGCTGAGGCCTAATATTTTCCTTGCTTAACAGAAGGAGCATTTGTTTTTTTCCCAGTGTGGATGTCCTTAAAATTTTCTTCCATATAAGATTTGATACGCAAAAGTAGTAACTAAAAGGGTAGCAATGTTACTCCTTGTAGGATCAAATACACTGCATAGGAAGACTTGCTAACAATTTTTCAGGTTAATCTGTTTCAGGAACACTGAATTCAACAGATGAGATTTATTTGAAGGCAGGCTTCGTGTTGTATTTTGATGTAAAGTTTCTTTCGCCACTCTCGATTTAATGTGGATCCTGCTTGAATAGTGCCTATTAATTTTAAATTGCAAGATACATGAGCTAAGACGCTTTGAGTGTGAAATACTGTACTTGCAGATGGAGTAGTTTTGTTATTTCTAAACCTGTCTCTTATTACATGTTACAGTAAGTTGCCATCTTAGAAAAAACAGAATTTGAGTGCAGGACTGGGAGGAAGTAATTATATTTATATATGCTTTGGAACTGCCTACCTGTAGGAGTTTGTGATAGACGTTTTGGTGAAGGTTATGTCCCAGATGGGTAAGCATGTGGTGGCTGTTCAGAGTTTGTTTTCTGCTACAGCCTAGAATTATAGAAAAACAGGATAGGGAAGAAGCATGTAGCAATAATCACTAGATGTGGGGAGAAAGTATTCACTACTTTTTTGTCTTTTTCTGTCTTCTCTCCAGATATGATGAATGAAGATAGGTATGTGTAGCTATAGCTGTGCCTGTCAATTAAAGACCTAAAGCTTCTCTGTAATCTGTAGATATTACCTTGGGCTGTTGGATGCTGCAAAAATAGAAACTATTCCCTATCTTTGAATAGCTCCTGCTTCATGATGTGTGACTTTTTTTTTTTTTTTAATTGAATGAAATCTAGAATTAGTCTTCACTATCTCATTCATAAAATGTGTCTGTCCCCTGAGAGCTCTTAAACTAGCATAAAATAAAAGGCCAAAACTTGCTAGGTCAAAATTAGTGTTTATAGGTCAGCATACTCGATAGTTAATTTGAATGCATTTCCTTCAATCAGTGTGAACCGTAGGGGCCCCTAAACTTCTGAAGTTATGTTAAACACACTGGTCTAAATGAGAGAGGCCCAGTAGCATTAATCCAATTTGTCTAGTGACTTAATCTTACTGCCATTTATCGTGTAACTGCTGCTCCTCTGAACAAGCCTTCTTGCATGTGTTTCTGTTGATCATTTAGAATGTTGAATCCCTTTTCCTAAGAAGGTAATCTTCTCTTTTATGAAACTCCATCCTAGGTTAAGGGTCAAGTAATTTATAACTGAGGAACCATGTTAGAGAACTTAGAGCTTCCTCCCATCTTTGAAAGCTCCTTTGCTAGTCCTTTAATTTAGTAAAGCATATGTTTAATGTATTGATGTAGTTTCACAGTTAGTGGCAAACTGATTCTAGAACATAGGTGGTAAGTCTGAAACCAGAAGATGATCACTGATTTTCCTTTACATAAATGTTAGTGTACATTGAAAATATGGAAGAACAGCTGGCAAGTTTAAGGAAATACCAGCTCTTATATCAGTCTGACTTCTGCACATGGGTGGTGTTACCATCTGACTGGATTACAGTTTCATTTGAATGAAACTACTCATTCATTCTTGAATAGTAGTTATAATTGTAAGCATGCTTCGAGGTATGTCCGTTCTCATGTTTTCACCAGTATAATGGCTTCCTCTTTTCATTGAGCAATTTTAGAGATGTTAATTTCTTAATTTTTTTTGTGCATGGTCTCATTCTGATTTAACTTGAGGCTTCTGATTCTCTGGGGGTGGGACAGGGGCATACCTTGTATGAGAACTATTCCTCTGGTTACTATGGTATAAATACATAGCACATTGAAACTTGGTGAGAGCCAGCTGTGTTGTGTGACCACATGACTGACAGTCTGAAGAAAACACCATACCTTGGGCAGAAACTGCTTAGAATTGGTTCTATAGTATCTTTTCCTGGGAAACCTGCCATTTGCTTTTGACTTCAGTGTCCAAAAAGAGAACACTGTGCAGCCATCTTTATAAGGAAGCCTGCAGTGGCACATAGCTTTTGTTCTTTGATTGTAGTTGTATAGAGAATAAGTGAAGAGTCAAAAAACAGGCAGATTTGGCATAAAATGGTTATTCTGTCTCTACTCATAATTAATACCAGTTATTGTGAGGAATTTTTAAAAAAATTCTTTGCACTATTAAACTATTGATAGAGGTGAAGAAAAATGTGTTTTCAAACATATATAATTCGGTGTAATGAGGTGAGAGGGAGTGAGGTTCCTTTTGGGATTTGCGGTGCTGTAGTCATCCACTCTTAACAAATAAGCCACTTAGTACCAGCAGCTATTTCTGCTTTTTTCAGTGTGTGCCACCTCTGAAAGCATGAAGGTAACTTCTGCAGAGATGCAGTGCAGCATCTTTTGATTGTACTGTTTGTTCCTGAGACTTGTGATGGACATAGAAAATACCATGGTATATGAAAGTATAAGGAAGGAGATGGACTCGGTGTCATTCTGTGTTTTACTTGGTTTTTGTTTTACTTTTTTTTTATTTACTAAATATAAAGTCAGATATCAAAGAGCATCTTCTCAAAGCTGACATCAGCATAAATGTTTCTGAGGCGTCCTCAATACCTTCATTTTGTATTTTGTTTCTATCAGCCAGTTCTTTGTTCTTGTAAGGCAGTTGTTTGATTTTCTTATGGATTTTGGTTAGTTTGCATCTCATATGGGCTTAGGCTTCTCCAAAGGAACTGCATTCAGCTGCTCTTGGTTGGTAAAACCTCAGACCTGTCCCTTAGTATTAAAAAATCACAGCACTTAAAGGATATGTTGGGCAAGTGCATTTGCAGTCAACTTGAACTTTGGTGCTTTTTATAGCATATGTTTGTCACAGTCCGACAAAATGTTTGGGATTTCATTCAGCACTTTGTATGTACCAAATGACTCCTTAACTTCACCTGCCTGAGTTAATGCAGCTCCAGGTAGTGGAGGTAGCAGGAGAAGGAATTTATATAAATCCAATACTACACATCCTGCTTAAATTTGTGGAAGCCGATGCTGTTACTTCTCATTGTTCTCCCTTTTTTTTTTCCTAAGAAGTTGCTTTATATGTGTCTGTCTCTAAAATTTGTTTGCTACAGCATATAGATTATCTTCAAGCAGTCCTTTATGTTCTGCTCCTCACTAGGATAAAGGTGCTTCCATCAATTTAGGACTTCATCTTTCTCAACTTTGTTTTTTAGTAACAAATATGTATTTTCCTGAAAAGCAGAAGGCAGTTGTAGCTTGTGTACCAGATATGTGCGAATGGGTATTTATGACATGGGTGAATTTTGTACAAAGCAATTACCTTCTTGGATTTCTAGCAGATGTGTGGGGTATGAGTGATAAGAAGGTTCTTCCACTCTCCAAAGCTTTTCGGTGCTTCTCATTAAATGAATTGTTTTCTTTTTGAAGTTTAATTTTTAAAGTTACAGAATGGAAAGTAAAGTAAAATTCTAAGTATTGTCTGTGAAAGCCAAACCAGTGCCAGAGTGGGACTGAGTGTGACTGTGACATGGTAGATGTTTTTACCATTTTCTGTTGACTCAGATGTCAGTACATGTTATTGAAAGCTGCATCCTGCTCTTGTCTGAAGCAGATGATGTCTTAAGCATAGTATTTTTATTTTCCATACTGAACTCTAAGTTAATCTCTTTCTTCAGCTAACAGAACTGATAGCTGATTGGATTTATTTGCTCTTGCATTTTAATTAGATGTACTTTTATGTTATCCAACTGTTTTGTAAATTACGAAAAGAGATACTTTATTGCATTGAATTATGTGCTAGAGAATTTCAGATTTTAGAGAAGCTTCACCCTTGGTCGTTTCCAGCATAAAACAAGAAATAAGCCACAGGCCTCATTTCCACCTGCTTTCGGATAGTGCCACAAATTTGAGCACAGGTTGTGTGCTATATTTGGAATTGATTTTACCTCCCAGATACACATCAAGAAAAAGCCAAAATGGTTCACTCATTTTTTTCTCCATTGGGCTTTGCAGTTACTGGCTACAGGGGCTAATGCTTTACTTACTTTTTCACTTTTGAAAAACTCTAAGTGTAGGTACCTTGGTGTAACTGTAGTCTCTTTAAAGTGGAAGTGGGTTTGTATGTGTTAAACTTCTGTTGTATCTTTACCATTCCACTGTGCCTTGTATATTTACATATTAAGACTTTTATAACATGTAACAGCAGTGCTCATGGTAGGGAATTGTTATAATAAAACTTGTATTTTTTAAGCTAATATTTTAAATGTAGGCCTTCTTTCTCTGTTTCAAACATGTTATCTAGCTACATTATCATCAATAGGTCTATTCCATTGGGTTTTCTACTTAAGTAAATGTAGGATCACAGCCTTAATTTGTAGTACTTTGGTTTTCTGCCTTGAGCACTGCCTAAATGCAATTAAGTTCTAATGCATTTCTTTGTTGACTTCGGTTTAAAGAGGAAAGTATACACAAGTTCATAGAATCACAGAATGGTTTAGTTTGGAAAGGACCTTAAAAGATTATCTCACTCCAACATGCCTGCTGTGGGCATAGACACCTTGCACTGGCCCAGCTTGCTCAAAGCCCTATCCAGCCTGGCCTTGAACACTTCCAGAGGTGATACATCCACAGCATCTTTGCACAGCCTATTCCAGTGCCTCACCACCCTCGTAGTGAAGAAATTCTTCCTAACATCTAATTTAAATCTACCCTCTTTCAGTTCAAAACCTTTACTGCTTGTCCTATCACTTCAGTTTCTGTTAGAGACCCTTTCAATACTTCTTGTAGGCCCCCTGTTATGTATTGGAAGGCTGCTATCCAGATCTCCCTGGAGCCTTCTCTTCTGCAGGCGGAACAACCTCAACCTCATAGGAAAGATACTGCAGCCCTCTGCTTGTCTGTGGCCCTTCTCTGCACCTGCTGGAACAGTTTCCTCTTTATTATGCTGGGGACCTCAGTTAGTTATTCAACTAATAATGTTGTCTCCCAGTTGTCCAATGTTCATTTAAACCTGTGGCTTGAACTGACTTGCCTCTCTTGACTCCGTAGTGAGGGGCAAACATTGTCGTGTTTTGCAAAAGTCAAGTTTGCTTTTTTCCCCTTCTGACTAAAGATGCTGAGTGTGAATGGCTGAGAGTGAATCTGGGGGCAGTGGCTGCTGTCTCACAAGTTTTAGCATGAGTTCGAGGAGGCTGACCCAATCCTCCTTGTTCCGTGTATTTCTTGGTAGTTTCTCAAGGATTCTGAAGAATGATTTTAAGCCTGTGCAAGGGTTTATTTGTATGGAATTTTTTTAATAGGCTGGATGAAGAGTACAGACTTTTTTCTGACATATTTGCTCCCCTTCAGCTGTGAGTGAAGTATGGAATATGGGTTTTCCGGAGAAATATGGAGGTGTGTGGACAAGATTGCTTTTTTTCTGTTAAGGAGGTATCACTGCTTCCCCACCTGCAGGGCTCCTCCCTCAGCCTTTTCTTTCGAGAGGTTCTGGAACACGTCTCACTTACTGATAGGAGGTGTATAAAGCTTTGGAATACATTTCTTCTTCACCTTCTTCACTTCTTCCCCTGTTTCTGGGATTTCTTGACTGATTAGTCATTCCATGAATTTTCCAGTGGTTAATAATTCCTGATGTTATTTGCTTTGTCAAAGAGTGTGGGTCTTTTTCTGAAGAGCTGTTGCTGTCCTGAAATATCTTACTGTTAATCTGATAAGTAACCTAGGAGGACTGGGGGGAAAGACTGATACAGGAACTTCTGCATGTAATTGTTAGTAGGGTACTATACCTTACCAGGAATTTGCTCCTGATGCTGGAGTACTTGTGGCATCTTTGTTAATATTTTCACTTTTTTTGTTGTTGTTTTTTGCCTAAACTAACAATTGTTTAGACAGCAGCCCTAATAATATACTCTTATTCTCCTCCCTGATATATTTCTGATCTTTGAGGCTTGGTTGTTGCTTTGGTCTTTTCTTTCCCCTTCAGTTCAAGGCATCTTATTTTCTTCATAAATATGTGTGTATAAATATGAGCTTGTAAGACTACAGCTCTTCATTCAACTTTATGATTTTTCTTGGGAGTTCATCCATAACTTTTAATTCTAGCTTAGAAACAGAGCTGCAGGCTGAACAGGAGATGCTCTTTTTAGAGTTGATGTACATCATAGAGAGGGGTTATAATGAGCCCAGAAAGGCAGTGTGTAATCCATTTTAGCTTGTACTAGAGGAGATTTTAGTATGAGGTCTTAGTTCCTGCAGTTGTATCTGGGGAAGTGCAGGGATAAAGATAACTGCTTTGCATGAAAACTTTGTATTTGTGTTAGAAGACTTTAAATCTAGGAGATGTGTGTAAGAAATAAGTTTGCTAAAATTCTGTCTGCTGTTGGGGAAATGCATCCTCAGGCTCCAGGAAAGATGTTGGCAAGCAGGAGGAACTAATTGTTGGAGTATCTGTGGGCATGCTATTGAGAATACTGAGCCAAGCTTGCTAGAGCAGTGTGGAAGGCAGGCAAGAGACAGCAGGCATGCATTAAAATAACTTCATTTAAGATGAATGTGTTCCTCTATGGAGTATTCAGGATAATTATTGGGAGAGATGAAAGAGATTCTGCAGTGTTCAGCTTTGAATATTTTGATGCCCAGCTTGATAAAGTACAGTGTAATATAGACTTATTTTGCTGATTTTGATTTGAGAATAGAGGTTGAATAGAGAGCCCTAGAGGTTCTTTCCAGTCAGAACTATTCTGTGAATCTGTAACAAAATCTGTAACCATCCTCTACTTTATGAGTATAAAATTATCCATGTTAGAGCTTGAAATGAAAAATTACTGATGTGCCTATAAACTAACATGAGGCTTAACAATACCGAGTGCAAGGTGCCTGTCCCTGGGTTGGGGCTACCCCGAGTATCAACACAGGCTGAGGATGCATAGACCAAGAGCAGCCCCTCTGAGAAGAATTTGGGTGTACTGGTGGGTGAGGGGCTGTACATGACCCAGCAATGTGCACTCAGCCCAGAAAGCCAATTGTACCCTGGGCTGCAGCCAAAGCAGTGTGGGTGGCAGGGTGAGGGAGGGGACACAGCCCCTCTGCTCTGGTGAGACCCCACCTGCAGGGCTGCCTCCAGCTCTGGAGTCCCCAGCACAGGAAGGACATAGACCTGCAAGAGCATGTCCAGAGGAGGCCACCAACATGTTTAGAAGGATGAAGCACTTCCTCCCTGTGTAAAGGCTGAAATAATTTGGATTATTCAGCCCAGGAAAGAGAAGGCTTTGGGGTGACCTGATTGCAGCCTTACGGTACCTGAAGGAAGCCTAGAAACAGATGGAGAAGGATGTTTTACAGCATCATGTAGCGACAATCAGACTGAGAGTAGGTTTAGCTTAGATATTTGAAAAAATTCTTTGCTGTGAGGGTGATGAGGCATTGGCATAAGTTCCCCAGGGAAGCTGTGGATGTCTCTTCCCTAGAAATACTCAAGGACGGGAGGGATGGAGCTCTGAGAAACCTGATCTATTGCGAAAGGTGTTGCTGCTCATGGCAGGGGTGTTGGAAGTAGATGGTCTTTAAGATCCCCTCCAACTCAGGCCATTCCGTGATTTTATGTTCATAAGCTTAAGGCAGTGTGGCTTTGGTGGAAATGCAGGAAGGTTTATTTAAACTTAAAGGTACTCCATGATGTAAATACTGAAGTTTATGGATGTAATACAAAATCTCTGAATCTCTTGCACTGACACAGGATGTTTATCTTCCTAAAGTTCAAGGTGATTACTTAAAAACTCAGTAATGAAATGCTCAAAAGGGAATGGGAAAATACCAGGCTTGCTAGTGATGAGCAATGGGATGGTGTGCCAAAGCTTGAGGGAATGAGTTCTAATGGGATCCCTCAGTGTGCTTCAGGAGGTGCTTGGCTACAAAGTACCACACCTGAAATATTTCTATACCAATGCAGCATGAGGAACAAACAAAACTAGCTCCAAGCTTTGGCCCAGTCCCAGAAATTTGGTATTGGCAGAAGTGAAACTTGGTGGGATGAGTCTTGTGATTGGAGTGTCCTGTCGGATGGTTGCGGGCCCTTTAGGAAGGATAGGCAGGGCAGAAGAGGTATGAGGGGCATGAGGGTGGCATTTTTTTCAGTGGAAGGGATAGACTCTGTGGAGTGCGCAGTTGTCAGTGGCATATTCAAAAAGCATTGGGACAATGTTCTCAGGCACATGGTGTGACTCTTGAGGTGTCCTGTGCTGGCCCAGGAGTTGGACTCAGTGATCCTGATGGGTCCCTTTCAGCTCAGCTTGTTCTATGATTCTATAAACTTTTCCATACACTGTCCATGGTACTGCAGTTGCAGACATTTCCCTTCCACAGCTGTAGTCAGGCTGAGAGTGTGTTGGAATAAAACTGATTTAGTATTGAAATTGGGCTGGATTGTATGTGTGTGGGGTGGTTGTGGATGTTTTTATTCCAGTCTCCCTTGTAAGGTTTTTCTTGTTTGTCTTTCAGATTAGGTACTTCTGTCCAAAGCCTCAGGAATAGCAGCAACACTGTATTTGGTTAAATGTTTGTTTCTGTAGTTGTGTCTGTGTAGAAAGCAGGAGAAACATACTTTACTTCTGTTGGCTAAAAAGCACAATTTTGATAATCCTGAGTAATTTCTCCAATTTGTAACTGCAAGTACACTATGATTTATCTTAGGGCAGAATTTAGTCTAAAACCTTTAGGTAGCTTCAGTGTGATGATCAGGACTATGAATACAGCCCCTAATGAAAGATAAAATTAAGTGTTGAAGATCGTAATGGTGTTTCATATCTTCTGCAGAGTCTCTTGGGAAAATGAAGGAAAATCTGGTCATAGCAATTATCTTCATCTTTGCATTGTACCAGTAGATAATGTCCTTTACACTAGTTATTCCAGATTTTGCAGATATTCTTTCTCAGGCTTGGGAATTTTGTTTGACTAATTAGAAAAGTGTTTTTAAACTAACCCATTGTAATGCTAGTATTGCTCTTAGATGAAATATGAAGGACATGTAATTTTTCAGTGGATTAGGACTTGTATTTCCTTTAAAAACAAAGCACTGGCACTCTCTTTGACTCTTAAGACTTGTGGGAGTTTAATGGCATTTGCAAAGTAGAACTAATTAGGGATTGATAAATGAATACATGTGGTTGTAAATATCTATATAGTGCTGTAAAGGAAGTGTTTGAGTGAGCTTTTTGTTTGTTTTGTGCTATTCTTTGGGGGGTTTTATCCCTTTTTTCTCCTTGGAACTGTTAAACATAAAAAGGTGTTTTCCCTTGTGGGTTGTTTGTTTCCCTCATATAATTTATCAGTGAATTACACCTGTAATAATATTGTCTTTGTCTAAAAATGCAAGTGTAACATTTATAACAGGTGTAAGCTTTTTTGAAAGGTGGGGGAAAGGCTACTTATGTATGTTCAATTCTACATCATAGTCCTTTTATAGATAATTAGCATAAGATAACTATTCTGAAAGACAAAATGGCTTTTAGAGGTTGAGGAAAGTTGAGAAGCAGATCCTACATGTTTTGTGGAGAGCAGTAAAGTAAACTTTTCAGTTTAAGCTGTTCTAAGTTAATTCTTTTTCTGTGCAAAGTGCATAGTAATAAGGAGTTCTAACCGTATACTACTGCAGTTCTGCCTAAAGTACTTGGCATTATTTACATACCTGTATGTAATGAGTTTTGCCACCTATGCCTCAAATTTCTGTTGATCTGTGAGAAAAGAGCAAATGTGAGATTTGTAAACATGCTTAAATAGGAAGCAGATGTAGTTGAGATGTTCAGCAATGATAATGCTGCCTATTACAGACAGTGTAATGACTGTATAATAGATACTTCAGGGATTTTTTGATTCCATTTAAATTGATGCAAGATGCTTATTTTACTGCTCAGTTATAATATGCTAAAGGCTTTGGTTTTTTAGTTTTAACTCATCTGAAAAGACCTTGCTATAGTGGATAACTTACAATGTGTATGTTCCAGGAATATCCTAAAGATCTCTTTTACCCCTCCCACCCCCTCAGTGTAGCTATTGGTTTTTGCTGCCATGATGTAGTTCATTTTAATCTATTTATTTCCAAACACCAATGTTGCTCCTTTTGCTGTTCGCTAAGAACAACAAGGTAAATTACTATTAATTTTAATTTTTATGCACACTCTAAGATAAATTTATCTTTAATGGTGATAAAAATTTGGGACAGTAGTTTTGTATCGAGTGCTGAACATAAGTTATAAATAGGACTTCTAATATATCAGTGAATAATTACTGAATTTTTAAAGTGTTAGACTTTGTCATCCTGTTTCCTTGTCCAAGATGAGGGCTGCAGAAGTAGCATCTTGTTGGATGCAGAGATAGTACCTTGTGTTAGACCAATATACTTGTTCATTATATATGTTGGTTTAATAAAAGATGTAATCTCAACCTACAAACCCTGTGGCTTTTTGAGGGTAGGATGAATGTAGGAGTGTATGCAAAGCACAAGGATGTGCCTTCTTCATCTTTGGCAGTCTGCGGAGGTGTGCAGTGCTAGGAGGAGACAAGTTTTCTTTCCCTTTATGTTCACGCTCATCTTCTCTTGTGGCTGTCCTCGATCTGTGTCCTGCTGAAGCAAAGCTGCTGTGGGCACATGCTTTGTCTTTGGTAGCTCTGTGTTCAGGTGTAGCAAAGTGACCTGTGACTTCATGTCAAAAACCTTAATTCTACATAGTCGTGCTATTTTGTATGCTGTCTGTGAATTTAATCTAGATGGAATATTCTGTGTGCTCTAACATTCTTAGTCTTATGCATAGCCATGTTTTTCAAGGAATTAAAAACCTCTGTGACTAATAATGCCCTTTTAAAAGTGCTCGGAACTATTTTTAGTCTTTCATAGAAACTATTTTCATATGAAATCTGAAAAAGTAAACTGTGGAGTTTTCATTCGAAGATCGTGACTGGAAACGTTTTCTTTACCGTGAGATTCCTTGTGGAGGAGAAATAATGTAAATTCTGGGTGTGGTTGGTTTGGAGCTCTTGCCTTACAGAGAAAGTAGCTAACCTGGCAGCTGTTGCAATCTATTACCCTAAGGAATTGGGCAGTGGGAAGCATGTCCTTACCACTGACTGATGTCAGCATGCTTTCCTCCACCTGGGAGAGGATGTTAATTTTCTATTACTCTATAACTGGATTTCTTCTCTGTACTACTTACACCACCCAATGAGCATTTCCTTCCGCAGGGTCAGGAAACTGAGTTGCTGACTTCCAGCAGTAGTAAGAATGCTTCATCCTTTTCCAAAGGTTTGCTATTTGTATAAGAGGTGGGATTTTATCTGACTGGCATTCTACTATAAATTTAGGAACAGTGATGTAGTTGAAACCTGCATACATAACCAGATATTAATAAACAGAATGGGAACAAAATGGCAGGAGAACACCACAAAACCAAATGAGCCTTTACTCACCCTGACTATTCATTGTTAACTATCTACAGCCATAGTAATGCTTTATAGACAGTCTGAGCTACCAGCATCTTTCCATTTGCATTATGTTATCAACATAAACTCTTGATAGCATCTGATTTACCTATCTCTATGCACAACACTGATCACAAGCCTTTTCTATTACAGTAAGTAAGGATAAAACACTAACCTCTTCCAAAGACAAGTGTCCTGTCTTAAAAAGCAGATAAAAATCTGTAATTTTATTAAGTCAGAGGAGCAAAAGATACCGTATGTAGCCTTACGGTCTATATAGATTACTTTATCCTCTCTTCATTACTGTATGGCTCTGGCCCTTATGCAGATGGCATGTGTAAACTGTTCCTTGTCAGGAAGCAGATATCCTGGGTGCCATATCCCTGAATAATATGATATGCCTCTGCTGTGTCTTCCAAGCCCTCAGAAAAAATGTTGAGAAATATCTTGGTATAACTCCGGGAATAAATCTAATGCTAAATAAATCTAATGCTTTTGTTTGGAAAGTGGACATTGCTGTTAGGGACAGCACCAACCACTCTTATGTAGGAACAGTAATATGAGTTTTCAGGTTGTTCTTTAAAACACTTAATTACTCTTCAGCACCTTGCAGATGAAGACTAAACCACCCTGTGAAGTTTCTATTATATGTTAAGAATCACACACACTAGCCCACACAAAAGTAGCAGTGCAATATGACCCATTGTTTTATTTTCTTATTTCTGCACATACATTTCAGGTGGAGCATCTGTGTCTTTAAGACTAATTTTGAAAGACTTTTTCTCATCAAATTAGGCTCTGTGCTTAACTGTTCTCCTGAAGTATATTGCATGTCAGATAGAGCCAGTGCTGTCTGTTGTGTAGTAAGTACCCATAGTAAGCATAAATTTTAAAAGCACACATTTGTGTTTCATTGTGGTTCATTATTACTTGGCCTCCTGATGCCAAGACCTTAGAATTTCTTTTAGAATGCAATTTCTAGGCTGATTTAGGTTTCTTTGCACACCAATTTCTCAAATACCTTGGTTAGCAGGGGTTTATGGCTGTTTATAACAGCTATGTAGGTTAGCCATTTTCCCTTTTAAAATTAGATTTGCAAATTATTTTACTGTGAATTCAGAGTGCCAGTTGGTTTTTGCGAGAACCAGTTTTTAGGATATGTGTGAGTAATACTGTAGTTAGGTCCAAGACTCAAATATTGCAAATCTTACTAAGTGGAATGTCTTAATGAAAGGACAATGACATTGTCAGAAGATAGTCAAAAGTTGTTGAGCTCTGAAAACCAAAGCACAAGAGTCAATAACAGCACATCTCAAACATGTGATCATAGCAAGGGAGAAGAATGTTGTTTTGCTGCTCACTGGCTTCTGTTCTCAGGGGTCCTGTACACCAGTCTGGACACACTGAACAAATCTGTCCTGAGGAGCTGTTGTACTTGGCCCGGGTTGCTGGAAGAATAAGGAGAAGTAAGGGTGCAGACACCTTTTGGTTCTGATTTGCCTCAATTTAGGAGTTACTGATCCTAAATTGATGTGTGTGATTGATTATATGGCTGCTTTTAGTGTTAGGCTTGTTTGGGATCTATTGCTCTTTCAAATTGCTGTTTGGTACTAATGAGTTTCTGAATAAAATATCAGGTACTTTTTGTTTTTTAAAGTCCCTGCAGCTTGTAACTTTATTTCTTGGTGGCCTGCTTTGATACATTTCTGTATGGTTTCAACTTCTCTTTAGGAAAGGCTAGGAAAGCTTTCCTGAGCCTGTAGAGGCCTCTGTCATAACCACTGTCATGAGACAGATTGTTCTGCTGAAAGACTTAGGATGGATTGCAATACTGATCAAGAAACAAAGATGTTCTTTCTGTATTTAATATTCTAGACCTACTACTTTGAGACTTCTCTACAATTTCTGTTCCTGACATTTTATCCAGAGAGGATTGTGAAGCTTTTGGCACTGTTGAGCCCTGAGAACTTTTGATGATTATCACAGTGCTGGCCATGCAGAGTCTGGCACTGTAATAGACCACAGTAAACAGAGCTTTTTAGTTGTTCCTGAGAGTAATGTGTAGCCAATATAGGTGTACAGTCCAAAAAATGCTCTTCCTGATGCTCACATCTCTGGCCCCAAACAAAAAATGCTTGCACTGTTACTGATACTGATTTCTACCTGTGTTTCTCCCCATAGTGGGGACAAAGGACAGTAATAATCAAGCCAAGGATTTTTCAGAGAAAGCTACAGCATTTCAGGAAGTCATGACACATACTAAGTTTTTTTTCCCCAGCTGCTTTTTTTGATGCTTCCACAATCTTTTGACCATACTAGGTTGTATGGTCTGAAGCCTTAGTGTGGTAAACTACCTGTCACAAAGGCAAGGATCTCAGCTGCTGTGGAAGGCTACAATGCAACCTCATTCAGCTTGTTTTGTGGAAAGGTAAGAAACATTTTACAAGATTTTACTGAGATCTAAACATTCAGCCTTCTGAGTCTATTTTCATTGATCTCTAATACAATTAAGGAATGAGTTGTAGATTTTCCAAGAATGGAGCATACTTGGCAATATATTCTGAAAGCTGATCCTGAATATAAGGGATGTGACACTTGACAGTGGTATGAGTTTTCTGTTGTAGTTTCAAACACTGATTGTTTCGACAGCAATCTAATCCATAGATTACTATGTTCTTACAAGTTCTCCTTAGCTCTTGAAATCTTGTGGTCCTGTTTCGGGGAAAATCCGGGTGTTTTCTTGTGAGGTGGTGTTACTACAGTTATCTCAGCTTTGTTAGCACCAGCCCTCTGAATTCCCATTTTGCAAGACAGGTTCTGTACGCATAATGTATGATGTCTCCTTTATGTATAGTGCAATGGTCGAGAATAATGGGCCTTGTTTAGAAAAGAGGGATTTTTTTGTAAAATAATTTTTTTAAAATGTAAAATAAACAAGCTTGCAGCTTGGGTAATATGCCAGAATTTCAAGGTTTAATGCTGCTATTTCACAGTATAGGTGCCTTGGAGGGGGGTGAGGAAAAGACTTCACCTTGATTCAGGATGCCAATTGTCTGGGGAGGGCTAACAGTAGCCTTTTAAAACAAAATTCTTGTATGTTGACCTCCTTTGTTGCAATTCTTTGATAGTTGTCAGTGGAATTATCTTATAAATAAAAAGTTTTGGAACGCATTGAATTAATTCTTGGAACCATGGCTCTGGGCTGTAATTGATTTAGAGTTTTTTCTTCCCCATGAAGTGATTTAGGCTTTTCTAAAGCTCCTTTGATAGGACCAGATTTGTAAAGATGAGTAGTTGTTTGTGTGCTGGTTGTATGGATGCCTATCTCAAGACTTGTCTCTCATTTGTGTTTGTTTGTGTTGTGGGTTTGATCATCACCAGGAAAAGTAAAGAGCAAATTGATTGTGGTACTGACCTCTCTGGAGTGCTTGCTCTTGCCAAGGAGACTTGGGCTTTTTCTGAACCTGCCCAGGCCACATGTGATGATTTGTTTATGCTCACTGATGCTGATTGCAGGATGATCTCGGCACTCCTGCCATTCTCCTCATTACAGAAGAACTCTGGCTTTTTGGTCCATTGTGGAGTCTTCCTCATGCCTTGGATCCTAAAGATTTAGATAGACTATTTTGATCCATGACAACCTGCTTTTCCTCTATTTTATACCCATGAAGGCAGAAGAAAATGAGAACAAGCTTACTTTAGCAGCTAACTGGAAGGAACACTTGGACACAGGCTCATATGACTTGTCTTTGATTTACCTTATCATAGATATAGCATTAATGTAAAGTTCGGCCCTAAGTTATTGGCAGAAGTGGACTCAAACTCTTAATCTGAACAAATAAATGATTAACTAATTTTCTTCCCAGAAACTTTATCCAAGGCAAAGTAAAAATGGATGGATTGAAACTCTTGATTATATTGTCCAGCTAAGAATGTTAAAGCAGAAAATGATTGAAGATGATCTTTTTCCACCTAGAGGGAATCTTGACATGATAAGGTTTGCTACCAAGTGATAAATACGGACCCCCATGGACACTGCTCAAACTGGGCTGGTATAGCCTCTCTAGGATTTTTTTTTTTTTTTTGTCCCTGCACATTTTACCTGTAGCAGCACCTATAGTTCTTCACAGCTCTGAGATCTGTGTATTTTGATGCTGCTCTTTTCCAGAATTTACATCTGTTATTCTTTAGATTAAAACTGCCCTCTTGGCTGTTGAAAGCCAAGAGAATCAACAGTAATGAGAATCAACAGTACCAGCATGAAAAATACTAGAGGAGGGTCCTTCTAATTAGCCGGTATGAGGCCGTGTGATTTACTGACTGTAGACATGTTGCTTCTTTTTTCTTCAAATGTTTAAGATTTCCATTGTGGCTGGCTGTACAGATTGTGTATGAAGTTGCAGTATATTAGGAGGTGCTTGGATCTGGTAATTTGAGATACTGCTGTGCCAAGAAAAAAGTTTTATTTATAATAACAGACAAACAAAGAATAGTATGGTCACAAGCAGCGTGTTCCAAGTGATACTAGCAGTAGGTAGGTTAGTCTCTTCTGTGAATGCTAAAGTTTTGGAGCTGAGTTCTGTTTTTTTGGTGTGATGATATTCAAGTAATACTACAGAAACATCTGTCGTCCTAGTTTACAAGTAGATCAAACCAATCTTGATGTAACTTATGTCTACCTCAAATTTTTATCAGTTCCTAGTGACTAGAAGAGCATGCTTATGGACAGTATCTCAGTGCTATAGGTAAATGTTTCTATAATAATATCTGGTATTGCTGGACACAAGTGCTATAGATTTGCTTATGATGTCTTTTAAAGTCTTCTAAGTGAAAGCGCTGCAATATGACAGTGAATTCTGGGAACATCAGGTAGAACCTGTTAGTGTGAAAATAAAAGCGATGCAGCTGCAAATCTTTGCATGTAGTGTGCATGCTGGCTGATTCTGCAGTTTGTAACATGAAATTAGCTTTTCATAGGTTTCATTGATAAGAAACATAATTCATAACATTCAACATAATTTCCTGATGTACCTCTACAAAGAGCTGTATTTCATGGAAATTTCATGGAGTGTGTATCTGTTGCCTGACTAACTCCTGATAACCATCTCCAGGACTTCTAATAAAGTTATGGTGGGAGAACATTTCTCAATTTAAGTTAAACATGAAAATCTTTCAACCTTCCCTATCTTTTCAGTGTGAAGTACAGCTTCAGCAGGTAAGAACTGGGCTTATCCTCAGTTGCCTGATCAATATGTGTCACTGACCAGACTTTGTGAAAGTAAAGCTGGAAATAAGTTATAAACTTGTAGAAACAAACCCAGTCAAACTCTTAAATAAAATGGCTTTAAAAATAAATATGAACTAGAATTTATAGCTCTTTTTGCATAAAAAGTTTGTGAAGAGATTTATTCTTTACCTCACTGAAGTTAGTTTCAGAATAGATCAAGCATTAATTATGTTTGATTTTATAAAATTTCACTCCTTATTTGTAGCAAGTAGGACTTGTACTGAAATATTACTGGATAAAGAATGAATGTGCATGTATGGAGGGAGAAACTTCTGCCAACTTTTCAGGCTGTGTGTACTGATACATTCGAGCTTCTATAGTTATCAATGGAGGCAAGAAATCCCAGTTCTAGATTGTGGGTTAATATAGTCAAGATCTTTGTAATATTTGGTAATTGGGAATGTCAGTTCATGTGTCAGCATTCTGTAACTGATTGCTGATTGTCATTCTCTTTCTCAAATTGTATTTTTCTTGAAAATTCAAAATTCAACTTTGTTAACTTTGGCTTGATGCTCCTCAAGAGAAAACTCTAGCATTGTTCTTCGTGTGCTGAATCAGAAACACAGGGGATCTGGATCTTTTTTCTCTCCTTTTTTTTCTTTCTTTCTTTTCTAAGTGAGTTGTAGACCACAACATATTCAAAAAACGTGAGCTACATGAAGAGAAATTACTGCTGAATTACCTGATTTAAAAAAGACCCCAAACTCTTCATCTTGGTGTGACCATCTGTAATCAGAGTCACTAAAAGGCAAAATACTTGATTCAGACTTGGAAATACTTTAAATGGTATATAGTGCAAAAAAGCTGCTGGTCTGTCAGAAGCTGTTATTGCTCCAGCAGTTTGCCTTGAGTGCTGTCTTATGTAGAGGAATGACAGCAGCTGACTATTGCTCCTACACCATATCTCTAGGTCCAGAATTATAAAGTGTTTAATAGTTTTTAAGTAAGTAACTTTGCTGTCTCTACTTAATCTTGACCTTTTCAAGAATGGCTTGTATGGTGATTACTGGGTGGGGGTTTGATCATTACCACTACTTAGTCTCTTGTGGTCTTCTTCAGTTAAAGCTAACAGGTCTAGTTAGTAGCCATCTGCTGATGCTGCTGTTCCTAGGACTGACCTAGGTGTGGAAGCATTGCCTTGAGACAGAAAAGTGTGGTTCCTGTCAGCTTTCCAGGGGAGCAGTTGCGGTTTTGCAGGAGAGGGATCTCTGGAGTGTCCTCCATTGTTTTTTGGCTCTGATTTAAAAATGTAGAATTTATTATATACATATTAGGCAGCTTTTCCTTTTGTTTTTATTTTTTAAGGTCTTTTTAAAAACTTTCAGCAGTGAGACATGCTTCTGACTGATACTGTATCTGTACTATTCAAACTGTTCTGATTATCACAGTTCATACTTAAAAAGACCTGCTTCATGTCATCCAGTAGGACACTCAGCTGTGAGGATTAAAGCTACAGTCTGGAGAATCAGATGTTGATTTGGATTCTTTGTAAGCATCCACATAATTTCAGAGTGAAATGAATTTTTTTTCCTAAGTTAATGTTAGACATGAAGTACAAACTGCTAGGGGAGGCATTGACATAGGTGCTTCACAGTTTGTGACCAGGGAAGTGATGCAGTAATAGTTTGTGTTTTACTAGTATAAGACAGCATTTCCAATGTAGTACTCTGTGTGGCTGTTAACTTGTCAATCAGTGTGTCATACAGCATACTTTATCCCAGTCTTCTCGTTTCTGGCATCAGCTGCCAGTGAGTTTCAAGATGGAATTGTGGGCACTGAGGAGTGCATGGACTTGGACAAAGACTTTTTATTCTTCTGAGCTCAATGCTTTGCATTATTACTTGATTAGCAGAAGCACTCAAGCTGGAATCACTACTCATCCAGAACCTATAGATGAGCTATATAAGGCTTTCTTTCTCTGTCTTAAACTTGTTTTGGTACTTTTTTCCCCTTCCAACCCAACTAAAAAGTCTATTTGCTTTCATGGTCTATGGAAAAACATGAGAGATTTACTACTGTTGTTGCTAAGAAATCAGTAATTAGGTTGGTATTATGTTCATGTTTGCTATTTAAAATTACTTGAAAGTTGCATAATAACTCTGTTGCTCTCTAAAGGTCAAGTTATTTGACAATACTGGACTACTGCATGAGTTGAAGCCTGATAAAAAGATTTTAATTGAGAAGGTGGAGAGGAAACAAACATTAAGTACACTTTACCTGGTTTTTGAAGGTTGTTTTAAACAAATTT
This sequence comes from Pycnonotus jocosus, assembly GCA_013400435.1. Taxonomy (NCBI): domain Eukaryota; kingdom Metazoa; phylum Chordata; class Aves; order Passeriformes; family Pycnonotidae; genus Pycnonotus; species Pycnonotus jocosus. The sequence continues at coordinate 308,254 of VWYP01005647.1, forward strand.
TTAACACATAGATAAAAAACTTTGAGAATTACTTAAAATTTCTCCTGTCTCAGATTTTCTGGTATCTTAGTTTGCTTTCCTGATTTCAAGGATACTGTGAAAGGGATCTGAGAAGTAGTTACTAACCCCAGCTGTATCTTCCATACCGTAGATCTGAAGTGTATTCAGCTGTGTTCTTGTAACGCATGGGGTTGTGGGTGGGGAGACACAAGTCATGACTCGAGTCCTCTTGATCATGAGACAAACAGCAGTGTTTTATTGTTCGGAACTCCCTTACACAGGGAGTTGAAAACTCCCAGCCCTAGACACTGGTTGGTCTGAGTCTGAGCCCTGCCCAGCTCCTTGAGCAGGGATCTGTCTGCTCTGTGGACTGGCTGTGGTTGGGTGAGGTGTCTGCACCAACTCTCTCATTCACCTGGGGACTTCAGGAACAAGCCAGGTCAGCCAGACTGGACTCGTTATGACCAGATTTATTTCTGTCATAGTCTAGCTAAAGACTAGCTGTGACATGTTATTAAGCTTCAGAGTGAATAATTCTTAACCTTTTTCCTTGTTACTGAGACATGAATAAAACTATCTCATAGGTTGATTTATACTCTTTCTATTCAAGAAAAGCATCTCAAGCAGTCTGTGAAATCACGAACAATGTTCAAGGGGACTCTTGACTAAAGACAAGGCATGTGGGGTGGTCAAAACCCCCCACTTACGCATAAACAGAAAATTTACTACTTGCTGTGTGTCTTGTGTGAGGATTTTTTGATAATACTAGTATGTGGCTGCTACACATCCCTGGTTCGTTATCACTTAATGTTGCTGTGACAACTTGGCACGTCATAAGGAGAGTTAAAGTATTTGGAAGGTTCCTGATACACTTAGCAGGTTGAAAAAAGAAGCCATAAGCTGTGATCATGCCTGATTTGGGTTTTATAGCTAATTTTCTACAAGCTATTTTGGTAATTCTTAGTGGCTAAAGGAACATATGTGTGTCTTTGTAATACATGGTGTTACAAATAAGAGTGCATATCTCTTCAGTGGGATCAGCTTCTATCCCCCTTTTCTGTGCTTATTCCTCCCTGCCCTTAGCAGCTTTAACTTTCCAAGTATTATTCCCAAGATAATTTCAGAAGTGTGTGTGTTAGTTACTGGATACTATTCCTCCAAGAGCAAAAGTGCTGCCTGTTAACAATTAAAAATTTTAGAATTTTTTGTAAAAAATCCTGAGAAAAATTTCATGTGTAGTGTGCTTTTACTCTGATGACAAGTTCATTTCTTTAATTATGCTTTGTGTGGTACTGTTTCTGTACCTGCTTCTTCAGGAGCAAATAAGAGATAATCTGCTATAGAGGAAGGCAGTTATCTAATAGATACTTGAATCTCTGGAGAGCTTTTTGCCAGAGGTTTAACTGAATATTCTTTTTCCTTCATGTGGATAACATAAATATCCAGGAATTAATAAGAAAACTGCTTACAGGTTTTTTGCACTGGACAGTGTAACTGCTGTAGTTTTAGAGAGTACAGCTGGATAGCCAGACTAGGACTTCTAAAGATGCTCCAGTGGTCTTGTTCATGCTGCACTGTGGAAATGTAAATCGGGAGTTTTTTATAATGTAAAAGCTGAGCTGTCCTTGAATGCAAGTTAAAAAAAAAAAATCATATGCTTCATTCTGAGCATACTGTATTGATGGTGTTCTGTGCCAGGTTGTTCTTCAGTGGTGGTATGACTTTCAGCTCAGACCAGTTGGAATATTAAGTTTGTGTGAACTAATGCAGCTGGAGCAACAGGTCAAAAGTAAATCCTTCTGGAAAATTATCCCTAAGGTGATGACTGCAGGCAGAGTTATGCAAATGGGTTATATTCAAATACATACAGTTTTACAGCCTCAAGTGGGCTGATTTTTCCTGTGCGTGTAAGAATTTCTGGGTCATTGCTCCTTAAAGGATGTGGAGCTCTTCAGACCTGAGCTTTTCTTTCTAATTGGATCTGAGAATATTTGTCATTATTATTAAGTATGCAATCTAATACAAGCTAACAGAAGAAACTTTTATTATAGAATTGCGTGTTCTCACCTCTTCTGTGAAGAAAGAAACGGAATGATAAAATCTCTGATACCTGTAAACCTGGAACAAATGCTGGTGGTTTTCGTCTTTTGGGTGAAGGCATCCTACAGAAATGTGAATAGCCTGAATGGTGCCAGGAGATCAAATGAAAATGGGAGATGGTTAAGGCAGAGAGCTGAGCTGTGTCATAGGAGATGGAAGAATATCCTGAATGGCAGTGCAAAAGGGAGGGGTATTGGTGATATGGTGACTTGAGGTGGCATGTTGAGATTTTGTGTTTTGGAGTTTAAGTTCTAAATTGATCTGTAGATCATGTGTAGGAGTATGTAGCACCTAAGTAGAGACTAGATAGAACACAGCATTTTGGAAAAATTGAACTATGACACACTGAAGTGTAGATACCCCAACTGCAAAATGAGTGCTTCATGCTGAATAGAGTGCCGTGTGAGCACCATAAAGACACTCCAGTCCCCAAACAGCCTGTTTAATAGCCACCTGTGGTTGCTGAATGATTGGCAAGTTGGTATATCTAGATTATGTTTCTGACAATGACTGGTAGCAGATGCTCTGCAGAAAAGTACGAGGAATGGAGTGGTACCATTTTCCCAGTAATGAGAGATTTAGGGAATTCCCAATAGTTCAGATGGAACATATTTCATATTTAAGGGGAGCTGACAGATTTGGGGTATTTTTTAGTATTACATATTATGGTCTCTTCAACATTCTTTGACAACAATTAGTGGTCAATGATTTGCTATATACAAATGTGTACAGGCATAGCAAAATATACATTTTGCTTCATTTGTTGATTGAGCATCTGCTTTGTCAGGAGGAAGTACCCATGCTGGAATATGTATACCAGTACTGCATGGTCTGTCTGTGTGACAGAGACTTAAAATATGTTAACTAGTAATGGTATAGCTCATTTCTAATTCATGATCCAATTGCTTTAGACGTATCATACTTATATATAGTGGTGCTGGAAGTACCAAAAAAAAATGGGGGCATGCAGAAAGTGGAAAGCAAAAGGAATTGCAGAACTAAATGTGAATGAATATGGGAAATTAGTTTTTACAATCATGGAGCAATATTATGCTTTTAATTTCACTGAGAGAAATGACCTACATGCTGGGATAGTGTTGCTGTGTATAATTATGTCCAGACCTTTATGGGCTTGTGGATGAATTTGTCAAAATCTAATCTGGCCTTTTTTCTTTCTGATTAAAATACAATGTCTTTATTCTGTTCATGACTTGAAAGAAAGTTACCTGAGTAAATAATATCGTACTTGAAATTCAAGTGTTTCTGATAGTATGTAGCTCTTTATGCAGTGTTCTGAGTGCTATAACAGCAAACCAATAATGACCAATTCTTGGTTCAGTTTAAATGAGAGGAAATTGTCTTTTTGTGGTCCATAATTTCTTTATCTTTGCCACATAACTGTCTTGAAATAGTTTGTGTACATATTGGATTTATGAAGAATGATTCGTTCCCTTTTCCTTTAGCAGGTGTCATCAGACTATTTTTGTTAATAGCTGCTGTCCTGATTTAGGGCAAATTGGTGGGGAAACTTCCAAAGAGGTACCATTAGAAAGCAGGTTCAAGTGGCCCCTTCCCCACCACTATCATTATTGAATAATATTCTTCAGGGTTTTTTGGTGCTTGTGAATACTTTGCTTATTAAATAAACAGTTTTTTTCCACTTTTCTCCAAGGAAATATTTTCCCAAACCAGTAAGGGGAGGGGCTACTTGAACCTGCTTTCTAAAGGGACCTCTTTAGAAGTTTCCTCACAAATTTGCCCTAAACCAGGACAAACACATTTTCTTGAAGGCATTAGAAATTTCTTGGGTGATTTCTTTGGCTGAGTTTTGCACTTTTGCTGAATATGCTACTTGAGCAGTTGCTACCTCTAGATGCTTGTTTCTGTGTTTTTACAATACTCAAGCAAGCTTCTGTATGGCTGTGTGATGAAGGATTAATTTAGTTAAATATGATCATGCAAAGATAGTTACGTTTTGGTCTTTTGGTTCAAGTGATGTTACAACTGCTTACGCTGGCAGAATTTAAAGTTTGAGGCCATGAGGATGAGCTCCCTAGGCACCTGTAGGGAGACACAAAGTGGAGGAGTGTGTAGAGTCTTCAGTTTGACCTCTTAGCTATATAACTTGGAGATAATCCTAGCAGCCTAACAGTGCTTTTAGAAATACTGAGATGACTGCCTGATTCCTGGTCATACTTTCCAAACATTTGGGACTTTGTCAATGTCTTTACTTTCCTTAGATGTTGTTTGTACTGTGATCAAAATGTAGCTGCAGATAACAGAGTAATAAACATCCCAGAAAGAGCACATGGGGGAAAATGGACTTTGTAATTACTGGGCATGACTTTACAATCAGTAGTACGTTTTGCTTTAAATATTCAGCACAGTCAGGAAATAAAAGTAGGAAATGAACTTTTCACTGTTATCAAATGAAAATTAACTTGGATGTATTCAGGAGCCTGGTTGCTTGCTACTGAAGTGTCTTTGTTCCCAGTCAGTAACAGAGCCATAAACCTCAGAAAAGCATATATCCCCTTTCAGTACTCCTGAAAATTTTGGCTGTCTCACATGTCAGTGTTGCTAACCAGGTGATTGTAAAATATCACTGTAGTTAGATGTGAGTGAAGGGCTGGCGGAGAAAGGGATGCTTCTTCGGTAGGCCTCAAAAAAATGACAGGCAAATACAGGGTAGCATGTCAGAGAGCTGGAAAATTCTGTGGAAGTTTCACAGATTTCTTCTGAATTGTGTGGATGACTTCATGAAAACATCAAGTCTTGTGTTTGTTACAGGAATTTGGGATGTGCGGACAAGAACTTTCTGACATATGGGTTATCAAGTAACTCACCAAATCTCCCTCAGTTGTGTTTGCTTAAATCAGTAAAAATGGGCATTTCTTTGTAGTGTGCCTATGAAAGATTTTAATGTAAAGCTTCAAGTGGTCACTGCTATGCAGTGAAGTAATAGCCTTTCTTACTTGGAGTCTGAAGATGGTGGGTGTTCTTTTCCTTTCAGTGGTCACTAGTGGAAGCAGGTAGTCTTAAACATGCCTCGGCCACTGTTGTCCCCGTGCTGGCCAGAAAGTGCTGTGCTGACAGAGCTGCCAATCCTCCCCTGATTCAAGGAAGGGCTAACCCATTATAGCTGCTGTCTGTAGTCTGCTTGTCTTTCTCCTTCCAGCTTGTATGTGGATCAACACAGAAGCGTAGAAAGGGAAGTGATCCTTCAGCAGAGTGGTGGCAGGGGTCTTGGTGGGGGGAGCTGCCTTCCCTGTGGCATTAGGCAGGCAAGCATCTACATACACTGAGGTTTTGAGACTTCTCATGGCTGATGAGTTTCAAGAGATGCAAGGGTTTATGTTTGTGTAAGTTTAATGAGTCCTTACTAAAGGTTCAGTGCATAGACTCTGACCTGTTTCACTTCAAGTGTCAGGTATGTTTGAACTTTAAGTGGAACATTAGCTAATGCATGTCTGGATTTTTTCCTTCAAGAGGCCCTAAGTCTCCAAATACTTTTTGGGATGAGTCTTTACTGAGGTTTTTTGTGGCTAGATTTTGAGAAGTTTTTGTCTGTGACATTTGTATTTTCTTAAGGCAAGTAGCAAGGCTGGATTCAGTCCATTGTGTGAGAAGAAGAATGTGTCTGTATTCCCTGGAGCTAGCTGCCCTCCTGGAGGAGAACTTAAAGGATGTGTTTACTAAAATGAACTGCTAGCAAATGGAGATGATCTTGTGTCTGCTTTGGAGAGATGAGGAGTGTGTGTCAAGTCTCAAGACTTTTGAGGAAAAAGAATGCATAACAAGCTGATTTTTTCCCCTGCCTCCTCCCCTCATTTTGTTATGACCTCTTTTAAAATTGAATAGAGAAGATAAATGGCTGGAAGTTAAACTTGCACACCTCAAGTGCAAAAGGGAAAGACAACGAGCATCTGCATCCTGAGTGGACTGGAATCACCAGCTGTATTAGAAATTAAGTTGTGTTTAGTCCAGTACCCTCAAATAGTAGGATCACTTTTTCCTCAACTGCAAAATCCAGAGGATTTTATCAGGAGTAACAATTGTTTGGTGAAGCTGATGAGACATAGCTGTCATTTGCTAAGTAACCACTTAAAGTTAATAAAAATTTCTCCTTTTTATTCATTCTGTATGTGTTTGGAAAAGAGAACTTATTAGTTGGTACAGTAGAAGGGATAAAGCCCACAACTTCATATTTCTATAGTTAGGGTATTACCTTTTACAAAATCAGTACACGTAAAGCATGCTGCTGGGCACTGTCCACTCCTGCTCCATCCCTGTGTGAATGTTTTGGCATAGTGTCCTGCAAACAGGATGTGGAACTGTTGGAGCCATGTTTAACTCAGTTATTGGAGTTTTGGAAACACTCATACAAATTCTAGCTGCTTATAAAGCGTGTGTACATGTGTACAGTCTTCCTCCTTTTCCACTCCTGAGATGCAATTAATTTAATCTCTTTGAACTTGATCCCAAAGACCAAATACTCTGGATTAAGCATAACATGTACTACTGCCTTTTGTTTTTTGCTATTGCTGCAGTATTTTTCCCATGTTGTTTATCTGGAATTGTCTGGAATAGCCTTAGAGCTAACTAGTTACTCTGTGTTTCTTGGTAATGCATTAATGTCTTGGTTTGGAAAGACAGGTGTCTGCCAGGGAAAGCTTGAGTTTCCATTGAAATGGAGAATGTAAACCCCCTCCCTCCAAATTAGTATAGTTTTGCAATTAAGGGGCTTTCAGGCAAGGGTATGGGAATAGGAATAACAGTTCCTTACTAGGAAAATTAAAAAGTACAAATGTAGTAGTACAAAAAAACCCCCCAAGCAAACAACAACTAAAAATCCTAGAAACACTGATGAAGTCAGAACATGATCTGACACCCTCTTGATCAGAGTATGGGGAGAAGTCCATAAGAAGTCCTCCAGGAGTGACAGATGTGGTTCTGTTGGAGTGCAGATGATTCTATAGAAGGGTCCAGTGGTGGCAAGATGGGTCTGGTCTTCCTCTGGGAATCCAGTGGAAACAGGCTGCCTTGGTGTTCTGACTCTCAGGTTTTATCCGGGTCGGAATGCTTGGCTCCTCCTGCTGGGTGGAGCATCTCACAGTGGGATGATGCAATTTTATCAGTCATGTGGTGAGCCTTAATGGCCCATTAACAGCAGATACTCCCTGGAGGATGGGTCGTAGAGGAGATAAAGAAACTGCCCCATCTGGTTTTAACAGCTGGCCCACTAACAGAAGATACCTGTGCCCTGCCCTTGGAGTTATGGGGAGTGGGTCATAGAAGAGATAAAGAAAACACCTCCCCAACCGGTTTCAACAGATGACAAATAGAATACACATTTTTGCTTATATATTGCAACCCAAGACAATGAACTATATGCAGAGTACATTTTTGATGCCTTTCTATGCATGTTATTTCAGTTTTGAAAAAAACAAGCACTGCTCTGATGCAGATTTCAGACACAAATCCAGGTATATAAACCCTTCTGAAATGGAGACACACTTCAGTGGAGAATCTCTAAATAGGATGCTTGAATGGTCTGTGGCCAAGTAAAGAAATATTTCTTCAGATTCAAGAAACATGGCACACAGCTGCTCCTTACTCCTTGTTGTAAAATAATGGGCCATTCGCTGACTGAAGCAAGCTATTGACATTATTGCTAGCAGCTGCTGAACTCTTAGTGTTAACTTAAACAGCTCATAAATGTTAATTATGTTGCAGTTTTGTTGGAACTCATCTGCATGTCCCAGAGGCACTAGCTAGTATGTCATGCTTTTTTTTTCCACATGAACTGATGACATTTTTAGTGGAGATTCCGAATAACAACTTCCTAAGTAAGTTCAGTAATTTTACTATAGCAGTGAAAGTGTTGAAGAAACTGCTTTTTAAACTACAGTTTCACTAGTACTAGCATAGCTTTACTTAAATGTGTTTCAATAGGCTCAGAGCTGCTGAGCATGTGATGGAATGATTATGCAGTAGAAGGGAATATGCTCGGTGCCTACTGACCTGTTGTTGGGAGATCTGTGATTAAGTTAAATCCAAAGCCAAATTGAACAAAATCTGTTTAAAGTCACTTTCATATTGTTATAGTTTTGCTGCTATACAAATGTGAAATGTTCACAGGCTACTAAAAAAATGTGTATCATCTGCATAATAGCCACTCGAATGGTGTTTTGGGGCCTTTTAACAGTCCCTCCCACTCTTCAGCCAGTAAGGATGTGTTCTTAAAAACAAAGCTCCCAAACAAACTAATGCTTTTTTCCCTTCAGGTCAGATTCTGCTAGTGTTTTTTGTAGAAAACACTGGTAAACTTCCAAAACCTGGTTTTGAGACTGTCAAAATGATTGTGAATATAGTATGAATGAAAGTATAGATAATTAAATGAAAGCTGCTGTATTGTCATCGAAGTTTAACTCTTTGGTTTTAGTCATTGTGACGGTCAGAAAGAGGACAGTGTTGTCGCTAGTGCATGCTATATATAGACAAGTTATGCTTACAGCATCTAAAAGTCGTTGTCTCATCCTTACTTTTTTGTGGTCATCCAGTGGAAGTTTTTCTCCCAAAGGCAGTGGTATATGTTTACCAGAATGACACTTTGTGCTTCCTCCCTGCCAAACTAGTTGGAATTGCAGGTAGTCAGGGCTTCTAGTATCAGCCTGTGATAACAGGCTAACCAGGTGACAATGCAGCCATTCCCATACAAAGCTATATGCTCTCTGCTGTGTGTTTGGGTGGTGCTTTTGTTATATGCATGTGTGTTTGTCTTCCTCAGGGTTCTCTCTTCGCTGCTTGTAGAGGAATTTCTGTCCCCGTAGTGCTGTGCAGACAGGGACTAGTATTGCAGGCTGATAGGCTAAATGGATACAATCCTCTATAGTGGGGGGTCTCAACTTGAGCTGGAACCTCTTAGTCTTTTTAAGATAGACTTCCTGGAAGGGAGTATGATATGAAAGACCAAAATACAACTAATTGTTTGGTTTTTCTCCTTAAGGGGGTGGTGATAGTACCAAATCAATGCTGTGTAAGGCTAACATCAGACCATACTGAAATCTGTGAGCAAGGGTTTGATCTCACAACATTCAGTCATCTTATTTCCAGGGACAGAATTAAATGTCACTCTTCTTCAAATAGATGGGTGTGAGAATTGGTTTCTGGATTTGCTCCTAAAAGCCTGGAGAAATACTGGATAGTACAGAATGTAGTAGCTTTTGGTTAGAAATGAAACAGAAAACTTTTTGGAAAAGTAGAAGGGGGACTCCAGATTGTGTATGTGTGGTTCAATTATAATTCAAGTACTGATGTTTTTGGGAAAAACATGATTGCAAAAAGGATTCTGGATTGTAAAAAAACTTTAGAGTTCACTTATTTCTAAAGAAGTGGTGTAGTTCACTAGAGCTAGTATGACCATCCAATTATCAATTCTGTTCATGTCTTTTCAGTATTTTTCAATAGATTTGTAGTTTTTGTTCATTTTTTGCTTTTATTTTTCTTTCAAAGGTCCACCTAAAAAGTCTACTGATGCCCTTGATTTCTGTCCCATCTACATGCGTATCTCATGCAGCAGATGGAGACAGCTTGTTGAGATTAGATGCAGTTTCACATATCCAGAGTGGTACTTAAATAAGAAAGAAGAAAACACCCAAATTAATTTTTTCAGTGGTGACTCAGAGTGTCTTGTTTTGAGTCTGAAAGTAAATTTCCTGTGCTGCATCCTTAAACTGAGAATAGAAGCTTACTCAAATGTCTGAATTCAGGAAATTAATTATGAAAATGGTGACTTGAATATTGGCCTTCAGAATTCTGGTTCAGAAATACCTTCTTGTGGCTGCATTCCAAATTACAACTTCAGTTTTTTCAATCACATTGCATGTATTTTGGCTTTGGTGTGAATTGGGTGCTGATAAAAAGCATAACTGACTTGGATGAAAGTTCAACACATGTAGGAAGATGCGTACCTGAAAAATCAAGGCTAATGAAGTAGTTCTAAGGCTGATCTCAGATCAGTCTCTGGACCAAAACAGTGAGATAAACAAAAGAAACAAATTGTCCTGAGTAAGAAGCTTTCCTTGGTTTTGTTTGTTAATTCTGTAACATACTCAAAAGTCTGAATAGATGACTTAAATGTTACTGCAAATCTCACTGTTCTAAGTTTCTGAGCAAAGGACTAAATCGATCTTAAACATTAAGTCCTGCATTCAAGGATTTGACTTTGGATTTGTAAAGGACTTCAAGAAAGAAATAGTTAAAGGAGGTTAACGTACATAGCATACAACATAGCATGCAACAATGTATGGTGTGCACTGATTCCTTTGTAATCTACATTTTGAAACCCAGTCAGGCTAGTGAACTGCCAAAGTGCATGTCTGTCCAGGTGGGGAAGGTGCATCACCAGTACCAGCTTTTGTATTATTTGTGAGGCTCATAAGTAGGAAAAACAATCAAGTAGATTTGTCAGAAACTTGTGTTTTAGTAGGTAACTTGTGTGAGGAGAATAAAAGTGATGAAAGACTGAAATGTTGAAAGGTACAAAAGAAAAGTTGTCAATAGTTTTAATAATATTTTCTTCTTTTTTTCCCCTCTTGCAGACCTTCAAGTTCTGACCTTCTTGGTCTATTAAGTTATTATAAACTTTTGCTGCTCTGCGAACATATAGAGATGTCTCGCAGCCCTGATGCTAAGGAAGACCCTGTGGAATGCCCTCTTTGCATGGAGCCCCTGGAAATTGATGACATCAATTTCTTCCCTTGCACCTGTGGCTACCAAATCTGTCGTTTCTGTTGGCATCGTATTCGCACTGATGAGAATGGACTTTGTCCTGCTTGCAGAAAGGTAAATCCCTGGAACAGCGGCATATTTCACAAGGCTCTTGCTTTGTGTCGGTACCAAAGACATCCTTTTCCTTGAGGGAAACAATCATCTAGTCATGGTCTAGATCAAGGGTGAGGTATTGGATCTTTCAGATTGTGTCTGCATATGTACTGAAGCTGTTATGAAACAGCTGGTTTTGGTTTATTAAATTCAGAGCCATATTGATAGGGGAAGCTGTGGATCAGAACCCAGACATGCTGATGCTGAGAGAACTGCCAAAAATAAAAATCCTTTGAGTTCAGGTGCTCATGCATTAACAAAGTCTTTTTAGGAAGAACAGTGAGGATTCCAGCATCAGGGGTTTGCTGAGAGCTAAGGTTCAGCTAAACTGACAGAGCTGACTGAGAGGCAAGTTTATAAAGCACCTGCTTGTTTTGTTTCTGGCACTGGAGCTTTTAATCCATATTTTAGTGGATACTAAAAGTATAAAACCTTAGGAAAAACATCCAGTGGTGTTAAACTTTGAAGAATTTCAAAAATCTAGACTTTTTGTCTAGTATTCTGATCTTGTTGCCAAATGCTTGAAGGTAGTACTTGTTATTTCCCTGTGTCTTGATGTCTGGCTGATTTGGCTGGCCACAACTGAAAACCTCAGCTTCACTAAGTTGCCTCTCATTTCCTTTGAATTATTTTATTTCTCCTTCTGATGTTATGCTTAAACTCATTATTTCCTTGTCTTCAGTGTTTAATAAAATTCTTTTTCAGTATCTTCTTGCCTTGACTGCAACTTTCTTGCCTGGCCTTTCTCTTCATGTAGTTGTAACTCCTTATGTCTTCTCGTTCTCCTACTGTCTAATCATGATCCTGTCCCTAGTTTATGCCTCTCTTATCTTCCTGTCTCATGTTACAGCTTCCTTTTCAGACCCCAAGTAATCTTACTTGGTCTCACTATCTTTATTCATTGTCACAGTATTTTATAAGCACTTCCAGTTGTATTTTCTTGCTGCTCTTTTGGGCTTTGGCTACACTAGAGCTATTACTGCACACCTGTGTTTGGATGCCTCTACAAGCCTGAAGACTCTCCCACAGCAATATGTTTGTTTAAAAATTCTGCAAATTTGCTGCAATATTTGAGCACCATGTTCTACAAGGAAGATCCACATGTCATCAGCCAAATCATTCTCCACTTGGAATACCTCCTATAGATGACACATGCTGTACAGTAATTTCCCATAGTATGAGAAAATTTCTACTCTTCTGATACAACATGAGATTTCTGGGATTTCCTTGTCTAAGTCACTTCGTTTTCCTGGATTTGTTACATTACTTTTTACCTGTTTATTATTTGAAGTTTGTGAAATATATTTGAAGAATCACAGAAACAGTATGCTATTCACTGTCTTTGGGTATCTGAATTCTTTGAAATATGCTGAACTCTTAAATGTGGAATACTCTACCCCTTGACTGGATGTGCAAATATTTTGCCTAATTGGATACAGTTTACTGAGAAAAACTGTTTCATGAGGAAACCTCAAATAAGTGCTACAATTGGAATGAAACATACTGACCGTTCCTGGAGAGAAAGGAGACGTCTTCTTTCATAACAGATTATGTTGATACTTTCTTTATCCATGGACTGCAAGGTATTCTTGAGCAGATTTTGAGCAGTGTGGCTGGATTGTAAGAGGTTGGCATAAAGAAGGCCGACTGAGAAGGACATTTCTTCCATGGCATAGACAAAGACATTGTGATGCAGAGACCACACCAGGATCTTGGGAATAAATCATCTTGAGCTACAGAGTTGCAGCATTAAGTAAATGAAGAAGCCATCTTTTGAAGAGTGGTGGACAGAAAGAACCAGGTATGTGTATTTGTGTTCAGTGTGTCTAAGAAGCCCCTGTCTGTGCATAGTAAGGCTTCTGGGGAAAGATCTGAGCATTTTTCCGTTCATAACTACTATAGTGTACATTGATTGTGGCCACTTAAAATGCAGAAGCACAGAACATGGCAAAGCAACAAAATTGTAGCCAGAAAGTTTATAGTAGGTACAATGGTTCCAACAGGTATGCTGTATTTTTATAATGAGTATACCAGTGCAGGATACTTACTTTGAAATGGACACTGGATAAACATGTATTAAAACAAGGATGAGTATGTTATTTACAATTCCATGATAGAAATCTGCTAATTGTTCCAGTGTTTTTGAACACAGGATGATTTACCCAGTAATTTGAGCACTAGTCCGTGGAGAGGAGCAGTGAACAAGTTCCCTGTTCAGGGGTTTTGGTTGAAGTGTTTGGGGGAGATTTTGGAGAAGTCTGTAATAAAATAGCTGGCTAAATGCTATAGTGGCACCTATGCCATTAGATCTTAACTATACATTGCACATATACCTGCATCCTAAGCTTCTTTAATTCACTTCTAACTGAAAAGATGTTAGTTTGTGGTTTCCTCTACCCAGAAGAGAGTACTCCTACGTGTTTAAACTGTTATATAGCTTAACATCCACACATATAGAATATGTTCATGTGGTTGCAGTCAATTGATTTAGTCTGCCTTAAGTTTCCTCCTGTGAATAATAGTAATTGACAAACATTTGCTTTAGAAAGGTGCTAGTGTGAATTAAACTTAAATGCTGGTTGGAAACTGGTACTTCTTAGTATTAACATATTAAAAACTTTCTAAACTTCGTTGGAAATCTTCTGAAATAGACTTGGAAAATAGTCTATTTCTAGAGAAATAGAAATTGTTTCTATTTAATTCATTAACTGGAAAAATACCTACTTTAAAAAATTGAACTGACTTGCTTTGGATTCCTGATGCCCTTAGGATCTGTAGGTGTAGCCAGTTGTAAGATACTAAGCAAGGCTTCCTGTTTTATCCAGTTAATTGGTTTCTTAACTGTGAGTGAAGTAGCTAACTAGTCAAATTAGATTGAAAATATGCTATCTTCAGAAGAGATTTCTCTAGCCAAAAGCTGGTTTGCAGGTCAGCAGACTTGGTGGTTTTGTTTGTAAAGCCGGTGATTTTTATCTTTGCAGTGATATTTCTATTTTCCTTTCTGTAAAATTCAGCAGTCTAAGTCCTGTTTGTTATGTGAATAATACATACCATCTCAATTCCTAATTAGAATATGCTACTCTCAGCCCTTAGTGTCAGCCCTTACTTTTTAAATCCAGCAACAAAAAAGCCTAGCTTGTTCATGTTTCTTAATTGCTTTGCTCTTCCATCAAATAATATAACTTGATACACAGTTATCTCTGTGGTGTGGCTTTGGCTTTTTCTCCAGTTCCTTGACTGAGCAACCTTTTTCTCCTAGAACCTTGTGTTAGAGATGGAGGGAAATAGTATACTGCTAGATGTATGATCAGGAAATTAACATGCTTTAAGCAAGTTTTTGTTCATATTTCCCCTACAACTTCTGTGTAAAAGGAACACTTAGTCTTAATGCACAGTCTTCAGTATCAGTGTTTTCTCCTATGCTTTTAATCCCACAACTGAGTAGTTTGGTGCAACAATTGATATTTTGAAATAGATAGGAAATCGCTTTTTTTTTTAAAATGTAAGTATAGTGGTGTATACTGTGCATAAATCTTACTGACTTCTTGTATTTCTTGTTTCAGGACCTACTTGGTAGCAGGACAACAAGTGGGAAATGCTGGTGCTTCCATTGTGTGGATGGAATGTGACCCATCTGTGAATGACAAAAGCAAAGTTATAATAAACTGTGATAAATCACAGCTCAGCTTTTAAATATTGGGAAATGGGGAAAAAGGTCTGAAAGAAAACAAGCCTTAAATAACAAGACAAAATTAGTCAGGAAGACTGAGAATTCATCAAGGACCATCTCTGATTAGAGAAAGAAAGACTTCAAAAGAGAAATTCAAACTTTTGCTCAAGTTCTTGAAGGGACTACCCTGCACCTAGTGTAAAGAAAATTTGGTCATGTTCCATGATGGCACACTTGTTTGGGGAACCTTAATGTTTTTTTCTGGAAAGCTCTGGTATAACTTGAGTGAAAGGTGTCAGCTAAATTTAGTGAATCAGTGACTAATGTCTTGCATCTGAAAATACATCAGTGCAGGTAACACTTGAGGTAGCTATTTTGTTTGGATCTCAAATCCTTTATCAGCCAAGGCATTAGAGACAGTATGTTAAGCAAGTACATTGTTTAAAAAACAGTAAGATGTGGGCGCGTCAGTAGCATTTAGTTATTGCAAGACCTGAGAGCTTCTGATATGTATAGTCCTCTCTCTACTGATTTGTAGGGTTAGACAGCGTAAACAACATATCAGATGGTGTTGTGAGGTACACCAGCTGTCAATCCACCTTGCTTGGCTTTCAGAGACTTGTTCCAGCAGTCTTCAGTGCATGCACCTGTTTGTAGTTGAACCATCATCCAAGTTCATGAACTTCAGCGCTGTGGGAAGCAATGACTCTGGAGATTAAATAATTTATTTTCCTATCTGTAGACTGATTTTGTCTTTTATTTGAAAGGAAAATTATTTCTAATACTATTATTTTTAGAACTAGTTTCTGAAATGTTGATGCTGTGCTTATTTGCCTTCCACCGTCTTTAAATGTGCACTATCTCCTAATTCGTTATGCCACGCACAATACATAGATAGGAAAATCATCCACCCCTCAGTTTTCCTTGAGTTATTCTTGGGATTCAAGAGATTTACAGGTCCTGCAAGTCAAGATACCAAACTAATTCTATTCCTTGGGAGCATTACAAGCATGTCATATGAGTGATATATATACAAAACATGTATTTAATACAGCTCTACAGTATCTAATGAGAACTTTGGAAGATTCTGTTGCTCAAACAAGTGTGGCTATCCATGATGGCAAACCAATTACTGCTGCTACTTAGTGATTGAAATTCCTATTCAGCTAGCCTAAAGCTTTCTGCAGAGATGGAGACATTTCTCTTCCCCTGATTCTGAAGCTGCTGCCTAGTTGTGTTCCTACTCGGAGTTCTTATGTTTTCCTGTAGAAATACAAACTACTATTTGGACATACAAATGTTCTGTTCAGGGTTATGCTTGAGCTACCCAGGATGTTTCCTGATTCATGTTTAGGACCTCCAGCAGCAAATACCTTTACAGAGAAGAAATATCCTGCCTGACTTGCTACTCACTTGAGAGTATGCTCTGAATGTGGCTACACTTCGCAAGAAAGAAGCTGATGAATTTTGGTACTGTTTGCTGTAGTTTTCTTGGCCCTTCGGGAGCCTTACTGAACCTGCTGTAAACCATTAATGCATTTCTCGCACACTACCAGAGAGCAGCACTCTTGCAAGTTTTACCTTGCATAGTATGGGATGTGGAGTAGGAATTAATCTTTGAAAGAATGGATTGTGGATATGATAAAGCATGACTTAATGTAGGGCAAGCAATATTTTTGGAACTATATCTGTTATACTGGTGTGCTTTTCTTCCCATTCCTACCTGAACTCAATGATAACTGAGTTAACTCACTCTTTGCCCTGAGTAGTCTTTCTTTCCTGTAAAAACCCAACATTTTTATTCTTTAGTTTATATGATTGATTAATACAGATTTTGAGAAGCTCATTAAGTATAAAATCATTCTGCATCTCAGAAGTCCTCATATGTAGATGTGTTTAAACACAAGATAATAATTGGCTATAGCAAATCTCAGATGACCTTAGTAGTTGGTCATTGGTGTTCATCCAGTGTATTCTGAAATCTATATAACATTCAGTGTTAACTCTGAGTCGCTTATCTTTTTGAGAAATGTTATGGTTTTGACTATTTCTCAAGGATAACTTGAGCCCTTATTGTGTTTTCATGTTAAGGACACCTTCGGCTACTGCTAAAGTACATTACACATTTAAATTCCTTTGTGATACTAAGACATGTTCCAGAGGACTTGATGTTTGACTGAGATGCCATCTGCTCAAATCAACTGTAGCATATTTTCAGAAGATATGTCATGTGTAGCATAATGATGCAGAACTTTACACTGAAAAATGAATCTGGATTTGTTTGGGGATGTACTCAGAAGACTATCAGGTCTGAGCACTTTGTGGCTCTTTGAGTAACATCATGCTACTAGGAGGAAGATATGGTTTTACCCTAAACATACTCATCTACTGTAGATTTTTCTCAGGTTGTTTAGTATGACAACTAGTGTTGTACTTTTGTCATTAACACAGGACAGTCAGGAAAAAGTTAAATTAATTTTTTTTTGTTGGATTTGCACACTAAAACCTTTGGTTATGGTAGTACAAACAAAGACCTTAGTTCAATGTACTGGTGAGCTTGAGCTTAGTTTCTTTGTCTAAAGTATTTGTCTTAATTCACATCTCCCATACTCTTCTCATTTTTTTACTTCTTGGTGTTTAGAAACTCTTCTTTATGTTTGAGATCTATTTTATGTACTTGTTTTTGTGCTTAGCATTGCTTTCTGTGTACAGTACGAAACCTGACTTTTCAGTCTGGAAAAACTGGGACTGGTAAGGAATGTGGGACTGCTTTGAGGAGTAGTCTGGGGCAGGCGACAGTGTGCTGTAGTCTGCAAGACACAGCTAGAATTGTGCCTTTATAGCATGAATAGAGCAGTCTTTCTAGGTAACTCTGAGATAGTACAAGGATACTTGTACTTCTCTTGTAGACTTTTGAGGTTAAAATATAATGTTATGTCTGTGTTCGAGGAGTTACCTGTAGGAGGTAACTACTACTAACTCCTATAAATTTCAAACTGGTCATAAGCATGGCAAGAATACTGTTAAGTCCGCATGCATTAATTGTGTTGAAATCTGTCTCTTCACTAGAAATTAACCATGTAAAGTTTGAGTAGTATAATGATGTTACTGTCTTGAACTTAGTAGACCACTGAATATACATTTGTATTTTGATTTCTTATCTCAGTCTTAAGGACATCTAAGTACCCAAATCTGTATTAGACAATAAATATAAAGTGCACACTTTCATCCTGCTTACACTAAGCTCTTGTTAGTGAAATTATAACAGGATGTGTTGGCTGTCATGTTGTAGCTGCTTGTAATGTTATCAAATTGACTAGGCAGCTGGGTTAGAATGTGGTTGATGCCCAAATCAATATTATGTCTATAAATAGAAGCATTCCATGGAAATATGCAAGATGTTTACCTTTCCCAAAGGACTGAATGTGCCTCTATAATGTGGGAGGCTATAATATTCAGATCAGGATAATAAAGAAATTTTTGCATTAAAGCATGGTGATTAATGGTTTTCAAAGGTGGTGTTTCTTTTATGGGTTGGTTTTAATGCTGTTTGTTATGTTTAGCCATATCCAGAAGATCCAGCAGTGTACAAACCACTCTCCCAGGAAGAGCTGCAGAGGATAAAAAATGAAAAGAAACAGAAACAAAATGAGAGGAAACAGAAGATATCAGAGAATCGGAAACATTTGGCCAGTGTACGGGTAGTACAAAAGAACCTTGTCTTCGTGGTAGGGCTATCTCAGCGCCTAGCAGATCCAGAGGTGAGCAGTTCACACTTGCAGATCTTGATCTTAACTTGCTGCTGTGAAACATTGGAATACCTTTGTGTCTCCCTGAAGGGTACAAAATGAAGCAGTGTTGAAAAGGTTCACTGCCATGAGGCCCCCTATTCTTGAGAGCACTTAGCTTCTT
>VWYP01005647.1:326831-353242 GCA_013400435.1 Pycnonotus jocosus
TTTAACAAATACAGGTGCTCTGTGATTTTTTTATTTGGGGGGTAAAGTTATTCTTTTTTTAATAATGGGAGTTTAGTTTTAAGCTAAAAATTAGCATAACGACTTTTCAGGTACTCATTTTCCTAGGTTGGATCTGCAAGCACTATACAGCTATGTCATGAATCACTAATTCTAAAATGGGAGCTTGGATTACAAAGAGCTGATATACAGTATCACACAACCTGTAGAGAGAGAAGAAAAAAGCCAACACTTGGAAGTATATGCTAGGAAGAGCTATAACTGTAAGGATTATGTCCTTTAGAAGTTGGAGGGGGGAAGTTAATAAGAGGAAGACCCTGGTCTGCCTATTACACATTTTATAATTAAATTATAACCCTTTGCTAACAACTTTGAATGCATAAGCACTATCTGTGGNGAGAAAACTGATTATGTTTAAGATGCTTTATTTACTTCAGTTGTCGGTCATTGCTGCAGGTGGCCAATGGAGTAAGTGCTAATACATAAAAGTATCTTGAATTAGATATGGAGGAAATGTACTGCAGGAAAAGATAGATGTCTTCAAAATTATGGTGGCAGATTAAATTCACCTTATCAGACTACATTATCTGGAGAAGTCTCAAAACAGAAGTGGCTGTTTCTGAGGTCTCAGAGTGTGGTCTGTATTTTGGTAGACTGGTAAAGAACAAATTTAAAAAACTGCTTTTAGTGAAGGAGAAAAGTAGGAGGTATAAGAAGGGAAGAGAAAAAGTCAAGTTAAAACTGATCTGGTGTATAACACTTCAGTATGTACTTGAAATATAGCAGTAAATATTTGCAAGCAGCTGTCAGCACTGGCTTGGGGCTATTTATCATTGAAAAATGCAATATGAATTTATTATTGAAATTTAGTTTCTTTGACCAGATGGAGGATTTGTAATTGAGAGAAATAGTAGTAAATACTACTGTTGATTCATTTTTTTTTAAAAACCTCTGATCATTTTATGCTGAATACTTGAAGTAATTAGAAATGGGTTTATTTGGGGGATGGAGATGTGCTGTACTAGGTGTATTGGTAGCAGTATTCTCAATGACATACCAGAAATAATGTGTACTTACTGAATGTTGCATATAGCACAAGGTCACTTGATCTTCAAGAAACCTAGCCTGAGAGAGATGAGCTAAAAAAGTACGCAATATATTCAAGTTTTCTACTTAAGCAGGCAAAAAGCTCCTTCATAGATTGAGATTATTTGGTGGGAGCTTGTGCTGTTTCTGGAAATACATCTGTGGATCGTGACAGAGTACAGGTGGATCCTCTTCTGTTGATGCACTCTTAGGAGAATTGTGAAGGCTATGCTGACATATCAGGAATATAATCTAGAGTATGCTTGCATAAAAGGGAGGTTTCTTTAGGATTGTCAGTATCTTCTGGAATGATGTCTGCAGAGTGCGTGCTGTATGTTTCAAGAAGGTGTAGACCAAGTGAAGAGCAGTCAGAAAAGGCCAGTAAATGACTGGATGTCTGTACAACGTACCGTGTAGTTCTTTGGGATATTTCAAGTGTGATGCTGTTAGGTAGGCATTGATGCTCGCTTGGGAAGAGTGGGGGTAGTTTAGTTCTTGGATCAATACAATTTAACTGCACTATCCAATGCTAATATGAAGATGGAACAGAGGAAACAAATCTTCCTTTATAAACTCTCAGGTTATTATCTAGAAGAGAAATGCCCTGATTTTGTCTAGCTTCAGTCTGAGTAGTCAGTACTTTCGCACCTTCTTCCATCACAGAAATGGAAAAAAGCCTTTGGTATAAATGCGTCAAATATGTTGCCAATTTCATTGGCACACAGGTAATGGTTATTCAGCAGAGTTGCTTGATATGCTGGTGATGTTCTTGCTTTGCACAGGGTCCCTAAATGATGTGTTAGTACTAACTGAATGTAGGAAGAGCAAGGTGACTATTTTTTTTTCCTTTATTGATGTGTTAGTCACTCATTCATATTGACATGATGTTGATTCTGGTATTTTTTTCTTGTCCCTGAAAATTTTCCTTTATTGTCTTCCTTTACTTAGTCAGGTCTTTGGAAAACTTGAGGTTATCTTGAGCTAATTGATTTACTCCCTTTTTTCTTTGGAGTGTGGGCATGGCAGTCAGAATTCAGTGTTTTGTACCTAGTAGTTAATATAGCTGAATGCAAGTTTAAGGTGTATGGTTATTTGGAAATGAAAATGAATGTGATTTTTATTTTTTTAAATCAAATTATAAGACGGATATATGCAGGAACACTTTACACTGAATAGGATATGTTTTGCCAGGGTGGGATTTGGGTAATCAGAGTACTGAAAGAATTCTTTAAAATACAGCATGAAATTTGGGATATTTGTCATTAAAGTTCTGCAGTGACAACATGCTTTGTATTGCAAGTAACCATGTTTTTATGTGGGAAAAAAAATCTAAATCTTTATGCTCTTCTTTTAGGTTAGACCTGTTTTTTACTCATTAAAGTTTCAGCTGTGCAGTTTCACAGATGAATAAGTACACCTCTATATGAATTTTAAGTATACCATGTGAACTTTCTTTTCTTGTAGGTTTTGAAACGACCAGAATATTTTGGGAAGTTTGGTAAAATACATAAAGTTGTCATTAATAACAGCACATCATATGCAGGCTCACAGGTAAGTCAGAAGTCTTTGTAGTTTTTCTTATTTTAATTGCTTTACAGAATACATGCGTNGTTTCTGATTAAGCAATAGGTAAGAAAAAAAGGCCTTGCAAGAATCAAATTGCTGTTAAGTTACAGAGGCGTTTTCCAACCAGACTCTCAAAGTTAGATGCAAAATGCAATGTAGAAAGATTGAAAACCGGAAGACAGGATGAGAAACTTTAAAGAAGCAGCAATATGGCATTTAGTCACTAATTTGGTGATAAAATGCCTTTTAAGTATTTTCAGAACATTCATGCAACATACTGATGCATTTCCTCTTTTCTTCGTTCTTTATGCATCACATAGGAGTTTTTATGGCTTCTACCTTTTTTGTCAGTTTCTTGTTAAAAACATCAAGCCCTGAATATACCTGTTTGTGAAATGAGCAGCTTAAAAGGTGATTTAATGATCAGATCTGTCTGAGGAAGGTAAAGTAAGTAAAGAGCGTATGTTTTCTTCCTAGGGTCCAAGTGCCAGCGCGTATGTAACCTACATCCGGTCAGAAGATGCCCTCAGAGCCATACAGTGCGTCAATAATGTGGTGGTAGACGGCAGAACGCTTAAGGTGGTATTAGTTCTATGCTCTTGCATGTGTGTTCTAGAACACTGCTATCAGGGATTAGTATACAATTTTGTTTTGTGTGGGTGAGCTTGTATTGCTGAACAAGAATGTCCAATGCATTGGCTTTTGACTTCTCTTCCTGGTATTAATCTCAAAATAGAAGTTCAGTGAGCATCCAGCAGGCAGTGTTTTGCTGGGTTAGCAGATAACTTCCTAAAACCAGGTTTGAGACAAAGATACGTACCTCCTCCCCAAGCTCACAGTGGCTTTTTTGTTGTATAGCACCATAGTACAGTGTGAAAACCCACTGTTTGCTTTCACAGAACATTTCTGTAGTCCATACACACCTCTCAAAAGCTCCCTGGGAAATCAAAGTTTTATCCTTTTGGTGTATGTGTAAACAGGTCTTCAGGCTGATTTGGCCAAATTGGTGGCTGTAGAAAATCTAGTTACTATTCATTTCCTGACCCTGCTACTTGCCTCATTTATGATTATGCAAATATTTACTGAGGCTCTTACTTAGCCATTTATTTAGATTGAATGAAAATAAAAATGCATCCTAATTATCTAATCATCAAGAATATATCGATTTCTTACAAACGGACTTTTTATTCTATCTGCATCAAAAATGTGTTATGATGGAATTTCAAATCTTGAGGTAATTTTTTAAATTTTTTTTTGTATTATATGGCTAAAGACATTCTTAACTTATTTCTGTTTTTTTTTCTTCAGGCATCATTAGGTACAACAAAATACTGCAGTTATTTTCTAAAAAATATGCAGTGTCCAAAACCAGACTGCATGTATCTACATGAACTAGGTGATGAAGCAGCCAGTTTCACAAAAGAAGAAATGCAAGTAAGTGTAGTGAATTGGAAACATAGGAAATGTGGCATGTATGTCTTACTGTCTATGATTTAGTCTAATGTGTGTAATGTGTTTGCTGAATGTTATGGCAGCGATGAATTTTGAAATCTCAAAGGTGATTAACTAGTTGGGTATTGCAAAGAACAGTTATTTCAATGTTTTTCATTGCATGTTGTTTCTATAGTCTGAGAAGTCCAATGAGTATTCATGAGGCAAAAAGATGAAGACAAAGTCTTAGCCAAGAATTCAAATATACCTGAGCTAACTATCCCCTTTTTTATACTAAAGTAAGGTAGTGTCATTTTAGATCTCTGTGAACAGAGTTAGTGCAGATGTGGGTTTTACTGTGAAATTTGTGTGTGTGGATCATTATCATGGATTGACTCTTGTGCTGTGACTGACCGGGCTGTCTGAATCCTGATAACCCTTCTAGCCTGTGAAGCGTTTAGAAACCATTTGCGAATAAAAAGTTGAGGGTCACTATAAAAGCACACAAAAATGATGCTGGGATTTTTTTTTTTAACTATCTCAACATCAAAATGCTTATTGTCTAGGGTAGGGAACCAAGTAAATGGATAGCTTTACTGTCTCAAATGCCTTGCATTCTGAGGTCTTTTGATCTGCCTCTGTCTTTCTACATGAGGTATGGTAAAGCTTTTAAACTCATGTATGCCAGGCTTGCATACATGCTGTAGTTTTTGCGTTTGGTCTGTTCATGAAGCGGAGGGTCCCCACCCTTAGTGCCAGCACAAATGTTGTTGTAATAGAATTTTTTTGATGTGTTAGGCTGGCATAAGCCAGAGAATAAAGAAGAATGTCCATATCTATTACATACTTTCCACAAATTATTCCCAAGGATTTCAGCAGATAATTGCAATAGAAGGAGAAATTCAAGGACAAGTTGCAAACCAGATCACCTTCCCTGTTTGTTTCCCTTTATTTCTCCCAACACCTAGATCTGTTACATATGCATGTTTGAGGGTATGTTCCTGTCTAGTCTTTTTAGTTTTTTTTATAGATCTGTTAGCCATGAATTTATTTAATCCATTTTGAACCTGTCAGTACTGCCAACTCTGTAGTCTTTTGTTGCAGCAAGCCCCAGAAATTCCCTAGCTGTTTCGTAAAGTGCTTTCTTTTGCCTGTGTTAAACAGCTAACTAGTTGAGTTTTGTCAAGTGTCCCTTAATCTTAGCTTTGTAGTGCTTGCTGAAAGCAAAACCCTTACTCGCCTTATTCATTGCCTTTGTCATGTGGCAATACTTGCCAGCTTTCTCTCCAAATCATAGTTTCTGGTCATTTAAACTTTTTAAAGCAGTTGCTCCATTTCTGCGATAGTATCTGTTGCCCTTCTCTGTATTTTCTAGCTGTGTCCTTGAGATGGAGAGCTCAGATGCATGACATGAGGGAAGCCAAGTTTAATTTATCAGTTCTCAGTGCATTATATGTAGCGTGATACGTGCTTTTTTCCATTTTGTTTTAGTTTATTTAAAGTGGCCTTCCTTGTTGTGCCCAGCACGTCTTTTGTGGCTAGTGCATAATCAACTAACAGTTCATAGGTCTGTTGGCAGTAACAGCATCTTTTTTCTGAGCTGTAACAGCCAGTTTACAGATCAGGAGTGGGTTACTATGTTCTAGACTGTTTTTCCTTTCTTGTGTCATCTGACATATCTTTGGTGAAGCTTATTTGCCACCATTTGCTTGTTTGCCAATTTCTTTTGGAGCTCCTCATTATCAACATGGCAGTTTATTACCCAAAAATTTTGATATTGTCGGCAGAGAACTTGCCTTTCAGTCTTTTCTTGTGCATTGCTGATGGTGTTGCATAGAACTGATGCCAGTCATCAGTCCTCATTGCTTGCTTCTGTACCCTAAGGAGTTATACTTTGAGCCATCTTCAATTCACACTCTTCCATGGCAGATTAATAAATAACTAGTGTGAAACCCTATCAAAAGCTTCTTTTAAAGTTTTGTGGAGCCTCTTTATTCATGTTGGTGAGGCAGGGTTTCCCTTTAAAAAAGATACTCAGTTTCAATCCCAGTGACTTGTGTTTATCCATGATCATCTGTTTTTAAAAATTGTTATTATTATTACCTTGTAATCTTTGGAAGGATGGAGATTTACTTAGCAGCCTGTAGTTCACAGAATCTTTTCTACGGCCTTTTTTGTAGAAGTCAGTGGCAAGTCCTCTGGCCTGACTGCTAGTTAAAATTGATAGGCTGTGTACCTTTGTCAGGATTTAATTTTTGTGTATGAGTTTCTTTGGAAATCTTGAGTGGATTTTACATCATCTTTGTGATTTACATGAATCTTCCTTCCCTGTCCCTTGTTATATTTCTTAAACTTTTTTTGAATTTCATATTGCTTTCTTAAAAGTAATTGGAAATTATACACCCGCTAAGTACATTGTTCTTTTGGTGTGCCAGCTTTCCTGCATTTGGGTTAGCATCAGTGAATTTCCAAGTCCATTTAATGAGATTGAATTTTCATTGTTGCAGACTTTGTATTTAAAAAAAAAAAATCAATGGATGAATTTGTATTCTAGGTTAAATAAATAATAGATCTAATTATTGTGGCAAACTAAAAATAATTGGTAGAACTCCAGGAATTCTCAGAAAGTGAAGCTGGGAATTTTAGGTGGATTGGAGATGCCAGTTTGACCTCTGGGTTGTCTGTTACACATGAACAACAGTTACTGCAAGCTCCTATCTTGATTCTTTCTTGTATTTATGTGGCAAGTAAATGAACTTAAGACTGACCCCTGATGTACCTGGCCATGATGTTCAGGCTTCAGTCACTGAAGCAAGTTGAGAGATCCAGAGAGGTTTCTTCTTATCAGCTGCTTAATGTTTGCAAGTCGTTAATTGTGTGAATCTTTGCATCAACCTAGTTGCTACAGTCATAGTTGGATGGTGAAAGAAGCACTTCCAGGGTGCAGAATATCTTGAGGTTTGCCTTTAGGTGAGCCATACTGTAGAACCACACTTTTTCCTACTATAGATGGCAGTTTGGATGGTAGACACTGCCAAAGTGGGTAAGATGATGTATATACTAAATGTTTCAATCCTTCTTGAGAGGTGTATAAGTTGACTATGGAAGGACACGTTCAGAATCAAACAGTAATGGTGAACTGGAGAATTAAGTAGCAAAAGAATGGAGGCATTGATAAGAGTTTGACCTGAAGTATTCCAGTGAGATATGCAGTTGGCCTTCTACAGGCACCCATAAGGGAATATGGTTTATCAACAGTAGTATTTTTTGTATTTTATCTATTCATGCTTAATTATTAAAAAAAAATTCTTTTCTCTCTTAGGTTGTAAAATTTTTCTAGGGGTATGTTCACATTGCCTGTGCACTAATTCCATTCTTATTCCAACTAAATATTAAGGAATTAATTAATGTAAAAAAAAGTTAAATTTTATATGTACAATTAGTGTGAGGGCTTCTAAATCAATGCTGAAGACGTGATAGATAATGTCTTTGGTGTTTCAGACTTAAGATTCAGAAGACCTGACCATGAATCTTGGCACTTAATTCTTTTGGTAGAGGACATGTTCTAGTGTCTGGAAACTATAGAGAAACCTATTGACAACTTCAAATTCACTGTTCTGTTTTGTATCTTGATTCAACTCATAACAATACTTAACTTGCAGGTAGTAATTCTTAGGTTGGAGTGTCATAACAGTATACAAAAACTATGAAAGCTCATCTTGAATTTCAGATATTATTTTAAATATTGGAGGTAGTAGATCTTGCTGGTTTTGTTTTATATATTAAGCCACAGAATGTTATCTGCAAGCTAGACTGAAAAATACTCTCTTCCTCCACTTGCCAGGTTCCAGTACTCTGGAGTTGGATTACACCTCTCAACTAGCTGAAAGAATATTTCAGTTTTTCAGTGATTAAAAAGGATGATTTATCAGTTATTGCTTAGAATATACTGCTTGTCATGTCATGCATCTCAGCTATTTTATTAAGCCAATATAAAATTACTTTAATTTTGGAAGAACTTTTTGTTTAAAAGGGACTTTGTTCCTTCCCATCTTCTGAAAAGCTTAGCATGGTTGAAATACGAAATGCAGGGACTGCGTTGGAGATGTTGCTGTTTGTGATTTCTGTGGTATATCTGTGAAGCTCTTGATTAGAACTGAGGAGCAAATTCTAATAAGGATGTAGGTGCTTTTCTGCTTTAGCAGTCTCAACAAATTATAAATAGGTAGGTGCATCCAAGTGATTTCTAGGCAAGTTTTAGAGCTGTTGAGATCACATCTGTGCTGAGAGTGAGAAGCACTACTTTGAGTTTGGCAGAAGTGACCTGATAAGTTGTAAAGGCTAAATTACTAAACTTTGGGATATATTATATATATTGGCATATTATATATATGAAAAAAGATTATGACTATCAATATATATATTAAACTGGTATTCATTGAGAGTTTCTGTTTACTTAGGCGGGTAAGCACCAGGAATATGAACAGAAACTACTGCAAGAATTATACAAACTAAACCCCAACTTCCTCCAGTTATCTACGGGTACAGTTGACAAGAACAAGAACAAAGTGACAGCACTGCAGAGGTATGATGCGTAAGTACTAATGCTGGACTGCCTGGTTATTCTTTCTGCTTACTCCAAAGAAAACTTTTATTCCTATCTGATTCCCCAAATTACCTACTGTTTTTAGTACCTATATATGATAAAATCTTACAAGTTTTCTCTATGGAGAAGCATATTGTTTAGGAGTGGTATTCTCCCATTTAGTGTTCCCTCTGAAGCTGCTCCACATTCCTCCCCTGTGCCAGGCAGGAGAGGAGAATTGGAGGCACAGAAAGTAAAGATCAGAACAATTTACTGGAAGCAGCAGTGAGATACGAAAACAAACAGTAACAGCAACAATACAAATGACAGAGGGTACAAGAGTCAAGATTCTCAAGTGATTGCTCACCCCACAGAAGCCCCCAGCGGTACTGACTACTTTGTCTGCTAGGCTGTGCTGACCCACAAGAGAGCCCTTCCTCAGAAAATGGCTTAAGGTGGTATAGAATTGATGCCTCCTTGTCCTAGCCGTGCCCTTTTCTGGCTACTGCAAATATTAACCCTGTCCTGGCTGGAACCAGGACACATGCACCAATGTGATCTAAAACAGAGTGTATGTCTTAGGAAAGAAACGTGTGTCTGCATTTGGATCAGTAGTTCAGAACAAGGTATTATGAAAGAAGACTTATACTTGCAAAACACAATGTATTTGTTAAAGACCAGATGTCTACTTTCTTGATATCATTATAAATGCAGTATGTATTTTTATAACTAAGATACCTTATAACCTTAATATGGTTTTTTTTACATCAGGATTTATAGTGCAGGCAATATATTTTTTACTGTGTTGTAATTGAATAAGTTGTAAGAAGATTTTTGTCCATATGTGTATATAGTCACACAAAGATAAATGAAAGTCTGAGGTTACCAGTCCTTAATTATTCATTCAAATGTCATATTTAAGATAAAGAAATAAAAACTGTTGGCAATTTCTTCCACTCCTTGTTGTAGGAGTTTGATAAAGGAGATGGGCAGAGGGGAATGTGAAAGTTAGATTGCACTCCATATGTACCTTGGCCTTTTACTCAGGGTTTGTGTTGTGTGCCAGTTCTTGCACTATTGAATTTTTCAGACAATAGTTTGCCAGTGGCAGCATTACTGCACAGCCGTCTAAACAAGAAAGTGGGTACTGTATCTAAAATACTATTGGTGCATCTTGAATGAGCAGAATATAATTCTGAGAACTGATATTACGGCTAGTGTACTGGGACTATTTTCTTTAATTTCTGGAGGCAGTTTTGTATGCACTTTGACTGCAAGTGGCCAGGGCTTCCACAGGAATCATTTTTTTTAAGGACAGAGTTGCTTCTTATTTCTCAGGCATTGACTTCAAAGGTAAAGTGCAACAAGCAAAACAAATACACCACTTCTTGAATTTGGGTATTGATTATTTTATGTTTGAAATTTGAACTAATTTTAATTTGAAACGCAAGTAGATCCCAGCAAAACAAATTATACCAGTGTGGGAAGAATGCGCTCTCTGAAACTGCAGCAAACTTTTAAGCCTTTAGGAAGCAATTAGGAGTTGAAGCTTGGCCAGTCTGTGGTGCTGACATTTAGCACTTAAGTAAAAGATGGCATGTTACTGTAAAGGCAGCAAGTGGTAATTTTTGGAGGTAATTTCTCTTGTCAGTTGAACAACATAATCACAGCTCGGACTCTGTTCTTTGCTAATGCCTAGCTACCATCTGTAGGGTTGCAAGGTGAGTTTCTTGCAGCTAGGATTTTGACATGTTTCATCAAGACCCGTCTCATCGGTACAAAATGTAGTTT
Organism: Pycnonotus jocosus; assembly: GCA_013400435.1. Taxonomy (NCBI): domain Eukaryota; kingdom Metazoa; phylum Chordata; class Aves; order Passeriformes; family Pycnonotidae; genus Pycnonotus; species Pycnonotus jocosus. Next base: position 337,309 of record VWYP01005647.1, read on the forward strand.
TTGCCCTGGTGAATGCACATTGTTCTTTCACAGTTTCTAGCCAGTTAGGTTCTTGTAGGATTGTTTTTGTAGGATTCATTGATATGATATTCATATTTCTTGAAGTTTGTCACAGCCTCTGACAACTCTGAAGTGGTTCTTGTGTTTCTAGGGTGCAGAATTCCTGTTTCATAATGGAATGGAGCAGAAGTTGAATTCAAAGTAGTAGATGCTTAATTATAACTATTCAGTAGTAGAAAACAGTTTGTTAAACTCTGATAAATGTTTTTCTAAAATTGTTTTAATTTGAAAGGTCCTACTTGCAGACCTTTTCTTCCTACTGAAGACAACTGTTAAAATCCCCTATGGCCACTTTATGTACTGTATCTTGGTATGTTACTTAATAGTCAGGGTGACTATGTTCTCTTAAAATTGGAGATAGATTCCACACTGAAAACAGATCAAGCTTTTTTTATTTTATTTCTTGATGACATTTTTCTGAAGAACTGAAATGAATGTTTTCTTATGCTACAAGAAGATCCAGTTGTGAAGCACATACTGATCTTTTAGAGAACAGCCGTTCAGAGACATGCAGCCTGAACTTAACTAAAACAAAAAAAACTCCCACACACACAAAACCCTCCACCTCAAAATATAAACCACTTTGTTTCTCTTGGATTTACTTCTCCCTTTCTCCTTGGATGCAAGACTGACTTTTAACTGTCATTTTAAAGTTAGCTTTAATATAGAGATGGCTTTGCAATGTAGTAAACATAAATTTGGATATTTAAAATAAATCTGTTAATGGATTGGCAATTTTGATGTATCTAGATTTCAGTTCATTTTTGTACAAGTGAGACTATTAAATGACAGTCTGCTGCTGCTGCTGGCTCTTTGTTCCCTGGTGTTCTGTATCTGATCAACTCACTAGCTCTAACTTAGTCCTAATGGGTGCAATGCCAAGATGAGATCTGTAAATCAGGTCAAGGTACTCATCTATGTACATATTGTATAGGTAGTTGAGAAAAGATGGATACAAGATAGCAAATCTTGAAGTACTAAGATTTGAGCAGAGCTACCATTACTAATTTAATTCGAATAGAAGTAGGAAATGTTTGTGTTGCTATAAGCAGTTCATGAAATTTCCAGATTCTGACTGTGAAATCAGTAAATTGACCTAACAACGTAGAGTAAATGTTGAGTCATGTAATAGGAGCATACTAACATAGGGAAGCATCAGGAGGGATATATATGTTAAATTTTTTTTCTGTGAAAGCTGCTTCCGTACAAAGACTGAACTTGGACACTAAAACCAGCTCCTACTAGAAGCAAATGAAAAGCTACAGGTAATGTAGAGGAACTTGAGAACACAAAAGCAGATCTTTTGTAGTAAGATTGCAGAGTTAGCAGACAACACTGTATTTGAATCCGTTTGGTAATAGGCTTTATTCCATTTTGCTTAAATTTGTATAGAATGTAACTATTTACAGCAAAAACTTGGGCTTTGAATCCTCTCTTGAACTTTTTTCAGTTCTAATATGCACTCTACAATTAAATTTATTATGACTTTATAAAAAGGAACTAATTATGGCATTAAACTAGAAATGAAGGGACCAGTAACTTCAACAGTGTGTCTGGCTGGTCTCATGCTCTGTTAGTAAAGCTGTAGGTTCCTATGTAGGTGTAAAACATAAAACTTCATCCCTTGTGGCCAGGCTTGATAGGACCTGCAATATAAAACATATATTAAAAAAAGAATGACTGAGCTTGTGACTTACAGGACTTAAAAATAGTTGTGGGCTAAGGCAAGCAATTCTAAATGAGGTATACAGAGGTCTGGACACTTGAACTACTGATGGCGTATTTCATTTTTATTTACTTTTTTTTTTCTCCCTCAAATGGGCAAGTTTGCACTTTAGGATTGGCAAAGCCACTCTTTTCAGGAAAGAAAATTCCCTCTGGTTTTCTCTCTACCCTACTTATCCCACTAATTTTTTTAAGTCATTGCCATTTAAAATCTGAAAAATAATATCCAGATAAATCTATTGTTATGGATTATCTGGCACAAGGATTTATTTCCCCAGTGTTTACAATTTTTGAAACACTTTCTTCATAACTTGAACTCTTCTATTTTTTTTTTATTTTATTTTACTCTTGCCTTTTTCCAGACCCAACAGTAATAACAAAGATGCCTGGCCATCATTACAGAGTTCAAGTAAATCAGCCAACGGTTTAACAATGGAACACAGGAAAACGCCTCCTATATTAGAAAATGGCACAGACCCAGAACACATGACTCCAGATGGTGCAGACTCAGATTTCGGGTAATTGTGCTGCCTTTTATACTTCAGATAGCTTGCTTTCTCTCTCACTGGTTGGTGTGGAGGGAATGATTCTTCAGTCTCTCTGGTTGGAGAGCTGGATACAAATCCTGATCAGGTCACAAAAAGCTGGGCTTAGTGTAGCCCGTGTTAAAAAGACTGATTGGCAGATTGTGCAGGAGAACCCTAACATGAAGTTAGTAAGTGACAGTACAGGTAATGGCTGAGGGGAACAGAATAACCAGGGGATCAAGAGCTTGTACAGCCACACAGTCCCAGTCAGAGCTGAGCCCTTCCTTTTTTTCTACACAGAACCTTCCACAAAAGTAACATGCTATTTGCTGTACTTCAGGAGGCTTGTCACTTGGAAAAGCTTCAATAGAGGCAAGTTAAATATTAGGGCTAAAATACTTGTCATTTGCTTCCAGTGATGTGTTCCAGAACATAACACAGAGGAAAGGGTTCCCCAGTTACCACTCAGAGGGACAACAGGGCAGCAGATTCAGCTGAGGCTTCTTTGTGTGGAGGAAGTAATTCATCTGCGTACAATAATCTCTTATTGCCAGCCTGCCAACATTTTTTCTTTTTTTATGCCCTTCTTGAATAGAACGGGTGTCCTCTTCCACCTTATGCATCACTTGCAATTACAATCTTAGTCTGTAGTCATGCTGGTTTGTTCTTTATGGACCTCTTTAGGTAATAAATGTTAGGCTCATTCAGAGATTGGATGGGAAAAAAAGCAAGGTAAACCCTAACATTTCAAGCAGTGGTGCTGCTGATTAGGTAGCCAGTCTTCATTTCAAATCAATTTTGAACCATTGCATTAAAATGGAGAGTGTTTCTTGAAAGTGATAACCTTCTTGTTAGGCTAAATAGCAGTCCCACTGAGGAGTAATCAGAAAGCGTGTGAGTTGCATCTCAGTAGTGATGTGCAATTCTTTTTTTTCCTGAAAATGATGTATTTAATGTAAATAAAAATACTGTAGTCAATAGATTATGAGCCTTATTCATTCCTGAGGGCTGGAAATCTGTCTTGCAAATAAAGGCGCCTTAGGCAGGCTCAAGTATGATAAACATTTTCATCATTTAGATTGTCAGTAAAAGTTGTCTTATTCATAGCTTTTCAAACTGCGGTATTGTGACTGTTAGCTCTGTGGGAAAAGAATTTGGCTGGAATATCAGCTCTTCAATCAGAATTAATTGTGTAATGAAGAGTCTACAGCAAACTGTAGGTATTTGGAAGTTACAAACCAAAAGCATTGTTTCAAATAGAAGAGCTTTATTTGGATCACTAAGTAGAGAGTATTTGTAAATCCTCACTGGAGTAAGGCAGTGATTTTTCTTTTGGAGTCGTAAATATTTCAGCTTAATTTATCTATTTGATCTGACTCAATCAGTGCTCTTTTTTCACAAAGAAATGTATTGATGATTACTCTTACAGTTTCTTTTAGAATGGAGAAGTAATTCTGCTGGGTTTTGACTAGTCATTTTGTGGTGAGGGGAAAAATTACAAGTGGAAGACATCTTATGAATTGTTGACCTTACTATATGGCTGTATGCAGTAATCAAACTTCGCAGCAGCAAAGGCTGTTTGAAAACAAGGTGTATCTAGAATCTGAAGTCTGCACCCAGTTAAAAGAAATTGTTGCATGTATTTTTCAACATCATGACTGTAATTTGAATCGTATCACATTGTGGCCTCTTTGTGGAACTGAAATTCATGTTCTTACTTCTGATGCTTGTTCATAGAATCTGTGTGTTGGCCTGGGCAACCTGATGCTTGTGCATCTTTTCTCATGGGTAGATGAAAATGAGAGTACCTTGAAGTTGCAAAGCAAAGGATTTAGTGTGAACTTCAGTAATACCATTTAATTAGTGTGGCATTTAGCATGATCGAGGCAACTCACAGATGCCCATAAGAATCTTGAATCTTGAGATGTGCCATTTCAGCCAAGTCGCAATAATCTGCAGTGAATGGCTTTCTGAGGTGGTTTTCTGATGTATCTTTTTTTATCCTTACTTTTGGCAGTGTTTTATGCTATTTTTTTTCCCTTCTGTCGTCTCAAACCTCAATTTTTTTAATTTGGGACTAATGTCTGCTAGTTAAAATCTTAAAGGCTGGTGGGAAGCTTAACTTGCCACCAAGACTAAATCGTTAATGTTTTGTCTCTCCCAGATTTGTTTAGGCTTTGTATGGAAACTGAAAACTTGTATGTTTGGAAAAGAGATCTTTTAAAGCTTCTTTAGAGTAGTATTGTAGATGGAACTGAGTGTTCCAAAATACTGTCATACAGTTCTGGGGTTTTGTATGGCATAGAGTTGATATGAATATGTTGAAAACTTTTCTTTTGTTCATTGAGGCGGTCAGCAAGCAGAATGCAGAGTGGTGAAAAGTATTACAGTCTATGACAAATTATTGGAAGGCTTATGATTAAAAAAGCAGTCTCATAAAAAATAAGTGGACTCTTTCCTTCTTGATTCCTACTTCTTAATTTTTGACTTTATTTTAAGGCTTTTCTTCCACTACAAAAGCAAATGTTGATTTTTCACGTTAAATACCCGAGTCTTACTGTCTGTTTCCCTCCCACTTTTGCAGCCCTATCGATAAACCTTCAGATTCACTCAGTATAGGAAATGGTGACAGCTCTCAGCAGGTAAGACATAAAGATAAGTGCTCTGAAAGTAACAAGTGGGTTTGAGGACTTAGTGCAACTTGCGGTTGGAGAAGGAAGTATTTTCTGAAGTGTATCCTAAGTGGGCATTGGAATGGGCTGTCCCAGGAGGTGGTGGAGTCTCTGGAGGCGTTTAAGAAAAGACTGGATATGGCACTTAGTACCATGATCTAGTTGACAAGGTGGTGTTTAGTCATAGCTTGGACTCAATTATTTCAAAGAGTCTTTTTCCACTCTACTTAATTCTGTGATAATTTTAAACAAAAATTAAAAATGCTATTGCTAAATTGATTTTTTTGTTTGACCTTGTGCTTAGCTATATATTAATAAACCTAACTGTGGCCAGAAGTTTTGAGGAAACTTTTCATCTGAGTTAGTGAAGAATATTTTATGTATAAACTCATGTCCTAATTTTTCTTTCTCTCTTGCTTGTAGATAACAAACAGTGACACACCTTCACCACCACCTGGTTTAACAAAACCCAATCCAGTTATACCCATCAGTTCATCTAATCACAGTGCACGGTCGCCTTTTGAAGGGGCTGTAACAGAATCACAGTCGCTCTTCTCTGACAACTTCCGGCACCCTAACCCCATCCCTAGTGGGCTTCCTCCATTCCCCAGCTCTCCACAGACTTCGAGTGACTGGCCCACAGCACCAGAACCACAGAGCCTCTTCACATCAGGTACATTCACAGATTACATGGCTGGGTATTACTTTTGCAGTTGCCTCAGACTTTGGTACAGAGTTGTACAGCACTTAAAACTCTGTAGAACCTAAAACTCTAGGACTTGTTCCATACTGTGCTTTCTGCCCCTTACAAGTGGTTACGATTTGTCACTTAACTGCAGATGAATTGCACTAACCTAAGGGTTTCTTCTTAAAGAAGAGCTTTCAAGCTGCATGGCTAAATTATCAGAGTGCTTATTTTAGTTTTTCTTAGCAACATGCACAGGATGTGACATATATGCTTTAATATTTAGTGTTACAAGTTTTTATTGAGAGTGGGGAAAATACATGGTATCAGTATATATTGGTGTGATAATCTGTAATTCTAATATCAGAAGCTGTTCTGTAGAATTCAGAATTTTCTTAGTATCCTGCATTGTTATCTGAAGGTGTATAACCTTTTTCTGAGGTGAGGTGCTATAAATTTGGACAAACTATGTTTAATTTCATCAGCTGGAAGATACCTGTATTTTTCAGGTACTCTCCTATGAAATGCCTCGCCATATGCATGAAACATCATTTTAGTTGTAATTATATAGTCTTGGGAATGGTTAACACTATTTAAGAGCTCACAAATTATTAAGTCTGAGGGAATTGTTAGAAAACTAAATGAAACTATATCAGTAAAAAAATGAATGTAAATAATATGTTATGATATCGTTGGTTTACTTAGGGATTAGTCATCTTCTGATGTTTATCTTGATCCTGGGTATAATAATTCTGTTTGTAAACAATATTTATTACCAAGGAAATTCCTGTCTGCTAAGACACTTGATGCATTAATTTTGTGAGAATTAAGTAGCAGTGAGAGACAATTTCCAGGTGGTAGAGATCATAGTTAATATAAAGTGTAAGATTGCAAAGGACAAATTCTTGGTGGTCTAGCAACTCTTTATCTATCATCATGGATTTTAAAGTGAAAATAGAAGTGTAAATTTCTGCTCTGACAGGATACTGAACCTTCTCAAAGTGGCAGACCAAGTCCCTACCAGCAGAGGGAGATAATGTTCCAAGTGATGCTACTTTGTACTTAGCAGCTTGCTTGACCACAATTTTGAGGAAAAATAATGCGAAGATAGACCATCATTCAGTGAACCTGAATAACAAACTTCACAAAATCATGAAAAGTAGTAACTGAAAATGAAGACAAATTCTGATAACTTTTTTTGCAATGCTGCCTCAAAATATTTAACAATATATTGTAATGCAATTCCTTTTTTAATTTTATCATTGTGTCTTCTTAAGCATTTGGCTTATTTCTCTTCATAATGATAAGTAGTAGGGGATTTTTTGTGGGTTTTGTTTGTTGGTTTTGTTTTTGAACTACCGTTCTGAGGTTCTTTCTGTTGAGAGGGCAGATCTTTTTTTGCACAGCTGATCTTTTTTTCACAGCATTAATAGTGAAAGCAAAATATTGAACTAAGTAACAACCTTATTAAAACTCTGCTTGTTCAGACTTCCATGAAGTAATAGGGGGTAAAGAAGGTTCTAGGCAAATGGTCATTGATCTCTTTCTATTTGGAGCTATTCCTGAAAATACTTTCCGGATAAGGCTTTTTTGTAGTTTGAGAACAGAGCACAGCTGTGCAGTAAAAATTTTTTATTTGCTAAAGAAAGTTACTTGCTACTTCTAACACCTTTAGTTCACCTTTAGTAGAAGTCTATGACAGTTTGATCTGAAAATGGCATTCTAAGCTGATGAATAAGGTGTCTTATGTATAAATATATGAAGTATTATATGAAAGATAAAAGACCACAGTCAGATACACAGACTGAAGTTTTTATATGGAAAAATTATTCCTAATTCTTGTTCTAAATCCTGTTCCTTTCTTCTCGAACAGAAACTATACCAGTATCCTCCTCCACAGACTGGCAAGCAGCTTTTGGGTTTGGTTCCTCCAAACAGCAAGAGGACGACTTAGGGTTTGATCCCTTTGACATCACCCGCAAAGCCTTAGCAGACCTGATTGAGAAGGAACTGTCAGTCCAAGACCAACCTTCCCTTTCGCCCACATCTCTTCAGAACCCTACCCCACACACTACAACTGCCAAAGGGCCAGGTTCTGGATTCCTGCATCCTACTGCACCCACAAATGCCAACTCTCTCAGTAGCACCTTTCCAGTCATGCCACAGAGGTTTCCACAGTTTCAACAGCATCGAGCAGTTTACAACTCCTTCAGTTTTCCGGGCCAAGCAGCTCGCTATCCTTGGATGGCCTTTCCACGCAATAGCATCATGCACTTGAACCACACAGCAAATCCCACCTCAAACAGTAATTTCTTGGACTTGAATCTCCCACAGCACAGCACAGGTCTGGGAGGGATCCCTATATCAGGTAGGTGAATAGGGACAGCGGTGAATATGACTTAATTCATGCTCTCAGCTTCTCAGAGTCAGAACAGGAAAAGGAAATAGCCAGCAACAAGCAGTAGACTGTTATCTCTTGACTGTCATACTAGGTTATGAACAGAGGGAGGAATATTGTTTTAAGTAGGTCTTTTGTATTTAAAAAAAAAAAGTAACTGGATATTTAGCCTTGTAAATATTGAGCTTTATAAGGAAGGTGGAGTATTATGTGCCCATTTAATTTTGTGCCAAAACAGATTGGTATTTTGGTTCTTCAGTCTTGCCAGACTAGCTTTATGTAAGAACAGGCCCTGGAAGTGCATTGTGACTTTCACATTGGCATGCAGGTGTTGACCAGAGTTCTTGAAGTCGTGCAAAAAATTGTAATGATGGTAATTTGTGCCATATGTCTTGGCTGGGTTATTTCCTCTTGCGCATAACTGAATGGCTGCACAATAAAACATTCGGTGCTCTTCATTTCTCTGCTTCGGATGGCCTTAATATTATGCTAATCTTTACTGAATGGGTGCTTGTAATGTGTGTAAGAGGATTCATCTTGATTCTGAGGGTTGTGATGTTGGAGAAAAATAAATATTCAGTTATGCCAGTTTAGGCTGCCCTGAGTGGATTAATAGGCTCTTGCATCAAACCTTACAACTAGAGGAGCTAATTGTAACAATGATTGTCTTGATTAAAAATTCACTTCTGGAGTTTGAAGTCCTTCCATACTCCAATTTAGCTTGTCCCAAACAAATTCTCTTCTTGTAACGGGGAAAAATTGGATTACATGAATCATGAGTGGCAGGTAGAAAGTCTCTGTCGGCTCTTTGTAGCCTTGAGGTGGAGAAAACTGCTCCTTGAGATGTTGCCGGCATTATTTTCTTTTCATGGGTTTTAGAAGTACTAGCTTTACTATAAGAAAGCGAGGTAGGAAAAGTTAGTGGTTTTTTGATGCTCTAGTACAAGAACTAATTTTGACTGTTACTTTGCTCTACTTTGTCCTCTTTGAAGGCTTATTGCAGCTGCCGTACTGCTGTAGGGTCTTTAGGCTGATTCAAGTATCAGCACGGTCCATATTACAAATGCAGGCAGTTCAAAACTCAGTATACTGGCAGTGGCCGGTTTTAAGCCTAAAATGACTGATACTGGTTGCACCAAAAAAAAGTTGTTTCTGGCATGGAGTAACAAAGTACAGCATCCACAGCTACATTGTTGCTCCCTTTCCCCCTAACTACATAGAATTTTAAGAAAAACAACAGAGCATCACTTTCCAACTCTACCACTCAATTGTAAAAACTTCTACTTTGCAGTGTCAATAACAAGGCTATCTTATGGCCTGGAGTACCAGAAAAATCCTTTAGTGTTGAAAAGGAGCTGTTCATACTACAAGTTTATTCTAGGTTTTGCAAAAGTATTGCATTCTTTTAATTTTAGTTAGCACTTTGAAAGTGGGACTTTTGGGATTTGTAGAAGATATGTAGATCTTTTTTTCAATTTCTGAAGAGGAAGTTGTGTGGTACTGATGCACAGCCCAGGCCATGTACTCTACCCATATGTCGTAAGGTAACAGAATTGATACTTAAGTATGTCCTTTTTTTGTAGGCAACTGCTACAACCAATTAATCTAAAAATATCTTTGGCAAATACCGTGTTAAAACCAAAATAAACATCTGCTATAGTAACCATGGAAAGTTCCTTTGCATTGGTTTTAATTTCTTGTTATAGAAAACATTGCTAGTTGACTGGCTGACAATTAAATAGCAGTTGATGCAGTGCAAATACTTCTCAGCTGATGTACGTCAGCTTTGATGTATCTTGAAAAAAGAGTAATTTGCACAAGGACAGATTACTCCTTTTTCTTTTCCAGCTGCCAGAAATCAACTGAACTCTCAGTTTTGGTTTAATTTGCTGGATTATGAGTTTGTATTATTTATATTTATTTTAGTGCTCTAACTGCTTGAGAAGTACAAATAATTTGAAAGTCAGGAGATGACCTCATAGCTCTCTTCTTGTGTGCTGACTTGATAGTTTCTAGTTTACTGACTGTTTTTCTTTTATCTGCATCTCGAGTATAGGTCTCTCAATTAACCCCTTTATATTCTGTTTGAAAAAAATATTCTTGTTCTTTGTATGCTTTTTAATCTATCAGTACCAAGTATTTAATTACAGAATTTTCCTAGTTTCCTCATGTAATTTACAGATACATCTATCTGGTGGGGCTGGGAAAAGAAAGTGGTGTCCAAGTACAGAGAACTCATGTGTATAAGACTTTATTTACAGTAGTTTTTGTAATGTGCCCCAGCTAACCTGCTAGAAAGGCAGTGCATATCATAACAGCTATTTAGCAGTATGGAATAGTTAGCTGTAGTACACCTGAAGCTCCTTTTTCTTGGCTCTTTTATTAGTCCATATTAGGGTTTTTTAGTAAATGTTACCAGCTTGGCTGGTTCCGATATAACAGGAAAAGAAACTAAGTGCAGATGAAACTTCACATTCTGTCTTGTAGCAGAGACCCTCTACTGCTGTAAAAGCCACATATTTCTTAAGGTCTTTAATCACAGGCTTTTCCAGGATTATAAATTCCTCAAGTAGCTAATACTGGACTGGTTACTGGTAAAAAAAAGAGCTGGTTGAGAACAGGCACAGTGCCTGCTCTATTTAATCAACCCCTTTGAAGCTTTTTATTTATATCTAAACAAGCAAATCTAATAACTTATATAAATTCGTATGTTAGTATAGTATTTTCTAGGCTTTCTAAATTTGAGTTGGTTTCACTAGGTGTATTTGTGGTATGGAAGCTTGTATTAAGAAAATGATATTTTTTTAAATTGCTGCTGTTTCTACTTTAGGCATTATTTTTCACATGAATTTGAAATTCTCATGTGTGACATGTTAAATGTAATTTGCTGGAACTGCCTTTTGTTTATTTCAGAACCAGCGTTGTGCTGTATTCATAAGCTCACACCTTCAGGCAGGGCTGTTCTGTGATGTGTACCCAGTTTAAATGGAGCAACCCAGGCACTACTACATTTCTTTGTTTTTTTTTTTTTAATTAAGCTCTCACTTAAAAATTTTTATGTGGAATTTGGTTGCTTATGTCTCAAAGGAAGTAGAATTTATTATGTAATTCTGCAGTTTCCAGTGAAATGACACATGATTTACTTCATTGATTTATTATGCATGTACTTGAAATGTCTTATTCATCAGGTATGCATTTGTCCCCAACCCATATTTAAATGAACTTTTTGATTGATTGATTCCCAAAGTAACTTTTTTTCCCTTCCCCCACTGTATCATTTTTCAAGCTATAGCAGATGTTTAATGTTGTCATTTTCAGGGACAATTAAGCTTATTGCTGCTCTCTGGAGTGGGATTGATTAGATGGTTTACAGTGAAATTATAAATGTGTAACTGTGCTTCAGGAGAAAAGTTGAGTGACTTCTTCATGGACTGTGTGATTATTGCTACAAGCAATCTTACCCTGGATTGTGTGCAAGCTATCCTAAAATATGGGCCAGCAGCTATGCTTTGTTCTGCAGATAATGCCAAGGGAGATTGATTTACTGACAGTAGTGTGGGTGGGTGTGTGCCTTTATTTTTATTTTACCATAGGATAACAGGAAACTCTTTGTAATTTGATAGCTAGTACACTATCATCTTTGCTACCCTACTGCCTGGTGGTGTGTTCAAAAATAATAGGTATAGTATAGCATCATAGAATAAGGTAGGATTCAGTTTAACAGTATGTTTTGAGACAGAAGCTTACAAAATGGCATGTATGCATATTAATTTGAAAATAGAAATATATAGTTCTATTTCTTGAATTTTCTGAGTGTTTCGTAGTCACTGATTTTGTTACATGTAAGTACAGTAACAAACTCAGAGTTAAAAGTATTAGGAAAAAGTTGAAAATGGTTAGTCTGATTTCCCCATCAGTTCTATGCAAGATGAAGTACTTGACATTTTGAAACACTGGCTATTACTTCATTTATTAATTTCATAATTACCCTGAATGTAAAACTTACTTGTAAACTCTCTGTAGTCCATAATGAGGTAGTTCAAACTCTTCCAAGACTACTCCTACACAAAATATATATTCTTCCAAAAAAATCATTGAAACCCCTGAGTTGGAAGGGACCCACAAGGATCAGCAAGTCCAATTTCTGACTCTGCACAGGGCAGCCTAAAAATTAAATCATGTGTCTCAAAGCATTGTCCAAATGCTTTGAGAATTGAACAGAGGCAATTTATGTATATCACACATATATTAAAAATCTAAATAGAGGAAAGAATCAAGTAGACACAGACAGATATGAAGCATAAAGAATTAAACCCTATATAGATGGGAAAAAATGTTTTATTCCTTGTCTGTGAAGATAATCATTGTCAAGTTCATCAAGATATTTTAGCCATGCACCTGACTGATACAGAAGCTGCTGTAGGTTTCTGTGAGCTGTTCCTGATATTTCAGGAACATGGCAGGTTGAATGTAATAAGTCTGTGTAATAGAATATAATGAATAATCAAAATTTCATTCTCTTGAGACCTTTTAGTTTTGATGTTGTAGTTTATATCTGTTGAATATTTGCATCCTTATTGATGATATTATGTGTATTTAAAGATGAGACAATAAATGGGTAGACAGCTCTATTAATTTTGGGTGTCTCCCAGCCATGTCCATGCTAGTGGTGTTGCATTCCTTATCCAGACACAGATCAGCATACGTATTTTTGTGTCATGACTGCATTTAGGTTTTTGTGAAGCAGTAGCAGGTAGCAGAGAGGACAAAGCAATGACAGTTTTGGTTAGAAGGTCCAACATCTTCCCACTTATTTTAAATACTGAGCTTTTCTATTTCCGAACAATTTATGGTGTTGCATCTTCTGCTGCTTTAAATTTTCCAGCCTCTATGCCCCCAGCCACTGAACTTGTCTTGAACATCAAATTCTTTCTTGCCTAATGTTACCTTTTGGACAAGATTTTAGTAAAACAAGGGATGATCCCGATATGTTGGCTGTGGTCATATTATTTAAAGACTATTTACAGCACAAAAAAGGATGAGATACCAGAATAAGGGTTAACATGTTTTCCCTTTAATACTTATATTAAGTCTGACTTGCTATTTTCCCATAACGTAACTGCATTTCCATTTGAGACAGATTTTTTTTTTGTTTGGTCTTTGTCTTTTTGTCTCCTCTCCCTGGGTTGTTTCTATCTCCTGAAAACAAACAAACACATACCCCATGCCTTGTTTTATACAATCTTGGAAGGAAACAGAGAATTTGTGGCATAGCAGCTGACATTTTCTTGTAGTCTCAGGATAATAATTTGATATGGGGTTTTGTGTATGTTCTGCTACTGTGCCTTTTAAAAAGGGGGTTTGGGCCATGTAGTATAGCTATTGAGGTCAGCATGCTGTAAAAATTCTCCAGTTGCTGTGTAAAAAAGGCATTTAATTTCATACCCTAGCAACAAGAATATAATTTAAACAGTGGTGCCTCACATCTCTTTAATTTGGATGCTATGGTTGCACATCTTCCTATACTTTGCCTTTTGATCTGACAGTATATGAAAGTTTTAATGCCTGTTTCACGTATTGGTATCCTTACTCTTAACAGTAAGAGAGGCATTAGTAAATAATTTTCTGTCCTAATCTTTTAAAAAAGACCGCTTGCCTCACTTGGTGATCTTCCTTGATATTTGGCTTTCTAACAGCAGCTGGGCAGAAAGCATGGCAGCTGAATGGCACCTTTTCTGTGCCCCCTGGTTAGATCTATGCCTGCCTGAAGTATTTCTCTGATTAGGGATAAATACTGAAAATAGGAAATCTGGCGAATATCTTGGCTTATACAACTAAGAGTTGTAGGTGCCATGTATTACATTTCCAAAGGCTTGCATCTTTTCCAGAGTGCAGAATGGCTGCTCTGAGAAGTGGATGTGTTGCCCTGATAACAGGGTCACTCCTCAGTTGAAACTGCTTTGAAATTTTAAAATGAAAAGTACCTCTTGTAAACAACCTTCAGCTGTTTCCATTATTGCTTCTACTCATTATTGTATATCCTGGTTTCCTCAACAAAGATGACTGTTAGTGCAGCCTTTGCCATTGAATATTTTGTTCTTCTCATCAGTCCTTTTGCTCCCTACAGCCCCCCATTTTTTCCATGGAGGTCCTTAGTCCTCCATCCTTCTTCTTCAAAGAGATTCTTTGTGTCTTTGTGTATCCCTGCCTTGAAATTCATTCTCCTTTTGTTTTCCATCATAACAAATTTTCTGTTTCACTGGCAAAGAAGTGTTCAGCACAGTATGGAATTAATCCGTTTTAAAAATAAACTTTTGGCTTTCTTATTTCTGTTTCTCTGGAGTTTAGTGGGTCTTTTAATGCATCCAGGTTTAAACTAAATTAAATGGAAGTGAGATTTGAGATTAATTTCCAAAATATTAAATCAGCGTCAAGATAGAAATCCACTGTGGATATTTCTTTTCTTAGCTATGGCGTCTTGTCCCTTAACTCCCAGACACTTCATACATTTACTACAAAGGCCTGGCTTCCTTGGTGTAATCTTGTCATGATCTCTGAGAGAACTTCATCCATAGCACCTGTCCTTTAAGTCCTGCTACTTCTTCATCTGTTTCAAAATCTCATCTGGTACACTCACCCTTCCTTCCAGTGCCTTTTTAGTGCTAATACTGCAACTGTTTTCTAAATACTACTGAATTTTTTTCCTATGATTATATAGGTGATACTGTTTCAAATAAAGCTGGATACATAAATATCTGTCTTCATCTCACTAGCTTGGTTTTAAGCTCTTAAAATTTTTTAAAATCTCTGATTGCAAGATTTTTTAGGCATGACAGTGAAAGACAGGCATCCTGCTTTTTTGTGTAGCAAGATGCCTATTTTTAAATGTAATTTTATTTTGGAAGAAGAATATGTATGCAACGAAAGAAAAAGTGGGGAAAAAATCCTTCACCTTGACTGCAATGTATCTGATGAGTGACTAATCACATTAACTCTACCATGTTTGAAATAACCATGGGGTTGGCTGAAACAGGTGTCCTGAGTAGCTGACCCAGTCTGCATCCTGGACTGTTCATCCTGACAGCTTTTTTGGTAACTTTCCAGAAGCAGGAAGAAACAAGCAGACAGGAGGTTTTTCACATCAAATTTCATGGCTGACTGTGTCTGTAGTAGTGTCACCAAAGGAGCTTCAGCTACACTAAATGTTGGCTTTTGCCTGGGTTTTAGGCGTGGAAGATTGCATTTATTGTTAATAGAACCTCTTTAGGACTGGTTCACCAAAACTTAGAAAGGTTGTTTCCTTTCACAGGTAACTGGTAAGATCTTGGGATGGCCCTGTCGTTGTGTAAGAGGTAGATCTGTTTTCTTACACAGTATGTCTCCTTCCTCCCGCTTAGCCTTGGGATGCTGTGTTCTCTTAGAGAACACTTGCTTTTTTGAAGTCACTTCAAAATATGCAGGTCACTGGCATGAGTTAAAAGGTGCAACTGTCTTAGTGATGTTGAAAACACGGCATTTTCCTCTTAAAGACTGGAGTCTTTAAAAGGAAAGTGAGTGCACTTGGCACTGCCACTCCAGTATCTTAACAAAAAGCTGTGCCTTGGTGTGGACCTGAAATGTTGGCTCTTTGTAAGTCCATTTAACAAAATAGCAGTAATGACTGGTGCATTTCAGCAAAATGTACAAACAATTCAAAGGCTTTCTGCATAAACTTTAAAAGCTCCAGCTTCAAAAACAATTGAGAGAACAAACATCTTTTTAAGATTTGTATTGGGGGAGGAGCATAAATGAATCCTGAAGTAATAGCAGCAACTGAAAGAGCAGCTTTGCAAATGTTTGCAAATGTGTTTCTTCTCCCAGTACAGCC
>VWYP01005647.1:353307-424480 GCA_013400435.1 Pycnonotus jocosus
AATCCCTTGCTATCTCTTGGTTTCTTCTACACAGCCTTGTTTGAACTTAATTTTGTCTTCAGAGGAATAATTTTTAAAAAGTCTATTTTAAAAATAGGTTACTTCTATTAGAAGACAGCATCTAGTAATCAGAATGAATTTGATGTCATGGAAGGTGAAAACTTGGCTTTCTTGCAGTTTATCTAATTTTCCCACAGAATTATTGAAATATCTACAAATATATACAAGCCTTAATTGTCTGCAGATGTGGGAAGATTAGAAATGAGTTTTATCATTTGCCAGAGTGTACTTTCATTGTGCTAATGCTGGTCCCAAAGCCTGAAATCAAAGGGTTAGTTGGTCGGTTGGATATTCCTGGAATCCAGAATCTCTGTAAGGAGATAGGCACTTGCTAGTTGTTACTATAGCTTTGAAGGTCTAACTTTTTTTTTTTTTTTTAATTTCAAGTTATTGCATTGCCAGTAGGGCAAATTTTAAATATTTTGTTTTTATTTATGCATGTATCTATGCAAGTACATTTGTACATGCAGGCATTTTGTTTGAAGTCAAAGTTTGTTGTATTGACAGACAGGGTAACCTGGTGAGATTGAACCCTGATGCATGATGTGAGAGAAAGGAGTTTAGGTTAAAATGAATTTTATTTCTCAGATGAATGGAACTGAGGCATGCTTCCTGAGCTTTTTAATCAAACTGTTCTGTGTGTAGGATTCAAGTATCTATTTCATTGGTTTCAGTATCTTAAGTCTTTGTGCACTTAGTTTAGATTTCTGGTAATATTAAAAGATTATCAGCACCAAAACCTATTTTCTTATGGAGTCAGTAATAAAAATTAGGGGGATTCTCTAGAAAAATTTTGTAGGAAGTCAAGCATGTTTTTCAAAGCAACTTGGAATCTCAATTTGAAATTTGCTTATAGATTAAAATTGGGTTGCTGGCTGCTATAATTATGGTTTGGTCTCTTGAGCTGTGGTAAGTGTAAGTCAATCACAAGAACTCTCCAGAATACTCCAGTAAAACTGCTTTTCTCAAGCCTAATAAAATTCTGACACTGTGCATGCATGCAAATATGAGTCTTCTTACTGTCCCCATACTAATGTTGTAGAAGGGATTTCCCCTGAAAATAAATGACATTTTCTGACTCATAACACTTATTTAGTCACAGAAAGCTTAAAAGTCGTACTGTCAGATCATCATCAAAAGGGAAGTTAATTTAGAAAATCCTACTTTCTCCCTTTAAGTGTATACTTTAGAATTAATATATTCTACTTCATAGTTTGGCTAACTGGCAAGTTAAGTTGCAGTTGTATTTATTTGCATTGAAGAAGAGTGTGCTTCTGTTTACATGACTGTCTTTTATATTCAGTGGAATTACTGTAACTGTGGAAATCAATATGGAATAGAGATAAAATGGGCTTTATTTGCAGTATTTTAAAGCTGAGGGTAGACTGGTGTCTCTTGTCCACCAAAGCCAATTTTCTGTGTGTATATGTACATAAATTGTTTGTATGTGTGCATCTTTTGTTTGTCCAGCTCTTAGAGCTCATAACTTTTAAACTGTCATTTGAAATTCACACTGTGAAATGACACTTAAAAAGCTGGAGTTTGTGAATTGTCGATTTGTTTCCCATGTATAGACAATGTTTGTGAGGCTTTTAAAAGTTCACTGCAAACAGCTTTACCTTCTAGTGCTCCTGTCACTTACATCTCCCTAATAGGATGAAGTGACTACTTATGTTCCTAATGGGCAGCATTGCTGTTTAAATGTGGACAGTTTCTATCTTCTCTAATCTGACAGTAGCATTCTTAGGCCTCTGTTAATGAATGAAACTTCATTGTTTGGTTTAAGCATTGTAGGATTACTAGGAATCATAAAGAGTCAATGAAGCTGAGAAAGAAATCCTTCAGATTTTAGAAATTTAAATGGGATTTTATTCATGGTTTAAAAAAATTCATGAGCAAACAAACTTATTACTCATACTAAAGTGAAACAGGTATAGTTCTTATCATAACTGTTTTGTTGATTTTTAAGTATACAACCTTTAGATGAAAAGCTTTTGAGTTTATGTAATGTGATGGTCATAATTTCTTTTTTGGATGTGACAAATTATCTTTTCCTTCTCTTTCCCCCTCAAAGGGAAGTACTGACAACTGTATCCAAAACAAATAGCAAAATGGAAAGTCATTTTGGGATCAAAATAGAGAAGCTCCAGGCACTTCTCAGAATAGGGCAACAGGCTCTTTCAGGGAAGGCACGTGGCACATGGTCTGTGCTATCTGTGAACATGGTAGCACGAGGCAGAGACTGGGACCAGAGATGTCACTTGAAAGGGTATGCTTCTCTGGTGGCCCCATTTGTTTCTAATTGAATTGAAAGACTCTTGGTGAACTCCTGGTAGTCTTTCCTGTTCTTTTTTTTTCCTCCCATTTTTCTTTGGCTTCAAAATTTATTGTACTCTGTGCTTGAATATTTCACAAGGGCCTTTTTACAGGCAGGTTGTTGAAATAGCTATTCTATTACTGAATACACCATGACAGTCTCTTTATTGTCACTCTTCGCAGTCAGGTATGTGGCATTGGCTAGAAGTTTAATTTTCTCTCATATGATGAGTTTCCTCTGATTTTGCTTATTTGAAGCTTTTCTGTAGTCAACACATTGTTGTGTGTCTTGGTCAAACATATGACATACTGATGGGTTCTTTCAAAACAAGTAAATAATTGCAACCTAGATTTGCAGGACTGTTTGCTTTTCAGTGGGACTAGAATATTTAAGACTTGGTGTAAAGGTTTTTACTCAATTAGCATGAAAATAGGCTTTTGTAATGGCTTGGAATATAAGTTTGGTAGAGCAAAGAAATACACTTGGTTTACATTTAATGTAACAGTCTTGTGATCTTTCCTGTTGGTCATATTTACTTAAGTATGTACTGGGTGAATTTTGATTTGGATTTTACCATAGGCTTGTATCAGAATTGGGACAATGATTTGAAATGGTCTAGTCACTGTGGAATATTTATTTTAGTGGGCTTGTCTCACACCAAGAAAACTGGAAGTTCTGCTATCCTATCAATATAAAAGATTGAGTGTGCCACTGTCACCAAAGTGACACAGCCAAATTTGAAACACCTTTGGGTGTTTATTGCAGTGTCATTGTCAGAATTTTGGAAGTCACAGAACGGCCCATATCAGTGCAGCAGACATTTATGCAAACAGTGATTATGATTATGTGCAACAGAACAGTGTTCTGGCTTGGCTATTAATCCTCTTCATGGCCTTTCCCCCAAATATACACTGCTTTACCTGATTTGAAAAAACAGCATTAAGGCATTGCAGGTAGAGAATGAGGTAAAACTATTTGACTGTCCGGTAGGATGTGATAATGGGGCAATGATTTTATTTAGAAATTCATTAAATGACTAGTTTTTTACAAATTAATGTTCAGGCTTCCCAGATGTATTCTTCTTCTTAAGTTAACTTCAAATAATTTTTTATTTGGATTGGATGGACAAGCTGGATTTGTGATGAAACTTTTTTCCTTTCCTTTTCTCATTCTAAGACAGTAGTTGACTTGGCATATCTTACATACAAATGCTTTTATTTCACATTGACATACAACCTCAGACACAGGAAGATTTCAGTGCTAGAACTGTGGGATCTGTTCACCTCTGTAAATAAAAATTTCCCCTAGACCAGACAGGATTATGACATGTACATTGAAGGAAGACCAGAGTTGAAGGTGTGTTTTTAAAAATGTTTTTCATGTGAATAAGTAGTACTTATTCAGACAGTAAATTTTTTATAATTCTCTGTTTTGTCACTTTTTATACCTAGGAGCACAAGATTTTATTAAACTAACTTTCTTTTAGCTAGCTAACAACACTGTTTTTGTAGATACTGGATCCTTATTCAGTCGTACTTCACTAGTTATTCTCTCTTTTGGGAGACAAAGCTAGGGCATGAAGGGGGGGACAATCTCATATTTATCTTGGTATATAAAATACTTTCTTTGCAGTCGTCTGGATTCTACCTTGTTTTCTTCTGTGTTTTCCCACTATCAGTGGGCATGTTGCTTTAAGCCTTTTAAGGTTAGCATGTGGAAGGAGAGAGCATTTTCAATCTTTGAGAGAGGGAAACAGTGTTGTATTGGTTCTCACACCCCTAGGTTGTAATGTCCAACTGAGAAGTCTGCTAGCAGTCAGAAAATTACTCCTTCCAACCAGTTAACTTTAGAAGTAGGGAAGGGTAATAGGCAAACGCCATTTTTAATAGATCTGTTTTAACTGAGAGCTAGCTTCTTCTCATTTTTAACTATGGTCCTAGCTTCATCATGAAGCATAGACTTACTTAACAGGAAGAACAAACTAGCTGAGGGATGAGTAATGATTTCTGAAGAAATTACTTTGCTTCAGTTGGCAGAAGTAACTTTTGTTTCTGAGGTGGATTTGCATTTTCACTTAGGCTGTTAAAACTTGCCAGACTCCAGCAAAGACGTGCTTGGGGTTTTTTTGTGTCAGGGGACAATGTTTTTGGCTGAGTTTGCCTTGCAGCCTCACAAACACATCTGTTTGGGAAAGACAGTAAATTTTTTATAATTCTCTGTTTTGTCACTTTTTATACCTAGGAGCACAAGATTTTATTAAACTAACTTTCTTTTAGCTAGCTAACAACACTGTTTTTGTAGATACTGGATCCTTTTAGGCCTTTCATCTCTTGACTTCTGCGAGTCCAAATAGATTTTGTTCAGACAGTTGAGGTAAAGAGCAGTCTCCCTCAGTTTCTTATTTCCTGTTTTGTGTTAGAGAGGATACACAGCAGTGGTGCACTATGCCTCCCTCAGGCAGCAGTGTCTCCTCACCAGAAAGTGCCAGCCGTTTCCATTCCATGAGAGTCTTGTATCTAAACACTTGCCACCTTTCTTGACCCTTAGGTATGCTGTATTATGTATTTTTTAAATGGAGAATAACATGACAAAAACATACATATTTTCATAGCCCAAGGAGGCCTAATGCCCTATGACATTAATTTTCCTATTCTGTTCCTTATAACATTCTGCAGGCTTTGTCTTAGTCTTCCTCAATGACATGTCACAGGTAGTTTACTACACGTTAATTTTCTTACACAAGAGTTTTGAGGGTGTGTTGGGGTTAGTAAAGTCACTGACTGAGATCCTTGCAGATCCCTAGCTCACATGTATTGAGATGAGTATGTTCACTCATGCATGGACCTAGTAAGCATTTTTGTGTGCTTTTTGTGTTGCAGTAGCAGTGAATAATTAAACAGAGCTGTGTTTCTTTGCACAAGCTTTTTGAAGCAGCAGAAAAAAAAAGTGGGAATTAATGATGTACAATGCTGAATTTGTTGCAGTTATTTCTGTGATCATGAGCTGGCTATTTTTGTTCCAAGAAGTTAATTCAGAACTTGTCTCGAATGGGCTTATGGATATTCAAGAGGGTTGTGAATGTGTCTTGAGGACATTTTCTACTAATACTTTGTAAAATTTCGATTTATTGTTTTTAATCTCAGGATTGTAGGTTTTGACGAAAACTGTATGGCACCAAATTCTTTAAAACCATTTATGTTGTGCATTAGTATTGTGAAGGAAAAAGGAGCTGTGAAAGGACAGGATTTCAAGAAGTAGGTTTTTTGTGTGGTTTTGGGGGTTTTCTTCCCCCGTATAGTTACAAACAGGTAATTACTTGAGACACCACTTTTTTCTGAACATTCAGCTTTACAAAAACTGCCAGGGCAGGTTTTGATAGCAATTGAGACTGCTTCCTTTATTCTCCAACATGAGGTTGTGAGTTAGTGATATCCTCTAATTTTCCAGGAAGACTTAAATGTCTTCCATTGTTGATGAAGTAGCAGTGTTGTGAAAGTATCACTTTATAACAATTCCGATTGAGATAAGGGTCCTTTCTTCAATCAGGATAGGCAGAGATGTTTTAAAAAAAAAAAAGGTATATTATAGATATTGGTCAAAAAGACAACCATGTTCCAACATATTGCCTAACACTTCCTTTCCAAATATAACTGACCACAAGCTAATAAAGTATGACTTCCTGTATTGGATGATAAATACTGGAATGCTTTGAGATACTTTAAGCAAGAGACGGATCACAGAAATGGATAGTCTGTTCTAGGTAGCATGGTGTCACTTTTGTGTTGAGGGATTGTTCACTGTAGTGCTAATGGCTGTTGTCCTTTATCAATATGTCTTGAAATGCTCAGGCAAGTAGTTGAGACTTGACTACTTTGGTGTCCAGCTGGTTTGCTTTTTACCAAAATGTTGAGGATATTGCTGTGTTGGAAATTATTCTGAAAGGTCTTTAAAGCATTTTCACTACTATTCTTCAACTGCAAGAGGAAAATTCACTCTCTCCAACTTCATAACTATTTCCTTCGGAAGAACGTCTGTAGGGCTGTGAATGAGCACGCTATAACAAAACACATCTGTGATTTTCCTCAGTCTCCCTGGTTTCTCACATTCCGTTTCTATTGCAAAGCCCTACCTAGCCTTTCTTTATTTTGATACATATCAAACAAAACAACTCTTTTGAGCCTGCTGCCCATCAATAAAACAGACAAATTGCAGCAGAGGTATTTTCATCAAGTACCTAGTAGATTTTGCCCTCCTAGTAATAGAGGGAGAGCCACTGTGTCCTTGATTATTTGAGTTGCTGAATCAAAATGGGGAAATACATATTGGGGGAGGAGTTATATCTTTCTCCCATTCCCTTACACTTTGTTTATAACCTGCCAGCTCCTCAGAGTAGTTCATCAGTTACGGAAACATTGACCCTAGGTTTTGGACAGGGAAAGTATTAAATTCTTAGCTTAAAGAATAAAAGCAAAATCCCATACCCTGCCAAAGAAGGACATCTGTTTCTAACTTCAGCTTTTTATTTTTTTATCTTTCATTTTTTTTTTTGTTGGTAAATCTCCCAGACAACAGCAGTTCTGTAGAGAGTTTAAATATGAAGGAATGGCAGGACGGGCTAAGGGCACTTCTACCGAACATTAACATCAACTTTGGTGGACTGCCCAATGCTTCTTCCCCCTCCAACGCCAACCACAGTGTACCAACGTCCAACACTGCCACCACCGACAGCCTGAATTGGGACAGCCCTGGCAGCTGGATGGACCCCGCAATCATCACAGGTAACCGTTTCTCACTCCTTCAGCTCCACTGGCAAACCATCAAATGGGTATTTGGCACAAACTGATTTACATCTGAGGAAAAAAAAAAAGTCAGTATGCGGTGGTCTCTTCCAGCTTCCATCTACAAAACTTCAAGGGTCCAGGAATTTTTGTGGAACCTCTAGGTATAACAGAGCATCACTTCGGCCTTTGCAATGCATGCCTAGGACCTTTGCAGGCAGTCAGGTGGATCAGCGCTTTCCTATAGGGTCAATCTATAAGGTGTCCCTTCTGCTGGATGGCGTGTCTGGCATGTGCGTCACTGGTCCTGAGGCACTGAAGGCAATCACTGGACTTTGTTATTTAAAAAGGGACGTACTCCACTTGTTTATAAAGCTCTCTTTTATAAGGCTGGCTGGTTCTGTTCCCCTGTTAGGCTGAAGTAGGCAGAGTAAAAGGTGAAGCATGTAGGGTACTGGCAGCTTGGTGTGGTAAGGTCATATTGACAGGGATGCAGTTCTTGAGCAGAATGTTTGATAGCAAAATGTGTGTTTTATGAAGAAGTACTCTGAGGGTGAACTTTTCTCCTATCTTGATTTAATGTTAAATGCTTTTGCGGGCAGGGTAATTATGCATAATAATGTAAAATGCATTTTCTGTACAAACTAATCATGTTTTTTTCATTGTTGCTTTTTGCTAGGTTAAATTGACCTCCTTCATGGTCAGTTTATTGCCTCTCCTTTGACTTGCCTGTATCCCTGTTTTTTTCTTCGTTTCTTAGGTATCCCAGCCTCCACAGGAAACAGTTTAGACAGCCTTCAAGATGACAATCCTCCACATTGGCTAAAATCTCTTCAGGCCCTCACAGAGGTGGACGGCCCCAGTGCAGCACCATCACAGACACACCACAGTAACCCCTTCGGCACACAGATCCCTCTGCACAGAGCCAGTTGGAATCCCTACTCTCCTCCTTCAAACCCCACCAGTTTCCATTCCCCGCCTCCAGGCTTTCAGACAGCCTTCAGACCCCCCAGTAAAACCCCCACAGATCTACTACAGAGCTCAGCGCTGGATCGTCATTAGGAAAGGAGGAAAAAGAAAAAAAGAAAAAAAATAAGACCCAAAACGTTAGAAATGCAGGAAGTGTCCCACCCTGACTCCTCCCCATGCCCACCTACTGTTCCCTGTCATATCTTTCTTTCTGAAGAATCCAGTTCCTGATCAAACTTTCCCCCAGATGCAATGCCATCACAGGGTCATGACCATTCTTTTTGTTAAGTTTCTACAGAACCAGTGTTTGAAATACACTGTTTGAAATACTTTCTAACCATTCTAAGAAAAAAAAAAAAAGAGAGAGGGAAATCAAAATGCAGTCTCAATGCTTAAGGAGAGTATTACTGTCTTACGTCTTTTGCACATGAGTATTTCTGCCTAGTAGAAAAGTGTCAATCTGCAGTAGGGGGAAAAGTGCAATGCAGAATCAAATGCAAGAACATAAAAAAGGTATTTAATTTAAATGAAGTTACTGAACATGTGGGGCAAGCAGTGGCCCAGCATTTATTTTGCATTCAGTGTGGCACTACACAGGGAAATTGCTATGTTGGGGTTGGTTGGTTTTTTTGTTGGTTTTTTTTTTTTTTGAGCAGGGGTTTTTATTGCATCAGTCAGAGTTTGACATGATGTGTGTTGAGAGACAAAACACTTATAGCTATGAGTAACTGGCATGTTGCTAAAGAGTGGTTTAAAGAGGGGAGAATAAGATTTTTCTTTAATTTTGGCTTTAGATTTCAAGTAAACTTTAATGTTTTAAAAGTATTCACAGATTTAATACCTAGCATATACGTAATATAATTATAAGCAGCTGAAACACGAGTGATATTTACTTCAGTCTTTCTGTCTCCTCTGTCAGTCTCTCTTTTTTTTTTTTTTTNNNNTTTTTTTAAATTCACCTGATTAGGGCACTCTGGGATAGCACTGCATTGGGGCCACATGATCACCATCAGGAGCAACCTCTGACCTCCTCTGCCTGCAGCTTTTACTTAACCCTGTAGTTTCTGGACGTTTGTGCAGTATTGAAAAGACAGGAAAAAAGAAACAGATAAATAAACATGGTTATAACCTGACGCTAAAACTAAAACCAAGGAAATGTACCTCTTTCTTCAGAATTAAAACTAAAATCTTAAATAAAAAAGAAAACTTGATGATGACTTCATGTTTGCTTTTGGTTTTTTTAACTTTGGGTTTTTAATTACTGGATCTGGTAAAAAGTGTATGCCATTGCATGTTTGGGTTTTTCTTATTCATCTAAACCAGAACTACTTTATCATTGAAAATGCTGCTTTGTATGGTAACTTCTATATTGAAGGGTGGAAAAAGCACAACACTAAATCTTTTAAAGGGATTCTGTTGTCTTTACTCATGGCAATAGCTAGAGGCAGTCAGTCTCTAACTGCTATTGGTGGTATCCTTTTAAATCTGAAGCCTGAAAATCTTGTTTTTATTTTTCTGAATTAAATGCCATGGCACTTGGGGTAGATAGCATGCAATAATATGCCTGAAGATACGGCAGAGAATTTATGTCTCCCTGTGTTCATCAGCAGCCTTGCATAAAATACTGTCACTGCATAACAGGGGATGAAGAGCTCTTAATGGACAGAAGACCTCCAGTAAGCTTTTAGACTTGCAAGCTGACGTATTTAAAACCTTCAACGTTTTGGTTGGGCTGCTGATTGATGTAGCTTACAAGGCTGGCAGAGAGCCTGAAATTCTAAAGATGCCTGTTCAGAAGAATTTCTCACCTGGTGTGAGCTGTATAATTCAGGCTGGCAGCCTTCTGAAAATGTTTGCTGCTGAGAGGGGCAAGGAAGAGAATTTCCACTGATGAGCTGTGAACGTCTAAATGGGAATGGGGTGAGGTGAGGAACTGGCCTTTCAGGAAGTGGAAACAAATCCTGAATCAGTCACTGGACAGAGGAGCCAAGTCTTGAATCTGTGCAAAGTGTTTTTAAATATCCTATCATGCAAAACATCACTTGATGACTCTGCTTTTGCTCTTCTCTCACTTGCGTTGCCATTTAGTGCTGTATTTATTACTCTGTATTATGGGCCTGTATGTGCTGTTTCTAAAATGGCAGTATTGCTGCAGATGGGTCATGTGCCCTGGTTACTTGGGGGATTGTGCAGACCCTTTGATGCCAGTGCTCCCCAAAAAGCAAACTATGTTTTCATCACCCACCTATCTCCTGTAACTGCTGGGAGTGGAAAGAGAAGTGCTGCGGTCTGGAATGGCCTCATCTGTGGCAATGCCTACTGGTGCCCCTGAACTGGGGGTGCAGCCCAGCAGGAACCGTCTGCTGGAGGTCCTGGTGAAGATGTTAATGATCTTTGGTTTGGATTTTTTTGTCTCCTTCCACAGTTGCAAGATGTTTTTCGACCTTTAACATTTTGTTTTTGAAGGGTGCCTTTCCTGACCCTGAAAATTAGCAAAGCAGCTTCAACTGCTTTCTATGTACCACAGCAATTCCTGAAGCTGCTGCCGCCTTCAGTTTTTTACTTGTCCGTTTGTTGCATTTTAGGAGGTGCTGTGACAGTCCTGGTCTGCTGCCACTGGAAACCAGGCTTTAGCTGTTTGGGAGATGCTTACTCCCTGCTGCCATGCAGCAGTTTGTGTACCAGCAAACCCGTAGCCTTCAGAAAAAGGTTTGCAACTACAATGACTTTTTCTCCTTATGGTGCTGTTTTCCCAAGAAAGATTTCTTGGCGGGTAACATCGGCATTACAACAGTAAAGTGTATCAGTGATCAGACTGATGTATGTTGGGTGCAGCTTTTGTCACATTTAGCCTAGTTTTCTGTACTGTCTGATGTGGATTCTGCATCCCCTCAGTTGGGAAACAACCTGGAGTTGCACTCTGTTCAGCTGTGTAGAGCTCACCTGTTTTTTACTCCTGAAGTTTTGGGTTTATTGGTGGAAGGGGGAGAAAGGTGGGGTTTTATTTCTGTTTTGTTGGGGGTTTGTTTTTGGTGGTTTGGATTTTGGGGTGTTTTTTTTGTTTTTGTTTTGTTTTGTTTTTTTCTTTTTTTAATTGATGGAGTTTTCCTATGACAAGAAATTCTGTACAGGAATATTTATTGAAAAGAGAAGATCCATGTGATTGTCTTAGTTCATGGTCTGTTGTTTCCTATATTGTAAGGATACTTGCAGCTCTTTCATGAATTAAGCCAAGAACAGTGCTTGACTGAAAGGCTGGTGACCCAGGACTAGCAACACATTTGGTAGATAATGTCTGGCAAAGATAAAGATGGGCCAGACTGCTGTTCCAAAATGTGTATGAGGGCGTATTGAGGGGAGGGGAATTGTTGGCTGTGAATGTGTTGGTCTAAGAAGCTGTGTGGCATTTTCAACAAATTAACAATTCAGGTGTGTTAATTTGAGGGTGAGCAGTACTGAATTGATAGCAAACGTTCCTGGCCTATGGCTTTTTTTTCTGCCATCTTTTTAATATTGAACAAGAGAATGATGTTTTTCTAGATTACAGCAAGAAATAAAAGGTCACCTTCTGGCTGAGGTGAAGAGCCATTTCATGAATTCTTTTTCCTTTAATAACTTTCATTGCTTAGTTGGAAATCAAGTGTCAGCAGGTATGTGGCATTGTAAATGCAGTGTCTTGACAGAGCTGTTTTAATCACACTTAAAACAGAAAAAAAAAAGGAGAAAGAAAACAGCTAAAAAGAGAACAAAGTTAAAATGTTAAAAAGAAAAAAAAAAAAGTTAAAAGTATTAAGGAGGGACACTTGCAACTGGCAAGTGCTCAGCATGTACCAGGTTACTGTGAAGTTCAGTTTTCCTCCTGCTGTGAAAGCTTTTGGCAGTGCCCTGGACTGCCTGTGCCTGGCACCAGGAGTCGAGTCTCAGGCAGTACCAGGTTTTGACCCAGCCTGATGACCTGAGCAGCAGTTACTGGGAATGAGGGAAGGTCTGGTTATCTGCTGTGCTGATCTCAGGGGAATTCACCCCGTGGCACTCCCTGCCTTCTGCAGCTCCTGAAACGCTGTTGCAGTGCTGCTGCTGGAGCAGGCATTTCAGCGTGCTGACCACAACCGACTGGGTCAATCTGGACCTTCGTTGTTCCTGTTTGGGGATCTCCTGAACTCAACTTTTGTTTTTCTTCTTCTCCATCACAGCCTCTGTTTTCCAGTAAGTTGGGGGTTTTTTTCCCCCAAGATGCTCATTGAATCATAAACATTGAAGATGTTGGATTTCAGGGAAAATGGGAGATGGTTTTGGCTTTGTGCTTTTGTTTGCTCTGTTTTAGTTTGGAGTTTTTTATAGTTTGGTAGAGCTGGTCATGCTGCTGTGCAGATTTCTGGCTTTTTTTTCTTCTGGTAGGAGGGAAAGGGTCATGCATCAGTTTCCATCCTTATGCTTGCAAGGGAATTCAGAAAAATACACTTGAACAGCTTATAATGCCTGGATGCTTATTGTTCATCCCTCTCCTCAGAACATGTGGAAGTTGCCTTAGTTGCAAAGGAGCTTGAAACTGGTGTTGGTATCTAGTACACATAAATCCAGTGCATGGCAGGTGTTGCATTGCCTGGGACTAATTCCCTCTGAGGAAAGCTGTTACACTGGAATAAAAACTCACTGCTTAGAACTGAGGAGTGTCAAGAAACTCAGAGGTGGCAGGCAGAGTGCTTGAAGGGTTGGGGGGCTGGGGTTGTCACCGGCCCTACTTGAGGGCCTTGTAGGTACTTGTAGCTTCTTGAGGGAGATGACCTCTCCAATCCAGCTCTCAATCACCTGAGTTTTCAACATGGCCAGAGCACGTACTGTAAAGTGGTGTTGGGCATCAGTCTGTGCTTTGAGTGGTTGTTGCTTTACATCTCCAGCAGTGTGTGGCTGTATGGCCAGCTGTGGATGTGCTTTCCACTTTGCTGGTGCATGGTCATCTGTGCAAGCTGAATGCAGAGGTAGGAACTGTAAGAGCTTGTGCTCCTTGCTCTTTGCCCAAATCTCAGCATCTTTTTTCCTTCTTTGGGGTGTTCAATGGATAGTTGTGCCTAAAGATTCTTAGTTTTTTCATATATTAGTAGCTTTGTAGATTTTTAAATACAGTTGTATGGTTTGTAGTACTTTTCCTTTCGTTTCTCACCTTATAAATTAATAAGCTAAACCTTTCTAACACATTCTTGGAATTCTGTTTAGTCTTATTTTTAAAAAGAGAATTTCTGACAAGGACATCTTGTTTTCCTCCAGAACTTGAGACATAACAAGAAATAGGGCAAAGAAGCCCCTGGACCAACTCCAAGGGGCTGACCTAAGAGTGGTTTACTAGGGCAACTGATCTCCTATTGGATCTACTTGCTAGATATACCTGGTAATTAACCTTATAAAAATTGTAGAAATCCTTTATCATAGGTGCATATATAGCCAGATCTGAAAGCTTTCATTAAAGAATTGTTTTTTATCTTACCACTCTTAATATTGTTTGGAAAGTTTTTGTCTTTTGATTCCAGGCAGCTATAGGAACGAGTTCTTGTGTTCTCTTAATAGCTGAGACCATAAATAAAGCTTGTAAAGAGTAAAAAGGTGAAGTATCATCATAGCTTTGAGTTGAAGTGTAAGAAAAGGCATAGCCTCAGAATGCTGTAATCTGCATGCAAGAGTACTGTAAGTGAGCGAGATGTTCATCTTCCCTACTTTCTGGGCTTTGCCGTTTCCCTAAACATACTGCTGTTATGTTTCTGTGGCAAATGGAAGGCTCTTGAGATGGAAATGGCCCTACAAAGTTGTTGCTATACAAGTTCAAGGGAGCTAGAGTCACTTGTGGGACTCCAAATTGCTGCATTGTGAAGGTTTGAGGTGAGTTGGGTGACCTGGCAGCTGCAGATTTGTTACTGGCTTTGCTGATGAAAAGTACTGGTCTAGGTGCAGTCTGATGCAGTGACTAAGATGTGGAAGTCACTTAAACAGAGGTGGTATCACTGCAGAGGAAAACAGTACAGAAAAGTCCCTTTTAATCTAAAATCTATGGGAGGGTGGTCTGCCTGACATCTGATGGTTAGGAGTTTTCATGTCCTGCAACACAAATGAGTCTTTTAGTGCGATACAGGCACCACATAGTTACTGTCGTTCTCTCCTGTGAAATCTTGATAGATTGCTATTTCTTTTTCCCAGTCCTCAGACTTAAAAAAATTGACAAATAATGTGTGTGTTTGAGGTGCATGGAGAGAGAATGAGACTTGTTCAGCTCTTTCCTCTTCCTACCAGCACTTAAAATGTTACTGTAGAAAGCTTGTACTGCCAGAAGGTGGCCATTCTTTTCGAGCTCACAATGAGTATATTTTTAGAATTTCATGGTTTTATTAGCATTTGGATGTTACAGGTCCCAGCATTAATCTTGGCCAGATCTCCAGAGAGTCTGAGACTTTTTCTGCCAGTGCTAAACATTCACAGGAGGCTGGTACACCAACCTTCAATGGAAAATTTAAAGTTGTGACCAAAACTTGTTTAGTTCTTTCAAGATAAGCATGCAGGCTGAGGTTTACAGTGTGGAGTCTGAAGCTTAAAATCCTGTTTTAAAAAAGAACCAACTGAGGGTGCTTTGTTCAGACACTCAGCAGAAAACTAGTGCTTGTGAAGTTTGCCTGGGACAGGATGGGTGATGAGCTGGCCTTGCAGCTATCTCCATCCCTCTTCAGATGGTTTCCTTCAGTTCCAAGGTCCACCTCTCTGTAGAACATTAAAAAAAAAAAAAAGGTGGTATATGTGGTTTGATGGATGCCTGCCCCAACAGGAACCTTTGAGTAACATGGCAAGAATGCATGGGATTATAGTCTAAGAAGTTTGCTTCTTCCAGTTTAAAAATTACTTAAAGCTTCTGTATAGTTGCCTTCCTCCTCCCTCCTCATTTGGTAAATAAATGCAAACTGTGCTGCTTGTTGCCTCACTGATGGTGCCTCCCTGAGTTGAAGCTGAGTGTGGCTTTTCACACTTTAACTCAGCTCTTTGCTGCACTGGTCCAAGGAACTGATGCAAAGACTAAAGGGTAGACAGGGAAAATTATAGTAGGGCGGACCTTCCTGCCCTTAACCCATATTTCCTCTCATGGTTCTCCTGCTACTTGA
This sequence comes from Pycnonotus jocosus, assembly GCA_013400435.1. Classification (NCBI taxonomy): domain Eukaryota; kingdom Metazoa; phylum Chordata; class Aves; order Passeriformes; family Pycnonotidae; genus Pycnonotus; species Pycnonotus jocosus. The sequence goes on from VWYP01005647.1 coordinate 368,568, forward strand.
GATGACGTTTGAGGAAGACCTGGCTGTGTGCTCTTCCTTGATGGAGAAATTTGGCTAAGACAATGTTTTGGGATCAAATAGTTTTGTTAGGAAGCTGAGCTTTGCATACATGCAGAAAAAAAAAAGTCAGGAAAATGTTACTCCAATGACAGTTCAATTTTGTCAAGTAAATTTTTTTTTTAAAATATCAATTGTAGAAAATGCTTTTTTCAAGTTGACAGTTTTCTCTGTGGGAGAAGCTACTGTGTCAGTTTTTTATTGAAAATGCTAACTTTGTCATGACATGTCAAAATCAGCAACTTTTCGGACGTGTTTGGCAAAAGATTTTTATATCTGAAATGTGCATTGTTTCAGTTTGTAGTGAAAGCAGGTGTCAATCTCTAATACTATGTAGGAAAAAAAAAAATCACATTTCTGGTTTTAAAGCCTCTCTCAGATCCAAGGAAGAACAAACTGAGTCCCAAAGATATTTTTTGAAAAAAATCTCTTTGGAGAGAGAGAAGATTGTAGTGGCGTTTTTTGTATTCATTAGAACAACAAGGGAGAGGAACAGAGAAAGAAATGGATAGGAAAAATCTCATTCCCATCCTATTCCATTTTTCTTTTGAACAGCTTTCCTTGAAGCAGGATTATTCCCCTCCCTGTGCATTAGACTTGGCTGGAAATGGAGGGAGGAGAAGATAAGGTTGGGACGTGAGCTGAAGAGAAGCTCAGAGCAGGTCTTGTTTCCCTGTCCTTTCTAAGGCATCAGTTGCCTTAAGAGAATGAAAGATTTTTCTTCCTTCTCATGCTGGTAAGTGGCCGCTGTCAACATCATAATTTTCCAGGGGTCTGTAAAAATTTTACCACCTGCTTCCAGACTTCCCATAACTTAGTCATGAAAAAAAAAAAAAAAAAAAAAAAAAAAAAAAAAAAAAAAAAAAAAAGACATAGGACGGGAAATTGGGTTAGATTCCTTTATTATTATTAGAAATAGAAAAAACAGTGTCCACAGCCATCATTCCCGGGAAAAGTGGCAGTGGTATCAACATCTACTATCAAATCTTGTTTTATCACAAGGAAGTGCTACCTTGCATCTTTTTAAGGCTTCTTTCCTTGAAATGTGATGCAAATGTTGACAGATATTTAGTCAGCAGAATAAAACTCCCAGCCTTTGTAGCAGGATTGTTTATTGCAGTTTGGATCCTTGAGCAAACAGGGCATGCTGGAGGTACTCATTCCTACCCCCAGCCCCATGCATGGAACAGTTCTTGGGGCTGCCAGCCTCTCCTCTGACTACCACCACAGCACCTCCTGACATACCAGCAGCATCTCTGCAGACTCGATGCCATGTTACTCAACAAGCTCTGTGTGCCCAAAGTGCCTCAGGCATGCTGTGGAAGCACAGGTCTGTCCTGGGCTGCAAACGGGCTGAGGTGTCCTGAAGCTGCCTGGCCAGGTGCTGCATATACGGCCTGGAACATGCCCCTGGACTTCACCCAGGAAATGTTGGACAAAAATATGGGGTCATTGCTTTCTGAGTGCAATTGATGGGTACTTAGGTTAGCTGTTTGAGTCTTGCTATGAGTTGTAATACATGTGAATTTCTAATGCTGGAGAGAAGGGATGAAAAACCCCCAAGAGGTTTGTTGGGGTTTGGATTGGTTTGTTTTTTCGGTTTTTTTTTTTGTTTTGTTTTGTTTCCTTTTTTTTTTTTTTTCCTTTTGGAGGGAGACATTGTTTTGTTTGTTTTCAGAAGTGCTAGGTTTTTTGTATTAAATTCATGTTTTCCCCTTGACTGGCTAGCTTTGCACTGTTGTCAAAGTCCAAGTCTAAGATTGTCCATATAGAAGTGGGAGTATATGGTGAGTTCTGAATGCCAACAAAAAACCCTCTAAGTCTCCATTTATATTCAAGTGCAATTACTTGTAAATGCTTCCAGATACCTAATCTCTTTCTTTGTTCCTGATAACTGTTTTCACTTTCAGCCTTTAAAAGAGCCCTAAACAGAAAATCAGACTCATGTTCAAAACCTACAAGTCTACGTATAGACTTTAGGTTAAGCTGGGACTGCTCAGACTTGGCTATGTACAAAAATGATCAATTAAGAAGTTTATAACCCAGAAACTCCTGTTTGAAATGTGCACTGCTGGACAGGGGTGGGAAATAAAAGGATTATATAAAAAAATGTCTTTCAGCATGAAGTGTCAGATTTTCTCCATTTGAAAACCCAGGCGCAGTATTTGGCTCTGCTGAAATTCTTTCCTGAGCTCAAGGAGTTGACAGCGTTAAAAGAAAAAAAGAAAAAAAAAAAAAAAGAAAAAAAAAAAAGGAAGGAAAGTGGAATGGCAGTTTAAATTCTCAAACCGGCTTTCCACACTTGCTGAAGACCTTGTGTTCCTCCTGTAGGCCCCTGTAGCAGAGGGGCAGCAGGTGGCTGTGGAGGTGTGCCGGCGGCAGGGCGGGGCGGGGCAGGTGTCCGGGCCGCAGCCCCGGCCGGGGCAGGGCGTGGGCCGCGGAGCGCCATCTTTCCAAGGGCAGCTTCGGCTGCTGGGCTGGGCTGCTGGGGAAGGAAGCGGGACAGAGCATGGTAAGGGGGCTGCAGCCCACACAGGTGATGCTGAGGCAGGGAAAGGGAAGCCCTGGGCCTCTACCTTCCCTTCCCCTTGAAACAGAGCGGGTGCAAGGATTTCACTGCGGTTAGGTGCTGGATAGGGAGCGTGTAAAGAAAGGAAGCAGGGGATTGACTGCCCAAGCAATGCGAGCTTTTTTACAACTGGCTGCTCCTGCCTCCGGGCGGTCTGGGAGCAGCTCACGTCCCTATATGAGGAGTTTGGGAGGGCAGCGGCGGAGGGCGGTGCTGAGCTGTACCTTTGGAAAGCCAGGTTATTGCAGCCCGCGAATGCTCCTGGGAACACAGAGCTAGAGACGGCTGAGAGGTGGTAATCGCGCCGGTGGTAGTGTTTGAGTCTTCCGAAAGCATTTCTGCCCCTCTCGGGGGCAGAGGGGTCACGCTGCCGTCCTCTGACTTTCCTTCTATGCTGCTGCCTGCAAGGTGGTGAGAGAAAGATGCCCATGCTGATGCTTTCTTCATGCTTTGTGGTCTGGCTTTTATTTACTCACACCCCTGGAAGGATCTGGCATGCTTGTATCCTAAGGCAACTCTGTCACCCAATGATTTTTACCCCTTTCCTCTGTTCCCAGAGGAAAGGAGTGACACTGTTTCAGCCCTGCAGAAAAGGGTTGTACCTCCTAGGGAAGAGCAGGCTCCTGGGGTGAGGTATGGTTGGTGCCTGTTGAAAGACTGAGATGCTCTCTCCTGCTTGTGGGGTTTTTTTCCTCCTTGTCCTTGTGCACTTCTGATAATGAGTTAGGCTCTTGATTAAAGGTACATTCCTAGGCTGCATGGTCCCTGTTACTGAAATCCTTTGCCCAGGATACGAAAGAGGCCCTGCTGGACTGTAGTGTAGGCCAGGAAAACTGGGCAGTGCTGCTGCAGAGATGTTGTTCTGTGACTGTGGTCCTGCTACATCTCCTTGTCCAGTCCTGCTTCCCATCATGACTTTTCTCCCAATTCTTTCCAGAGAAGAATGCTCCTACTTTCCTTCCCCTGCCCTGGGCTGTGTGCAGACAATTGCACTGAACTTACCCTCAGAAAAGTTATATTCCTATCAACCATCCTCTGTGTATTGTCTATTCCCTTCTTTCTCTGATAATGGGGAGCTTTTTGTAAATCGTCAAGCTAACAGAATTATAGAATAATTTGGGTTGGAAGTGACCTTTAAAGTGACCCTGCTGCAATGAGCAGGGACATCTACAACTAGATCAGATTGCTCAGAGCTCCATCCAATCTGACCTTGAATATTTTCAGGAATGAGGCATCTATAGCCTTTCTGGGCAACTTGTTCCAGTGTTTTACCATCCTCACTATAAAACCCATCTTCCTTATATTCAGCCTTAGCCAACTGTCTTTCACTTTAAAGTAATTGCCCCTTGTCCTATCATAACAGGCCCTGTTAAAAAGCTTGTACCTCTCTTTCGTGTAGGGTCCCATCAAGTACTGGTAGGCTGCTATAAGATTTTCCTGGAGCCTTCTCTGCAGCCTGAATACCAACTCTTACAGCCTTTCTCACAGGAGAAGCGCTTTAGCCCCCTGATCATCTTTGTGGCCTCCTCTGGGCCTTAGTCAAACAGATCCGTGTCTTTCTTTCTTTAGGGACCACAGAGCTGGATGCAGCACTGCAGGTGCAGAGTTGGTGCTCTGCATCAGAGCAGAGCAGAGGGGAAGAATCCCCACCCTCACCCTGCTGCCCACGCTGCTTTGGATGCAGCCCAGGATACAATTGGCTTTCTGGGCTGAGTGCACATTGCTGGGTCATGTCCAGCCCCTCCAGTACCCTCAAATCCCTCTCAGAGGGGCTGCTCTTGATCAGTGCATCCTCAGCCTGTGTTGATACCTAGGATTGCCCTGACTCAGGTGCTGCACTTTACACTTGGTCTTGTTAAACCTCATGAGGTTTCCATGGTCTCACTTCTTGAGCTTGTCCAGGTCCCTCTGTATGGCATCCCATTCCTCACACTTGTAACAAGAGCCCCCTCTGCAATCAGCAGCAGCATCCCCACTGAAGGAAACTGCTTCCACAGTCAAGCATATCTTGGCTTTGGAGCAGTGGTTTAACTTTATGTTTGATCGTTCCAGATATGTGAGCAGGGGCGTTGTGAAAGGGCACAGGTGGGTCCCAAGTGGGCGCAACCCGCGTGCCTCAGCAGATGGCAGCAGCGACACTCCTTCAGTTCCCTCAGCTCCTCCTCACTCCTGCCAAACCCACCTCACCCCTCCCTCACCACCTCCATACTCACCCCCCGCGGCTCTTCCTCGCCCTGTCCCTCCAGCAGCACACGGCGAAGGAGATGGACAGGGCCAGGATGACAGCTCCGCTCAGCAGCGAGGCGGCCACCGCGATGCGGGACCCGGTGCCCGAGGGCTGCGGGGCGGCTGCGGGCAAGGAGTAGGGGCGGTAAGCGGGGCCGGAAAAGAGACCCCCCCCCCTTACTCCCAGCCGCCGTCCCCCTTGCAGGTAACCCCAAAGTGACGTTCCAGAGAATATTTATTAATAGCTATTATAAAGGCTAAGGGGAACGTGGGTGATGCCACGCCGGCTCAATACACCAGAAAGTTAATGGAAAAAAACTCATAATAACATGTCATATTTTCTTTAGATAACAAATATAAAATAATCACATGAGGCAGAAAATATAAAGCATTTGATGTGTCTTGCATAAAGCATAAGAGTAATAGAAATTAAGCCTTAAAAAATAGACAGGAAAAAGATTAAACAAGAAAAACAGAAGAAAATGTAATAAAGTTAAAAAGGAAAAGCATTGAAAAGTGTAAAAAAGAAAAAATGTAAAAGGGAGAAAGAAAACGGCTAAAAAGGGAACGAAGTTAAATGTTAAAAAGAAAAAAAAAAGTTAAAAGTATTAAGGAGGGACACTTGCAACTGGCAAGTGCTCAGCATGTACCAGGTTACTGTGAAGTTCAGTTTTCCTCCTGCTGTGAAGGCTTTTGGCAGTGCCCTGGACTGCCTGTGCCTGGCACCAGGAGTCGAGTCTCAGGCAGTACCAGGTTTTGACCCAGCCTGATGACCTGAGCAGCAGTTACTGGGAATGAGGGAAGGTCTGGTTATCTGCTGTGCTGATCTCAGGGGAATTCACCCCGTGGCACTCCCTGCCTTCTGCAGCTCCTGAAACGCTGTTGCAGTGCTGCTGCTGGAGCAGGCATTTCAGCGTGCTGACCACAACCGACTGGGTCAATCTGGACCTTCGTTGTTCCTGTTCAGGGTGGCCGGGCCACCCTGCCTCCTGCTGCCCTCGCTGGCTTGGTCAGAGCGAGGAAGGCCCCGTGCGAGGGCCGGTGGCTGCACCTCCCCACCCGGGTTAGCGCTGCCCACGGCCCCCTGCGCCCCTGGGAGTGGGCTCAGGGGCTGGGTCCCGCCCGAGGGCTCCTTACCCTGACACTGGGGTGGGGGGTGACTCCAGGATGAAGTGCTCTCCTGGCGGAGGCAGGCGATCCTCTCGCTGCCCACCAGCTGGTATCCCTCCTGGCACCAGTACACGAGCACCGAGCCCAGGGAGACGCCTGGGCCTCTGTCCACGTAGTAGTATCCATAGCGTGGCGGGTGGAGAGCTGTGCATGGCACTGGGAGAGAAGGGGACATGTAAAGCATAGGTGGGTGACCAAGGCCCCCTCAGTGATGCTGTCGAAAGGGCTGCCAGGCTCCTGTGTCACTCCTGCAGGACCTGCAAGTCTCTGGGATTTTTTGTTGGTTTGTTTTTTGGGGGTGGTGGGGGTTTTTTTTGGTTGTTGTTGTTGTTTTATTTTGTGTGTGTGTGTGTGTGGTTTTTTTGCATAGTCCGAAGGAAATTAGAAGCTTTATCTGGAAAACAAGTTTTTCAGTTGCAGACTCTCCAGTGTGGGCAGCTACTGAACAGCAGAAATGAGACTGGAAAGGTGCAGGTTGGAGACAGTATGCAGAGAGCCATTTTTAGGAGGGAAAGGAAGAGCATGTTTTTTAATTACACAATATTCTGGGAGAATAATGTTGGTTTGTAGGAGCGTGCGATGATGGCAGGGAGAGAGATCTCTGGAGACAGGGCAGCTCTTGGAACACGTAGCTTATTGCATGGTCGCGGTGAAAAGAGCCTTCCCTTCAGCTACCAGCCTCAGCTAAAGGCGTGTCCCAAAGAGAGAGCTAGGTCCTTGTTATAATGCATTATATCTCTTTCTGTGTTGAATATTCTAATTTACAGTAACCAACCAGTGCGAGATACAAAGCCTACAGAATTTTCATACAGCCTATGAGAACTGCTACATTACCATATCACTCTGTATTCTAAACCTTAAAGGCGACTTCCTATTGCTCAACCCACCTCCAGCTAATCGCTGTCTTCCTGCCTGCCATGCTTTCATTTCTATTTCACTCACAGGTGTTATATTTTCAGAATCTCTTGCTAAGGAATCATATCTGTAAGCTTTTCCTGTCTCATCTTTCCTAACATCGGCTGGAACTCAAAGAAATATTACTCTCTGCTGGAGAGAAAGAGGCTTTTTTTCATCTTAGCCTTTAAGTTTTTAACTAGTTTGTAACCCACAGCTGTGCAGAGCTACTTAGTTACCCTGCTTAGACCATCTCCCCGGCATTGCATTGATACCTAGGGAGAGCCAAAAGTGAGGTAAGCTCCAAAAAGAACGCCAGTCTGACCATGTGCTTGCCAACTTCCTGCACCCAAATATTCTGCCACAAGGCCAAGAAAATGTGCTAACAGGTATCATGGGTATCAATATCCTAAATGAACGGAAAATGCTCTGATCAACTCTAATTTAACCAAGCTTAAAACCTGCAGGCAGAAATGTGCTTTCTCTAGCTTAGGGGGAACTTTTATGGGGAATTCCAAGTGGAATAGTAAAACTAATATGAGAGAGAAGTCTGGTTTCCCTCTTCTTTGACTGAGATGGTGTAGGTTTCTAGTCCAGTGAGGCTGCTAAGAAACAAATCAGGTTGACTAAAATCAGACTTTCTCTAATTTCAGCAGTGCTGTTAGCAGGTAGTGCAGACGTCTGTATGAGTTAATTCAGCGGTGCCAGGGAGGCTGCTGAATGCCTGGACTGGATCTCGTATGATTACATTGTCCAGCACTGCTTGTTATGACCTTTGCTAATAGTCACCATCATTTGGAGTATGACATGGATTCTCTGAGCTCCTGCCAACCCCAGGTGGGTGGTCATCCCACAGCACACCTGAGGTCATATCTCACTCGTTGGGGAATGGTGCATGCTTTGCCCGGGAAAGTGGATTAAAGAAGAAATAATCACCCTCAGCAGTTGGAGATTATATGTGCTTTTTTTTAAAAAAAATCTCCATTTCTTCCCAAGGGTCCCTGCTCAGCCTCTAGGGATAGGGATGTGTTCAGTGCACCCATACCCTGAGCAGACAGCTGGTCCATCATGATATGCATAGATGCTAACATGGAGGAGGACTTTACTCTCAAAGGAAAACATCAACTGTCGAGTTTCCTCTCTGCGCCTCCTGACTGCTTCTGATGCGACACATCTCTCCCATACAACAGGAGCTGCAGTGGCCACCACACAAAGCCTTGTGGCCCCCATGCATGCCCTGGGAGTGCCGCTGTGCCCGAAGAGAGAAGCCACCATCATGCTTTCATCACCACGTCCCTGCGCCCTTCCCCCTGTGTGCCTGCACCGTGGGCCCCAGGCAGCCCGCAGAGGGAGAGGGGGGAAATCACTCACTTCAGTACCTGAGATGTTGCTCTGCACAGCGGTCCCGTTGGCGGCGTCTCTGGGCAGCCCCTTTCTGATGTGTCCTGCACCCTGTGAGGTGGTTCCGGGCCCACCAACATCACTCCAGGCAAAACTCAGGCAGCTCCAGAGCAGCAGGCAAAGGACGATGCATTTCCTGAACCTTCGTCCCTTCATGGTTTGGGAAAGCACAGCACCGCTGGGTGCTTGGCCGCCCGAGTGCCTGCTGTTTCCCTTTGCGTCTGAGCACGAATCAGCTGGGCTCTTAGTGCATTAAGCCCTGAGCAGCAAAGCTAGCAGCCGCTCTTCCCCCGGGGCTTGCCTCTCCTCTGCATCGGCACAGGCCCTGTATCCCTGCTCCTGGCGCTGCCAGCCTTGCTCTGGCTACTCGGCTCCAGAGCCCTGCAGAGAAACAAAACAGATGTGGGAAAGGGAATGAGAAAGAGCAGACCTATAGGATCCATCCTTTACAGTTCCTGTCTGCAGAGATTGGCTGTTAACATCTCTTCAGGTGCTGGAACTGCACATCAGGAACCCTCCTCCTTCTTCTCCTCCTCTACCTGCCAAAATCCATGCTCGAGTTCAGTGTTGAGACTCTTAAGCTGCAGACCCTCCTGTGCTCGTCTCTTCCTTCCTGGCAGAACTTGGGGCTGATTTTCTGTCAAAAGCAGTGGAGAGGAATATGAGCTATGGGAATCAAAAGTGTTTCATAGCAGCAATTCCGCTGGCTTTGCCTCTATGGAAACTGCAGAGAAATCTGGTTTTCCTTTTCCTTTTGTCCGTTTGGCATCTCTCTGCCTGTCATTTCAGGCTCTGATGTTTTATAGCTGGAGAAGCTGTAGTAGCAACCCGCTCTTGCTTTCTGGAATGTATGTTGCTTTTACATACCTTATCTGCCTGGTCACTTGCATACACCCATGAAGAGAAAAGATACTCCATGTTGCTGAGTGCTCGACAGCCAGATGTTTGGAGCAGGCAATGCCTTTGTGCCAAGCCTCTCCTCAGCAGCCAGTACATCAGCTTGTGTGACCAGCAGGACTTTGGGGTGACTTTTTGGAGCATCTCCTGCTGTGGTTCTCTTCTCCCTTCCTTGCATCCCCTGGAGCTCCCCTGGCCCTGTGGGTCTCCTTTGCCTCTCCTGTACTGGATCCTTGCCTGTCCTGGTACTTACTGCAGGTATGAGGGTTGGAGGCTGTTAATCACCAATAGCATTGGTGGAAATACAGCTTTGCATGGAGATACGCCAGTTTTTGTTTATTTCTCTTTTTATATCCATGGCCTTTAGCTGTAGCCAGTGTGCTTGGCTGCCTATGGCTGCCCCAGTGGGTTCTGGGGAGCAGGGGGAATGTTGCCTTGGATGTGTGAGCAGCTTCTATTTTTAGAACCCAACAGTGGTGTTACCATCTTAGTGTGAGTTACTGTAGTACATAAAGGAGAAACAAAAATGTCAGACAGAATCAAGCTCTTGTTACATCCCATCACGTCCCATCATGGTAAAGGACTTCCTATACTGACTCTGTCATTAATCCTTTGAATTCTTTCTTTACTTTCAGCTGTTGATTATGGTGTGTTAGACTTTTTTTTTTTTTCTGTCCCTCAAAACTGATAATAGTCTGCATATGTTTTTTGATTCTGGTCCTTGTTCTGGTTTGGGCTTTCTTTGCATCTTGGACTGGCTTGGAGCTTGTATTTTCAGTTTGTAGTGAGCTACTTATCCATGAAATCACACAGATTTGGAGCTTTCAACAACTGTCACTCACTTCATTTGCCTTTCTGACAGTATTTATAGAGTTTGCAGTGTCCTCACTCTTAAGATGATGATTTACTGTAGTAACAATAAATATACATGGTTTTCATGGGCCATTTTACATAATTCTTTCTGCCACCTAGCCTGATACAGCCACACCAAAGGAGTTTGTGTGGAAATGGAAGCTTTATCACTGATAGGATTCAGCCATGATGTGCGTGGGATTGGCTTAGCTAGAGATGCTGCAAGAGGTTTTCCACTGGGACATTAGAAGTGAAAACAAGTCATTTTGCCTAGAACAAGGAGCCAGGTCCATATTCCAGGAATCGGTTTCACTACTTCCAAGCACTTACACACTGATTTAAAGCTTCAAAGTGTTTTGCAGGAAAGCTGGTGATTCAGACACATCTCTTCTCTTGCAGAATTCTCCCCTCAAGACCAGCCAGCACTTTGAGTGCTGGGCAGAGGGATGGCTTCATAGTTTGGCCTACACTTTGTTGCCTACGCTTTTCCTGGGATGCAGATGAGGGCGTTGCAGAGTGGAAGGGAAGTGTGGGGCCAGGCAGCGGCTGGACCTTGCTTGCCTTCCTCTCCAGCAGTGGGACCTGCTCTTGCTCCCATTTGGGGTGGTTCAGCAGTACTCTGGCCCTCCTTGCACTTGCAGAGAAGTTTCTTATCACCTCCATGGGACTTTGGATGTGGGAATGCCTTAATCCCGCTCTATTTGTCCATCTATCTCTCAGTCCTTTATTTGTTTTGGCTGGGTGGTACTTCTGGGCTTTTCTCCAAGGGATTAACTTGATTTCTCAGAAAAATCTGTTGCAACTTCCCATGATTCATAATGATCTTTCTCGGAAACTGCTTTCATTTCTTCTCTTTTCTGGTTAATTCTTCTTAAACAGTAACCTTTCCTTGGCTCCCCCTGGAGAGCACACCCAGGAGGTATGTTCCTCTCTATCTCAGTGAATATTGCTGGTTTCTTAGGAGTTTTTGGTTTTTACGTATTTTCTTTTCTCCATCTGGGTGCAGGGATTTTGCTGTTTGCTCATGCAATAAAGGTAAAAGTTTTGAGGCAGGCTGGACTGTGTGACAGTGTAACACTGATGGCAGAGGAGCCAGCCTTGGGCCATGCTTTAGGTGCAAACCCCATTATCTCCTGGCAGCCAGAAACTGGAGCGCAGGTAGCCGCCTGGGCTCTGGGAATACATCTCTCTGGACAGGACCAAGCCTAAAGTGGCCCGTCTATCGAGCCTGAGCCTGGAATCTGTGTACCATCTCCTGCTGCAGCTTATGAGCTGGTCCCTTTGCTGCCAATGGCTGGAGGACAGTGGGAAGAGCCTAGGGTAGTGCCCCTTCCTGCTGCTGGATGTGTCCTAATGTGAAATAGCTTGGACTGAGCACATGCCAAAAGCATGGCTTTCAGCACAGGGTCGGCAGCACAAAGTCTTGTCATGCCAGGGAATCAACAGGCTCAGCAAAACCCCTGTGGCACAATAACCACACTCGTGCTCAAAATGCTGAGTAGGTGACATGGATTAACCCTTTGCTAATGCTCTTAAGAGCTACCCTGTGGCTGAGGGAGATAAAGGGGCTTATTACAAAATCAATATCCTGCTGGAGTGGGATTTCAATGCTGTTCCCAGTTCCTGCTTTCCAGAGGCAGACATCTGCATGAAGCAGGAGAGCAGGCCACCAGGCTATTCCTGCAGGGAGTGACCCTGGACTCAGGAGAGGAGCATGTCCATGCCCCAGGTCAGCAAGTCCTTTCCTTGTGAGGAAGGCTAAGAGGAAGGAGGAGCTAGTGGGAAAGCTGTCATGGCCACGAGGCTGCAGCTCTCCTAGTTCCAGTCTTGGCTAGGGTTGTCCACCTTTGCAGTATATTCCCTGTGGGTGATCTCCTTCAAGGGCTACTTCTCCATCACAGCAAGGCAATGCTCAGCTGATGGTTTTCAAAGCTGGCTGGAGTGTCTCTTGTGTTTGCACTCAGATCTCCCGGCTGGCTGATGGAGATGCACTGAGGGTAAACCTTTCCTGAGCCACAGTGGTGTTTCCCCCTACCTTCTCTTGTGCCCCTTTGAACCTTTTAAATCTTCCCTCTGCAAAAGTGTCCCTCTCCTACACTCCCACCACTGAATTCTGAACTACAGAGAAGTTGTGGATGCCCAGAGAAATTGTGAATGCTCTGTCCCAGGAAATGTTCAAGGCCAGGTTGCATGCGGTTTGAGGCAGCCTGGTCTAGTGAAAGGTGTCCTTGTCCATGACAGGGGGCTTGGAACTAGGTGACACTTAAAAGTCCCTTCCAACTCAAACTACTCTATGATTCAATGAACACACAGGTACTAATTTCAAGTCAGTAACCACAAGCAATCCTCTTTGCTTGCAGAAGGTTTTGCAGACAGGAGGACAGAGAGGTGTTTTGTAACTAAATTAGTAATTACAAGTCACTTGCTTTGTTCTCTTTCTAGTCCATCCTTCATCCAAACCAACTAGGGCTAGAGCTGTGGAAGAATAAACTGTTCTCCAGAAAGATGATTGCAGTATTTGGTGTTTTGTTGGTTTTTTTTGCACAAAGCCTCCATGACATGCCTCTTCAATACTGCACCGCTTTTATTTCATAGCCCTGAGTTCCCTTTAAATGCACCTTTATTCAACCCTAGTAGCTGAGATTCAGTGCCACAGGTTTGTGAGAGCACTGTGGATGAACCTGCCCTCTCAGCAAGGGTTGCTTGGCACAACTCAGCAAATCTGCATCTCCCCGGGTTAGTCCTACATGGAGGGATGCCTCTCATTCAGCTTTAGACATCTTCATCTGTGCCAGTCACTGTTGGTTGGTTCATAATTTGGGAAAGAATATGATGCTAAAAACACCAAGGCTGTGGGTTCAATTCCTGTATGGGCCATTTACTTTAGAATTGGACTCTATGATGCTTATGGGTCCCTCCTAATTCAGAATATTCTGTGAATCTGTGAATCTATCTTACTTGGGACTCCAGTTTTAAGGTGCACTGGAAGTTTTGGAGGTACCCACTGAAGGCAAAGGGAGCTCCTGTGTCAGTGTTTGGATTGCAGAGGTGTAAAGTCAGAGTTATGCCCTCTGCAGGAGCATAAACTGAGCCAGCCTTTTACTATCACGAGCAGCCAGCCAGGTCACTTGGCTGATAGCAAGTGATATGCCAGACACACAAGTCTAAAGGTAATCTGTGCTATTTTTTTTTTGTTGTTGTTGTTTTCTTTCCTAAAACAGTATAAATAACTTGAAAAGGTGTGTACCTGCTGATTTATACTTAAAAGTCATTTGTATAATGAGTAGACTGTTGTCAATAATCAGTAGTTCACAACACTGCTGTTTACATACTTTTGCTTACATCTTGCATTACAACCCAAGACAGTGACACAGGTGTTATGCACCCATGTCCTTTGGATGTTACACAAGTTTATACAAATTATTTAAGAAGCTCTGGCTACTGAATGCCTGGGTCTCATCTGAAAACAAGGTTATGGCAGGACTGAGGCATCATTGAACAGATGCTGGGCTGAAATTTGGAGGTAGGAGACTTTTTAAATAAAAATTTACTGGGAAGATAGATTAGCCCCAGAGGAATACTGTACCATTCTAATCTAGAACTAGATGATCTTTGAGGTCCCTTCCAAGCCAGTCCATTCTGAGTCCATGATTTTATGATCTTCCAGATCTCTTCTAATGCAAACCATCCTATGATTTTGATGTCTTAGAATTTATCTGTCCAGCAGGTCATAACTTCACTAATAGAGTTTAGGCGATATTGTCCTAGCCTGTAATGCAGTCCTGGTCTCAAGAGAAGATCTGAGAATACCAGAGCTCTACAGAAGGAATAGGGTTCCACTGCATCCTTCATGGAAATCAGGAGATATTGCCAATGGCTGGTCACTAAGTGTAGGCGATAACATGCCCCTCTCCTAAGGAGTTCTTTGCAACTGGTCTGGGAAGCTCACTGCCTTAGAAAGCCATTGAATTAAAAAGAATTTAATCTAAGCAGGGGTGGGGTGGGGTCGCTGGAATGGTTTGACGAGCATTAACACTATTTGCTACTTGCTAAGAATGCTTTGGGCCATCTGGTGGTAGTGATCTAGGATCTTTAGCTTTATGGGGATAATCTAGATGACCCGAAGTCACCTTTTTTCAGTCTTATATTTTCTATACTTCTTTGGTGTCATGTTCTAATGACTTGTGTGAAAGGAGAAGTCGCTGCCTGAGTGTTGCAAGAGTCACACCCACACCCACACACCCCTGCACCCCCGCCCCCGGCAAGGCAGTAACAGCACAGACCAAAATCCTTTTGCAGCAAGCAGCTCCGTGAGCCAGTGGGTGTCCCTTTCCTCACTCACACACACACTCTCAGGTGCACTTCCTCCTCATTCAGGTTCAACCATAGGTTTCCTACAACAGAGTCTCTCAGGCATCAGAATTTATAAAAATAAAGAATTTGATAGAGCGGTACAGCAGCATGCCAGCTTGAGCAGAATGCCTTCTGAAAGGGACCATAAACAAAGAAATCTCCAGGCAATTATATGCTTAAGATTACACACCTGCACTTCACGTGCTCTTAATGCACTTTTTTAGTCCAGTGGTGATTTTGGTCTGGGTTTTCCAATATCTTATTGGACTCTATCTTCATGCAGGCAGGCCATTGCCTTACTTTATTGAGTTGATGGTTGTATCATCCTTATCTTCTGCACTTGTGCACCTGTTCACTGGCAGAACATGGGGAACTGAAAAAGTGTTAGACTCAGGATAAATATTACAAATAAATCATTAGTGTTACAAATAAATAATTAGTGTATTATCAGTATTTGTCTCATGCTAAAGACAAAACACTGCACTGTACCAGTTACTAGGAAAATTAACTGTATTTCAGCCAAAAGCATATCTCTGTGAAAGTCCACAGCTTGTGGCCCAAGGTTTCAGGAAATCCAGATACTCATGCTAAGCAAGTAAAGCTAAGCAAACAGTATTCTAAATCACACACTATTACAACTATTCTATTTATAATTTATTTAAACTAAGCAACTAATATATCTCAACACTTGGTCATTGGTTGCTGCCATAAACAAATTCATAGTAAAAGCTTCATTCTTTTCCAGCTGTAATAGGAGTATTCTCCAAGTTGACAATGTTTGTACCTAAGCCAAAATACACAGTGGTTTAAATATGAAATAAGTGAAACTATTTAGTAATTGAATGTCCCAAAGATGACGACAAAGGCCTTCAGACAGGCCCAACCCACACAAAAAATGCAAGTTGATGTTGAAACAGTAATGAAGCAACAAGTTCCAAGGCTGTGTCAGTTGCCTCTCTGATATCCTCCAGCATCCTTACCTATGGATGAAGGTTTTTCTGTCATCAGCTTCTGATTCTCTCATTCCAGAGAAGGGCTGCTTTCCAGTTTGATTTGAATGCTGGTCCTCTGATCAGCTGGAGAAAAGGAGTCACTTATATAAGCCAAAGAAAAGGAAATGCTTCTGTGATACAGCTCATATGAATAGCTAGGACTGAGCGCTGTTCGGCTCCTGAAATCCAGCTTCTGCATTTTCTCACCCCATTTCTTTAGGGCTGTTTTCACTGGAAGGAGTGGGAATTTGGGAGGCTTTCCTCTTGTGACTGGTTCTTTTTCAAGGCAGTCGGTGAAGGCAAGTGGAAGGCATGACCCTCTCTTCAGACAAAGATCTCAATGGGCTAGATGACCCCAGCTTTGTGGTGAGTCTGCTCTCTGAAGGGTAATTCTTGCATAAACAGGTGCAAACCCTGTGGAAGGAGGAGAAAGGGAAAGCTGGGGGCTTGGGCTGCTGCAATGATTTTGCTGTATGGTAAACTTCTGTCTCAGCTCTTACCGGCAAGAATCCAAGGAATGATTTCCTCACTACAGCCCCTGCTGCTGCTGCAGACTCAGCATACTTTCTACTATCTGACACCCTTTTAACTTCTTTTCTCTCAGCTATTTCTAAAATGACAATGTAGATGAATGGCAGTGCAGGTGCATCTGTACTGAAAAGCAGGTGAGCTTGTGACTGTGTTCCTGGGTAAAGCATTTTATGAATTAATTAGAAAAATTAAAACAGAAATTTAGCCTAGAAAAGACTGTGTTTCTTTGTCTTTTGGACCTATTTCCAGTGAGGTGAATTGTTAGAAAGGTGGGTGAAGAAGGGATTTGGGTGTCAGCTGAGGAGGGCACCATGTAGAATTATAGAAGTATAGTAAAAGCTGTAAAAGATGTGCCAGTCCAGGCGTGTGTGGTACACTGAGAATGCTGCTAGCTGTAGCAGCCATGGGCAAGGTCCTGGGACATGGCAGCCCCCTTCCTATCCCAAAGCAGGGGTCACCTCCAGTATAAACTAAAAAACTTTGCTTATTTTCTGTCAGCAGGTGTGAAGGAGTGGGGTCCTGCAAACATCTTGCTACCTTGGTACAGACCACCTGTGTGTGCTACCTTGGAGGAAGCATTTAACCTCCTTGTGTACAAGTCCTACATTTCTGGGGTAGCTGTGGGTGAGCTTGCTATGTGCAGTGGAAGTGCTGTGCCAGCTGTGGGCAGAGCCTCAGGGAAGTACTCAGTGTCAGTCAGTTTTCTTTTGTTATTTTTAGCAGGCTCTCCATTTTAACTTGTTCTGCCGTAACACATACCAGACTTGTGAATTCTTATGGTTTGAATCACCCTAAAGAAGGTTGTGGCACTGTTGTCACATATGTTGCAGGAGCACGAAAGGAACAGGCAGGGCAGGGTGAGGTCAGGCATGAAAGTGTTCTCTCTTTATTTCAAATTCTGACTCCATTTGTATACACTGTACATAAGTGGCCAATTATTGGCCAGAGGCATGTCACCCCATCAGTCGGATTGGTAGAACATCCCCATCACTCAAATGCTCCTCCTGGAGCAAAAGAATGCAAACATTTCTCTTGTTTACATGAAAAAGTGTGAGAACTCAGCTTAGAGTTCTAAAACATCAGAAGGCTTAGTTTAAACATGCAAAAGCAGGGTAATGGAAGGTAGAAGACAGAGGTCTTTTACCTGTGGTTCAAGCAATTCAGTTCCTGACTGCCTTCCTGATGCACTTACTTAAGATGTGATTGAGGACTCTCGTGCTGTGTCTGGAGCCTGAGGCACATGGAAGGTGTACTGGTCCCCTGGATTCACGGGAGCAGCTGGGCTGAGAACCCCCAACAGTGCTCCAGACTGCTACTGCCTTGTCCTCCTGCCAGCACCTCAGCCTCACAGGCTGGCTGAGTTGGAATGCAACTCTGGAGGTCAGCTTCTCCAAACCCCAGCTCAAGCAGGATTGCCTAGAGCTGGCTGTCTAGGACTGTGTCTAGACAGTTTTTTGCTATCTCTAAGGATGGAGAATCCATAACCTCTCTAGGCAACCTGTGCAATGCTTGGTCACTCTCACAGCAAAAAAAATGTTTTCAGATTTTAAGGTGGTACATTCTGCATTTCAATTTGAGTCCAGTGCCTCTGCTCCTGTCTCATCCTGTTATCTCCACTCCATCCTTTTCCTTATGAGCCCTGCTCACTCCCCTCCAGCTTCTGGGAAGGGTCAGGCACTCATGTGATGATCATGCGCGGCTGCTACTGGCACAGGCACTGCCTGGCTGGAATATTTCCCTGGTTAATACGGGGAAAATTGCAGTGAAAAGAAAAGGGCTTACTGCTGTCTGCCTAGCTTAGCATTTGTCTACCCATGGTGTTATTCAGGGGTAGTTGTCCCCAGATAACTCCATGCATGGGCAGTTTTAAGTACCTTGCTGTACATTTGTTAATCCATGGCTCAGCCTCTCTTGTTCTGAAATGAAAATGTCTGCACAGGGAGTTATTAAGGAACTCCTTTTGCTCTTGAAGTTCATGCCCGAGTCCAGTTTGAATTACCTCTGCCTTCACCTATGTATTTTGAACTATGCGTAATACTCCCTGTTTGCCAGGGCTGGATATATATGCTGTGTTTGTTAAAGAGGCTTCTCCATCATAGATGTCCCGTAGCAGAGTCTTGGGCTTTAAATTGATTAAGGTAGTTTAGTTGAGTGGTACTGCAAGAGAAACAGCTCAAGCTGGGTGCTGCTGGGGAGGGACCTTGAACAAAGAAATTAATGAGCAATTATACCCTTACAACCTGAGTTCCCTACCCCTCACACAACAGTTCAGATCAATAACAATATTAGGGTCTGGGGTCTTAGGGATTACAGGGCCAGTTTTCAACAGCGTGACCTAAAATGGGACTTTGGAGAATGAGCCAAGAGAATGCAAACCTGGAGGTTTCAGGCAAATGAATTTGGTAATAATCTGCCACACCTGCAAAATTTACAACAGAATGCAACATTAATTTTATATCTCCATCAGTGGTAGGCCAGGAGTGTTACTGCAGACACTTTGCTGTTGTGTTGGGTGTTATAAATGAATCAGCCAGTTTAATAACTAAGAGGAATTTATTTCATAATCAAAATAAAATTGCAAAAGCCATAAGCCAAAACAGTGCCCAGCCAGGCGATCGACACTGGGTGAACCACATGCGAAATATCTCTCTCTCCAAAACCCGGTGGTTCACAAATGCTGCTTTATTGGGGTTCTTTCTTATACTTTTTCTGGGCTTTGCAGTGTGCAGGAGTTGATGTTATCTTTTAGCATATTCATGTAGTTCTTCTTTCTTGTTGCCGATCTGGTCTCCCAGAATTGGGATTGCATATCCATCTCGCATCATCTTGTTACTGGAATTCTGTTGGGGTATAAATATCTTGGCAACGAATATTATCTTATGCATATTGAATGCACACGGTTTTTGCATATCGGAGGCATATTACTGTGATTTTTGCCAGACGATCCTTTGGAATACACATCTTTGGAGACAGCTTTATCTTGCTTATTTGAATCCTTCTCTTTTTACTACCTTATGCAAATCGCTTTTTCCCTGTCCCTGGCTTTCGGTTGCAAGAATGCTGTAGCTTTTAATTTTTCTGCACGAATTATTCTATACTATTCATGACATTGGCTATTTTGGTGTCTTCAGCTTCCTGCAGGACTTTGAGGATAAAAAACCAAAAAGATGTTTGGTGCAGACAAATTGATTAAGCTTCTCCAGACAGCAAGTTTCTGTTCCTGCCTGATAGAGCAGGGCATCTCAGCCCAGAAAAGCCCTCTGCTGCCAGGATGCTGAGGACTTGCTGGTTGGAGATGGGTGGATGAAACAAATGCTCTGGGATCTTAATTAGCTTTTGCATCTGGCTCTAAGTGTTGTGGTTTCCCAGGCAGCCTCTCTTCACCCTGTGTGTGTGTGTGCGCACACAGGAGTCAGAGTGGGCTGGAAGGAGGCATGGACAACCAGGAGAATTTGCTCAACTTAAAAGCTGTGGCAAATGAAGCAAAGCACTACTTTGCTTTCCTTGGCAAAATACATCTTTATGTAAATACACTCTGAAAGGCATACAGCTCCCCAGGAAGCCCTGGGGCTTCTGGCTGCCTAGAAGGAGGCCTAGACCTTCCTGGTTAGCAGTTTCAGCCAGCAACTTTGCCATAGATGCTGGGATTTCCCATCTACTGGTGTCCGTGTGTTTCACCCAGCTCCTCTGTAAGAGCAGGGTTTTGTAGTAAGACAAAAGGCAGGTGTCTTTATCAAGGCAGAACACTGGTAAAGGTGAGCTTAAGGAGGCTGAAAGAGAAGACTAAGGAAATTAAATATAAAATGTGCTTCTACTCAGTAATTAGTGGCAGCCAGGTGTTTTAGCATATTTTATAAAAAATGCTGTTTGGGTGGAATTGCGAGGAGGTACAGAGACCAGAGGACTGTGCAGGCTTTTCACTGATAAGCCCACTGCACACTCTTCCTTGCTTCTTGTTGCAGTTTCTTCATCCTTAACTAGATTTCAATGACATTAATGCACTTTGTCTGGATGTCCCTTTGAGATTGAGATATTCTCTAATGTTTCTTCAGGCCTAGACACCCCAATGCATACAAAAATTTTCCATACAAGTTTTGTGCCTCTGTTTTAATTTCCCCTCCTTGGTGTTTTTTTTTTTTTTGTTGGTTTTTTTTTTTTGTTGTTTTTTTTTTGGTGGGTTTTTTTTTTTTTTTTTAATTTGTGGCATTGTTGGAAGCTACACAGGAGGTATTCCTGCCAGACATGGAGCATGGCTGCAAGAAAGGCAGCTGCTGGGCATCTGCAGGGCCAGGCTGTGGCTAACAAAGTCTCTTTCCTGTTGTCCAGGGCAAATATGGGAGCCACTGCCATTCCTCACCAGCTCGTGCTGCCTGGGCCCCAGAGGAAGGTGAGGGCACTGGCCACAGTGGGACCAAGCTTGGCTACACTGTCATAGATGTGCCTCCCTGGTATCTGTGCATCCTGCTGGGCATACAGGTGAGATGGGAAAAGCAGGGGCAGGCTGGAAGTAGGTGAAAGTTACATGGCTGTTCAGCCAGTTAATTGGGGTGAAACCTGAATTTGGGAGTGTTTTACTTTCACAGGGCTTCAATGGAGCTCTGAGGCTGGATCTTAGTGAGTTTAAGTCCTTTGGTCCACATCCTTAGCACTGACTGTTATCATCATGACATCATGACTATCATCATCATCAGCAGAGTCCCGGGGCTGGAGTCAAACAGTTAATAAGAACATGTACCTTGGGTACCTTGCTGAAGGTAGCCAAATGTGTAAGGGCTTCTGAACTTCTGCCTTCCCATGGCAACAAAAACTCAGCAGCAAGGCACACACTGTTTTGACTGGTGTCTGTGCCCAGGTGTGTTAAATGACCCAGTGCCACCAATGCCATGCTGGGTAGGGAGCCTGCAGGAAGAGACCTCATTAAGAGAGTCATTAAGATAATGATGGACTCTGCTTGGAGGTTGGTGGAATTTTGTACTTTGTTTCCTTAAATGGAAATTCAGAGTGTATCAACCCAACACATCTGCATCATAATTTTAAACATGCCTGTAATGAATAAGTGTGTCTCTGAGTGCCACCACTTCCACCACTGCAGTCCTGTGCTCCAAAGTGAGAGTGAACAACAAAAGTTAATAATTAAAAAGATGTTTTAAAAATTATTTTCAGATTTTGTCATTAACTACAGGTCATTGTAGAAATGTCTGTGACTCTTCTGACAAATACAATGCCCAATTCTTCCATTCTTTGGCACTCACTTTTTATGTCATCCTTTGTGATGCAAATAAGATGGACTGAAATATTTGCATTCACTTTGCCTGATTCCTCTCTCCCTGTACCTTGGGAGGTCCTCAGCTTCCTGGAAAAGTATTTCCAACAGCTTTGTCTGCTGGTGCTGAGGATAAACTGGTTGTTTCTGACAGTGGCCTGAGAAGTCCAGAGCACTACAAAAGGTCTTTGGACATGTAAAGGAGGAGACATTTCAGTGAGTGCACTGTAATTCTTGTAGATGCTTTGGAACAGCCCCTAACAGAGCATTAAAGCTACCAAAAAAAGGAGAGAGAATGGATAATGCTAGTATTGCCCAAGCACAAATCTCTGAGTTCTCTCAACAACATGATATTAACATAGAGCCAGTTCTGTGTCCTTCTTCACTCAGTCTTTCTCTGTGGCTCCTAGCACTTCCTGACAGCCATGGGAGGTCTTGTAGCCGTCCCGCTGATCCTCTCCAAGGGGCTGTGCCTCCAGCATGACCTACTGACCCAGAGCCACCTGATCAGCACCATCTTCTTTGTCTCAGGCATTTGCACCCTGCTGCAAGTCCTCTTTGGAGTCAGGTAAACCAAATGCAAGAACTGGGAATGTGAGCAATTACTGTGTGCCAGGCCACCACCCTGTTGTAGAGTTTATCAGTGAGAATCATTTGTTACCCTTGGGCAATCATACCAAAGCACCCTGAAACTGCTGAGAGCTTTGCAGGATTACCTTGCTGTTCCGAATTTTGCATCTCCTGATACTTCATATACCTTTTGTTTGGCTTATGAAGAATCTGTCCTCAAAATAATAGAGCATTGCAACATGCAGTAAAAAGTACCTGCTTGCTTCTTACTCCAGGGAACCTCCAGCTGAGGCAGGATCCTTCTGATTTGGACCCAGGGTCAAGGGAGCACAGATTCTACCAGAAACTCTAGGGAAGGGAATAATTAGGAGAAATTGAAGTCCATCTGCCACCACTTAGGCACTCAGGGAAGAGTTCAGCAGCATGTCCTAGTATGTGCTGCCACTTCCCATGCTCAGGGATTTGTGGCATAAAAGGTAAATCCTTTGCTGATGAGCAGCCAGCAGTGAGATGAGCATCGAGTTGCCATTCAGTACCCAGAAAAAGAAGTATTCAATGAGAGAGATGACTACAAGTATTCCCCCTTTCCAGAAAGACCCTGTATCTTTGCTGACCTTGAAAAATTTCTTCTATTCCCTTTGTCATAGCTCTGGGCTGTCTCTCTCTTTTTGCAGGCTGTTTTTTTTCTTCCAGTATGGCAGAAACATGGGTTTCTTGCTTAAAGACAAAAGTTACACATTCTTTGGCTTCTGAATCTGAGGGACTCTGGTTGAAACTTCTGCCATGAAATCACTAGTCAACTGCCAGCTCCACAAAATATTTTTCCTCCTCCTGCTTCATTCACTAATGAAACTTTTCTATCTCTCTCAGTCTTAAGAAGTGTCTGTAGACAAACTTCTTGAAGGGTGTTCCCCTTCTCCTATATTGTTATAGGATTAGTGGAGGAAGGAGGAGAACCTTGACCATAAAAAACAGAGAAGCTGGTTTTTCAGCTAAATTCAGGCTGGAGTGCCTGACTGTTGCTGCTGGTGCAATTCAGACATTCTGAGTTCTCCCAGGAACTCTCCAAATGCCTCGGTGAATTCCTGAGAGCTGTAATGTCCCTCACTCTCTGTTAGCTGGAGATGAAAGAGTAGCAGAGAGCCTCTCTCTGTCATGGCTGAATAGCTAATTGACATACAACAGACCAAATTAAGTGGTAAGGAGTTGTTCCCATGGAACAAACTTGAATGGCTTTTGCCATGCTGAGGGTGCAATTGCTTTGTTGCTGGCCCCAACTATAAGGTGTGAGGACATTCACGAAGCAATAGCCAAGGGAAAAGCTGACCCACTGCAAGCTGCAGCTCAGTCACGTTACACAGCATGAAGAAGCAGCAGTGGGCCCCAGACAGTCACTGGAGACACTATCAGAGGCTCCTGAGGGAAAATACACAGGTCATTTGCCATTATGGTGAGCTCTGTTTAGTAAATGCTTGGACATCATATACTGATTTTCAAAACGTAATATTCCCTTCCCTATTTCTGCAGTTTCCCTCTTGCAAACCCCACAGGAAAGAGTTCAGTGTACCCCATAAGCATCACCTTGGCACCCTGTTTTCTTCTGAGCCTACCCATGGCAACACTGACTGTGAAATATCTTAAGGACCAACACAGCAAGAACTATAAATCTATTGTTAGATTCTAAGTCATGGCCCTAGGCCTTCTCTGTTTCTTTTGGGGTTGTTTTGTGGGGTTTTTTTGTGCCTTGCCCAGCAAAATTGTTTCAAAGCTTTGATAATGCTTCAGTTGTGCATGACTAGTATAAATATTTGGTTTAGGTGACAGAGACATGGTCTGTAACAGCTATGTCATCTCTTATTTCAAGAATGGCAGAAATGCCTCTGTTTCAGGAAGAGCTGTGCCCTGCAAAAGCAGTCACCTGAATTGTCGTCCCATGGCTTTTCTGAACAGGTGCCATGAGAGCCCCTGGCACAAGGAGAGGTTGTTTTGGGAGTTCTTCCTAGGAGTGCTTCCTAAAGGGAGACAGAGGCACCTTGGATGTTTCTCTTGGCTGTTTTAGGGATGCTGTGCCCACCCTCAGGCAGCTTAGGATTTTTCAAGCACACTAGAGGAATGGTTAAAAAAATTTGCACAGCAATGTGGGCTTGTGTGGGGCTTTGAGGGGCTAGTCAGGCCTTTTAGGTCTCTGTCTTCATTTCTTCATGCATGGAAAAAGAGGCTGGTGTAGCTCAAAGGAGCATTGTTCTGCTTTATAACTCTGCATTAAGTCAGTGCTGAACTCCTCTGGAGATGCAAGCTCCTTGCTAGCCTGAGGGATTCCCAGAGGGAGAGATACTCTAAGGCAGGAGACGTGGTGTGGGGGAGAGCCAGTGTCTCACCCAGCCAGTGCCCATGGACCCCTCCATCCAGGTTTCCTTTCTAGTTTCAGCAGAAATGCAGAAGAGGAATTGGCATTAAAATCCAGTGTACTAAAAGTCAAGTCACATTTTCTATCACCCTCAGACTGAGGATTGTTGTGACATGGAGAGTAGTTAGTGCATGTCCTTGTGTGCATGAGCATGTTGTGAAGAAAACCAAAGCAGCCAAAGGAGACAGAGGAAGCAACTGGATATTGGCAAGATTGACACTGAGCTTTTCCTCAGCATCTCACCCTCTTTCTTCCTTGGTCTTCTTCCCTCTGCCAGATTTTTCCCTACTCTGTGCAGGTCTGTGGTCTCATCAGCCATTAGAAGAACAACCTTTTCCTTAACACGGGGTAGCAGGGTTGGACTTGAGCACTGATGTGCCCCTCCATTGCTGGCATTTGACCCTCAGCTCTTACCCCATGTCATTGGTCTTGCATGCAATGGGCAGCAATTCCTACCCATGGTCAGTGATGGTGACCTGCCACAACAATTAAAACGATACTGTCAGAGGCCACGGGCAGACTGATTTTTAAATTTATTTTTCTTTCCTTTCTCTCATCCATATGGAGCAGAGTTTCTAGCATTCTCACTTGTCATTTTTTTCCCTCTGGTTTCCTTCCAGGCTGCCTATTATTCAAGGAGGGACTGTCACATTCCTGACTCCTACTTTGGCAATGCTGTCTCTCCCCAGTTGGAAGTGCCCTGCCTGGACACAGAACGCCACCCTGGTGAATGCCTCTTCACCAGAATTCATCCAAGTCTGGCAGACACGGATGCGAGAGGTATATTACATTTTCAGTGGCATCTGCTCTGAATCAGGGCTGTTTGCTTTCAGTAAAGTGCTTGACCATGTCATGGCCATCACAGCTGGAGAAACTTCTATTCCCAATGAACCTTGGCCCTCATGCTGTTGCAGATTCCTAAGCATCTATTTTCTATCAAAAAAGTAGGTGCTTCACTGCTGCTGAACAGGGGACATGCAGACCTCCTCATGTGATTTATGGTCCCTGCAAAGTCTCCACTGGTCCAATCAGATCCCTTCTTCATTAAGCATGGTTAGCCTAGAAGAACTAAGGGAGGGAAAATATTTTCAAGGAAAGAATCCTGTCTAAGTACAGGGAACCTGGTAAAAAAATGCAAGGTAAAACCTACTGTAATTATTAAAGAAAAGGGCATTCTTACATAATCAAAAGGAAGGAGGAAAGGTCAGGGGTCTCATTGCCTTATTCTACATTGATTGCCTTTATCAGAGCAAGTGACTAAATTTGCCTTTGTTGATCCATTTGTTGGTTTCCAAACCACTTGGGAAGGGTTGAAAGCTCACCAGGGATTTGCTGGTGAGCACAGGCTACTCTCTGCTAATACATATAAATCTGTCACAAGGGCACTGCTGACGTCTTTCAGCCTGGGTTACTCACCAAGCCCCTGTGTTTCTCTTCCTTTTGGAGCTGGGGGAAGGAAGGACCTCAGCACCATAGAGGTCCCAGCCTGGGCTTGTCACCAAATCTGAGAAGGCGGAGAGCAGCCTCACCCCTGCCTGAAGCTGACACTGAAGTGAGCAGCATTTAAGAATGTAATTGTTGGCTCCTTGGCAATGATTGTCAAACACAGGGAAGTTCAGGGGGATAAATATGTTCCCAGAGTGAAACTGATATTCAGGGGGAAAAAAAGAGGCTCTGAGTCACTTGCCCCATCCCCATGCTGAAGAGACCCAAGCCCTTCCCAAAAGAGAGATCAGTAGATAGCATGGTCCTGCTCCTGTTTTTGGGGCAAGAGCTTTTGCCTTGTCTTGGGGGAGCAGGCTGGAGAGTGCAGGGCAGGTGATGCATGCTTGGGTAGCCCAAAAGGACTGGGAGGAGGTGATCTCTGGAACAAAATTAGCCCTGGTGACGACTAAATCCATCAGCTAAGGGGGAAGTTGCTGTGCTGCTGTTTTGGTGGTCCTGCCCACATGTTATTCTCAGCCAGGTTTTACTGTTGTCAGCAGGAGGCCTCTATGCCAGTCTGTGACTGGAGACTGAGCGTGGATCTCGCGCTGGATTTGAACTGACATGAAGGCTCAACAGCTGGAGCTCCTTCCAACCTCTGTTTTCATCCTCCATTTTTCCAGGTGCAAGGAACTATCATTGTAGCTTCTTGCTTTCAAATCTTCGTTGGATTTTCTGGCCTGATTGGATTTCTGATGAGGTTCATCGGCCCCCTGACAATTGCCCCCACCATCACCTTGGTTGCACTGCCTCTGTTTGAGACGGCTGGGGATATGGCTGGGCAGCACTGGGGCATAGCATTCCTGTAAGTCTCATATCTTTGTGGAAATGCTGAGAGTACACAAATCACCTGCCTCTAATATGAAACCAAGTGTCACAATCGGTAGCAGAGTTCCCCTGGGTTCAAGGTTTATTTGTTGATCATTGGCATGTGACAGGCTTGTGCAATGCAGCCACGTGACATAGTCATTCTCCTCCAGCCTCCAGGACGCTAAAGCCCTCAAAAACAAAGCAAAACTGAAAAATGAATTAAAACCCTCTGATTTTTGTAAAAATCCAAAGTTCATAGGTCAGTAGAGATAGAAGTCTTTCCCATGTGTGTGCAGTCTCTGTCACAGTTACCTACACACACAGTCTTACACACGCATTATTTAAGTTTAAAAGACATTCCTAAAATGACAAAGTTGAGCACTCAGAGTTAGGTATTCTATGTTGAAATAGCTGGTGCTTTATGTATTGTTTTCACATGAGCAGGAGGAATTGTTCTCTCCAGAGAGGGTCTGAGAGGGTCTGGAAAGGTCTATTTACACATGTAGCTTAGCAGCAGTGAGTGCTCTTTCAGGGACATTTGTGTGCCTGCCCTTGTGCATGAGTGTAGACTGTGGCAAAATTTCCTTGGTATTTCAGAAATGAATTTAAAAAGGAGAAATGCCATTGCATGGTTGCCTTGCAGACTTGGCACCTTCAGCTCCTTAATGCAGACTTCAGCATGGGATAGCATGCAGCAGGAATAGGTTGTTAACCTCTCTATGGGCTCCCATTATTCGCTGGTGCTTTCAGAGCTGATTTTGAAGACTTGGGACACAGGCTTGAAGACAGCACGTTGTTGTGAGGACATGCTTCAGTACACTTCTCTCCTGGTCTCTTCTCCTCCCTGCACCTGCCCTCCCAGAATCCAAAAGCCATCTCTCTTCTCCTTCCCCAGTTCCTCATGTCTCTTCCACCAGCGCCCCGTACAATTCCAAACCCTGCTTAAAGCCCAGCTGTCTTTTCACCATTGTTTCTCCCATCATATTCCTGGCTTGTTGTCCTGTTCTCCAGCTCTGGTGATTTGTCCTAACTCCTTAGCTTAGCAAATGTGAATTTTCCTCTTCAAACTCTATGTCCTTGCCTGGACTATCTCCTTTGTCTGCTACTCTTCTCCAGCCACTAGCTCCTAAACTCAGACTCACTCTTGACCTCTTTGCCCAACTGTACTACTCCATTAATGAGGTCCCAGTCCTTCAGCCTGTGTCCCTGCTTTCAGCCCAAATCACCTTTCTATCCTGTTCATTTCTGTCCCATCTTTTACCCATGATAATCCAAATCCTTTATTTCCTCACTCAGACACCTTAGCCCCAGCCTGGTCATTTTTCTCTGAGCCCTCCCAGTTGTGTCCTCTTTTGCTGCCATCTCCATACTCCATGGGTGTTGTTAGTGAAAGAGGGAAAGCAGGGACAGAGAAAGAGGAAGACAACAGCCATGTGGTCTCAGGGCTGCTCTTCAGCCCCACCACATCCCAGAGCTTTTGTGATGGAAGATCCCCACTGTTGCCTCAAGAAACTTCTCTAGTGTGTGGTGATTTACTCTCTGGTGAATTATGCACATACGGTTCATCACTGGGCAAGGCCTGGACATACTCAGAACACTCAGAATCATTATGGTCTGCAAATGTGAAAGCCTGAGATATTTCTGCTGACCTGGAACCTGGAGTTGTTGCAGACTGAGGATACCTGAGCAGATTTTTGTGAGAAACGACAATATCCTTTGCCCAAAGAACAAATTCTTCTGAATCTCAAATTTCTGCTTCAGTTCATAAAGAGATCTTGTTACTACTTAAGGCAAAATGACCTTTTCAATGCAGGCTATATGCTATGTCTATTTCTTGAACATCACTCTTTGAAATAGATTTGGTATATATTTTTCAAAAAATGTTTGCCCTGAGGCAGACATTTTCCATGGAAATTTTCACCCTGAATCGGTAAAGTTATGTAGAACTATAAGCAACTGAAAATAGAGTCTGTTAACAGAATGTGTCAGGCAACCTGAATAATAAGCAGTGACACCTCCCTGAGACAGATGAAGGTTCTGTGGTGAGTCGTAAGGATGCCGAGCACCTTTGTTCATGCAAATGCACAAAATGTGCACTCACACAGTCTGTCTGGACTCTGTAACATTAGAAACCAAGAAACCAGTTCCTCCTCAAACTTCCTCCCTTCAGTCATCCAGAGCTTTGAATTGTGTATGTCATGGAGTGTCTTTGCAGAGAAGTGAGGATAGAGTTTTCTTTGCACTGTTGAATTCTGCCTGTCCCTGACTATTGCACCTACAGTTCGTCACCTTTTCACATGGGGAAAACTGCCAGTTTTCCAGTGAAGTCAGTGCACTTCAGCTGGTGCAATTGATTTCTCACCAAATCCTATCTAGATTAATTCACTCAATGTATAAAATTTAGATTTCTTATAACATAATGAGGAGCCCTTCAGAGGCCTGGCTAACACAGGAAATGTACATGGTTTTGTCCAGCTCAGCAATCAAAGTGGGATGCCCAGTCCCTGCCCTCTCTTCACATGGTAGCCTCCAGCTTCATCTGGTTGGCCTTTTTGGGCAAAAGGCACATGGCGGGCAGGCTGTGAGTGCACCCAGATGTGCTGCTGTTCACAGAGGTGTCCTACACAAGGGATGGGAGAGGAGCTGAACCTGCAGTTACTTCCACTAGCACAAGCCCTGGGTGCTGCCAGGGACACATGGGAACACCCCTGCCCTGGAGGGCTCCGCCATCGCACAGCCCTCACAGGCAGAGAGCCATGCTCTTCCCGTCTTGGCTGGCTGGAAGGGCTCTGTGGGCACCATGTGCATCCCCACAGTCCCACCATGTTTTTTCTTTCAAAACAGGGATTTGCACAGCCAAACCAAATCCTCTTCTTTACTGTGTGTTACAGAGTTTTTTGCCCCTTGAAGAGCAGCATAGGTAAACCTGAAATCAGGAAACAATAAATCCTGTATATCTAATATAGCTGAATTACACAGGCAGAACTTGAACCATGCATGCCTGTCAGGTCTTTCTTTTACTTAGGAGTAATTTTTAGCCTTTCTGCAACTGTGCCATACTCACAGATGCACTAACTGGGGTGTCAGTCTTGAAACAATAAGGATAAAAGAATTATTTGAAATATGTGGAGCTATCAGTAGGTTATGATGGAAACCTTGTTCCACCTCTGGCTTGGTGGAGTGGAGAGCCACCCTCTGCTGCTGAGAGCCTGTTTTTATGGGTCCTCTGGAATCCTGGGCTCTTGGGTAGCAGGTCTTCACTTAATATGGGGAGAGGTGGGCAGCTGGGCACCCACTTTGTTTACGGTCTTATTTTCCCTCCTTCTAGGACTATTTCTTTCATAGTTCTGTTCTCTCAGTACTTGAAAAATGTTGCTGTGCCGCTACCATCTTACCAGAGAGGCAAGAATTGCCACTTCTCTCCAATCTACCTCTTCCAGATCTTCCCGGTATGTTGGGGTTCCTGGATACCAGGGAATTGTGACACAGGGACTGGCCTCACCTGCTCCGGGCTGCCTGGGCTCTTTCCACTCGTGTCTAGATGAGTTAGTGCTTCCCAGCTGGGGCTGTGTGGTAAGGGGCAGAGAGGAAAAAGCTCCCCATGGCCCTGCTCATTGGGAGGGAGCGAGGGAGAGAAGAAGGGAGGGCCACCAGGAGCTCCTGTTGCCTCTTTGCCTCTATTCCGTGTGCAGGGAAAAGGGTTGGGCGGGGACATCTTGTCCACCCCAGCCGTGCTGAAGACGCAGCCGTACCCTAACCAGACCCCACTGCTGCTTGTGATGGGCAGGTGCTGCTGGGGCTCTCCCTGAGCTGGCTGCTCTGCTACGTGCTGACAGTGACCAGCGTCCTTCCTACGGCCCCCACTGCCTACGGCCACCTGGCCCGGACAGACACTCGAGGGAACGTTCTGTCACAGGCTCCCTGGTTTCGGCTGCCTTACCCAGGTACCACTGCCTCCCCTTCCCCATCCTGCCTGCTCCTGCTTGCACCTCCACTTATGACTACCAGGAAGAGATGAAATGTCAAAAGTCAGGCAAACACCCACAGGCTCTTCCTCCCTCGGGGCAGATTTCAGGGCAAGTGTACCCCACCTACCTAAACCGAGCTCTTTACTTGCAGGCCAGTGGGGAACGCCAACGGTGAGCCTGGCTGGGATCTTTGGGATCCTAGCCGGGGTGGTTTCCTCCATGCTGGAGTCCGTGGGAGATTACTATGCCTGTGCCCGCCTGTGCGGGGCCCCACCGCCCCCGAAGCACGCCATCAGCCGCGGGATCTGCGTGGAGGGCATCGGCTGCCTCCTGGCTGGGGCCTGGGGCACGGGCAGCGGCACCACGTCCTACAGCGAGAACGTGGGGGCCCTGGGCATCACCAAGGTGAGCCTCGCTGCGGCGGGGTGGCTGTGGAGCGTCCCGCAGGGCTCCCCCGCGGGGGTGTGTGCAGGAGAGCGGTGCACATGGCTGTGTGCTGGACCTGGGGAGTGATCTCCACCCACCTCCCGAACTGCACACTGGAAAATTGTGCCTTGGCACATTGGTGACCAGCTCCCCACCACTATAAATGACTTAAGAGAGATGAGCAATGCTTTCCTTCTCTGCTTCTGGTCTGCATAGGGAATCAGTGCACTCATTCGTGGCACCTGGCCTAGGTGAGGCTGAAGAGACAATGCTACATCTGAGCTAACCTGTACGGGAGGGGAGAGAGGGAGAGGAAAGGAGAGAAAAGGTGAATATTTAATAGGGCTTCAAATTCTACAACTTCTATAACCCAAGGATGGCAGTCATGTGAAAGGTAGACTGTTTCTTCAGGGTTATAAAATGTGATGGCAGAAGTTTGTGTTTTTATGTCTCTATAAGTTTTGTTGAGTCCCTTGAGTATATTAATTGCACTTATTAGGGAAAGAAATTTCCAGAGATAAGCTTGACAATCAGAATAAATATTTTCTCTAAGCTTTGCAGCCAGGAGATAGGATGACAGCATCTAGCTGCTAACTGGACAACATTTTCAAATCATTGCCAAATAAGCAATGCCATGCCAGAAGAGCTGCAAGTCACTAAATAAATGTAGCTTCCTGACAGCTTCCACTCTATAATATTGCTTATTTAACTGGATTTTATAAATCTTGCTCACAATAACAATTTTTCACACATTGCAGTGCTAGTGTTTGACTGAGGTGGCTGCCTTGAGCACCAAGGGCTGTCTGGATGTCTGCATGGAGTCCAGTTTAGCATATCACCACATGTGCATTGTCACTAGAAGTTAGAGTATATTAACCATCTACCTGAGCAGGTTGTTTCCTGATGTGTAGTTTGCTGCATGCATTGTATTCTCACAATGTATGCTAAGTCCTCCAGGAGGACATGCCATTCCTTGCTGATTCAGGAGAGATATTTCCCTTGGATCCCACCTCTGCTCACTCTATCTACGCTTGAACGAGCTGAAAATAGAGTGTCATCTCAGTCAATTTAAGTCAGTGTAAACACTGACTGGGACAGATGAGGATGCTGAGAGCACAAGGCAGATTTAATTTCTTTTTTTACGTGGGAAACATGTTTTTCCATAACAAATGGAAACACAAGGGACTTGTTTCCTCTACTTAAACAGAGATGTACAGCACCACCTGAGAAGTCTTCGGAGATGTCAGATACATACACGGGCTGACAGATAAGGCAAGAAGAAGCTGATAGAAGCTGCCAAGATGCAACATCTTACATGGCACCAGGCACCAATATTTAAACTGCTTGATCAGGCCCAGTATGCCAGTACTAAGAACTCTCTTCCAAGAAAAGGAGGATTTTAAAGAGAGGTAAAGGCTTCAGAATCGCCACACATTGTGGGGAACCCTGCAGTTTCTTCAGCCTTAAGAAAGAGAACTGATTTTATTGCTTTCCTGACATAATTGAAACAAACTCTAAACTAGAGTGGCTTTAGCAGAATATAGTCACAGTGCTATCACTGGATTAGGCCTTTTGCCTTCAAGGCCAACTCCATATACATGGTAATTCCACATTTTAGCAAACTGAGACTCTGGATCTTTGTTCTAATCCTGGAACAAATAGATCTGTTGGCTTTTATTAATTAACATTTGGATGGTAATAGCGTCCCAAGGTTTTAAGCCAAAGAGTATAAAAAGCAATGAAGCACCTGAAAGCAATACATGATTTGATTTTGAAACTCCACAACAAATCTTTTAAATTTATCTTTCACAATCAAGAAAGACTTAAAATATTTTAAAGGTACGTGTTTAAGAAATACTTAAAAAGAGACACTGTTAGTTACTGAGAATGTTTTTGCTGAAAGCATTCACAGTCTGCCCTGTAATCAGATATTCTTCAGATATTTAAAGGGAGGGATTAAAATATTTAATTGAATTATAAAATGTTTGCAGAGGATTACAGAGTTTACCTGACACAAATATTGTAAGTTTAGCATGATTCTTTTAGGCAGTCCAAGTTTTGGTGTGGGCAAGGCATATCTTGACTTGGAAGTTTAACAAATATTGCTGTTTTCCTTTTCACTTTCCATATAAATGTCTCTTTCAACCCTTTGTTTGGAAGATACTCTTTTTCCTTCCTATTCATATGCTCTAGCAGATCTGAATGAAGGGCATGGCTTGGTGCTTCATCCTATCTTTGTTGTAGTGCTCAACCAAGAAAAGGCCACCCTGAGTCTTCCTAGGGGAAAAAAATGAGAAAAAAATGGTTTTACTGAAGATAGATGGGTGATGAGAGATAGGGACAGACCAAGACACTTCCTCACTTGTTATTTCTTGATCATAGAAAGGATAGATCAGATCCCAGAGATCAGGATGGAGAAGCCAGCCATTTCTGGTCTCTGAAGTCTTGGTCTCCAGGGAATGAAGGGATCACTGTGGGACACATCACTGAAAGCCACTTCTGGATAACAATCGAAAACCTGGTGGAAGGACTGTCCAATGAATTGACTGGGGGGTTGCAATGCCAGGCTTGTATGTATGCCAAGATATTCCTAGACTAAAGCAAGAACAGGCAAGAACAAGTGGGGATTACTGTGCTTTTAATTTTTTTTTTTTTTAATTTCAGTTTAATTGCAAACTGTTGAAGTTCTGTCAATAGTAGGAGGGAGGATAACACTGAGTAAATAGGTGTGGTGCTCTTGGAGTGCCTTTCATGATAAATATTTATGGTGCACAAATACTGATGCTTCCCATTCAGTGTCAGCATCCCAGCTCATGAGCAGCTGTATCCAAACCTGTTCCTGAACATGCCATGGAGTGCTAGGGCCAGAGCTGCAACACCTATGTGGCAGGCTGGCACTGGAGCCTGCCACCCCTTGCCTTTCTCTGCCAGTCAGTGTGTGACTGTCTCCTCTTCCTCTTGCCCCCAGGTAGGGAGCCGAATGGTGATCATTGCTGGTGCCTGTGCCATGCTCCTGAGTGGCGTCTTTGGGAAGGTTGGGGCAATGCTTGCCAGCATTCCCATCCCTGTGATTGGAGGCATGTTCCTTGTGATGTTTGGAGTTATCACAGCAGTGGGGATTTCCAATTTACAGGTAACAGCTGTGTGAACACTGTTTCATCCTTGGTGAAAGGGACTTAATTTAACTGAAACAGAGAATCACAGAATAAGCTGAATTGGAAGGGACCCATCAGGACCATCGAGTCCAACTGCTGGCCTTGAGCAGGACACCCCAAGAGTCACACCATGTGCCTGAGAGCATTGTTCAAACACTTGAGCTCTGTCAGGTTGGTGCTGTGACCACTGCCCTGGGGAGCCTGTTTCAGAGCCCAGCCACCCTCTGGGTGAAAGGCTTTTTCCTGATACCCAACCTAAACCAACCCTGACTCAGCTTCATGCCGTTTGCTGTCACAGGTCATGAGAGTTAAGAGATCATTACTTGTCCCTGCTCTTCCCCTCATGAGGAAGCTGCAGACTGCAGTGAGGCTCCCCCTCAGTCTCCTCTCCTCCAGGCTGAACAAGCCAAGTGACCTCAACCGGTCCTCATATGGCCTTCTCTCCAGACCCTTCACCATCTTTATAGCCCTCCTTTGGACACTCCCTAATGACTTTATATCTTATATTGTGGTGCCCAAAACTGCACGCAGGACCCCCAGATTCAAGTCAGCTTCTTACCAGACTGTGTCGGCTATAACCACACTGCAGCAAATGTAAACATTTACGTTGGCAATTCCTCAGGTAAAGATATGGGGCTGTACCCAAGGGGGCTAAATCACAGAGGGCTCCCTGGTAAGGCAGGGCTGGCTGGTACTGGGGACTGCAGGATTACAAATGCTGCAGCAGCACCAGGGCTGGGTCCATTCCTGATTCCAGTGCTTGCATCCCACCATGTGTCATGAACACAACAGTAATTCACAGTTTTATGTGTGTAATGTATGAAATTTCTCCGTGCAGTATACAAATATGAACTCCTCAAGAAACATCTTTATCTTTGGATTTTCTCTATTTGCTGGCCTCACAATTCCCAACTGGGCAAGCAAAAATAGTACGCTCCTGGAAACAGGTAAGAAGTGACGTCAGAAGCATTTTCTGTAGCTTAATACTGAAGGAAAGGCTGACCAGAGAAATCTTTTAAAATATTTTTTCCTGATAAAATGCTGAAACCTGTGCTTTGACTGCTGCTTGTTCTGGGAGGGCTGTTTTTGCCATTTGCTCTGATGCAAGCTCTGGTGCAGAAATCTCTGCTTTTAGTCAGTGACTGCACCTCATCAGATTCTTCTTGGGATAAGGATTGCAGGGCACTTCCCTGGGACACATTCCTAGGGCAGGGCAAGAGAATACTCCAGGGCTGAATCTTGGTCAAGGTTCTCAATGAATGAGGCTTTCTTATGTTCTCAAACATAAAAATGCTGTGCTTTCAAAATGCAAGAGCATACTCCTCTACTAAATTCCATCAAGTTCACTTTATTGAAATTTTCAGTTCTCCAACAGGTGGCCTTTCACTGTGTCTTGTGTGACTAATGTCTTCATCACAAAGGCCAGATGTATCTCTTAAAGTATACATGGCGTGCTGGGTGAGCTGATTAAAGAGCTGGGCCCACAAACCACGTGCTCTATAGATGTTCTGTCAGGTGCTCAGTGCCACTGGGCTTTGCTCATGACCATCAGCCCTCAAGGGGAAGCATCAGACCTGATGCACTTGTGAAATCCCATGCTAAATATACTCATATTTGGGAACTGAAGCTTGTGCTCCTGTAGAGAACTGATGGTGTTATGTTGTGGAGGTGCTGAATGCTTTTGGAACAGAAAGTGGCTTTTTCTGAGACAGTGCTGGGGTTTGCACTGTTAATAGGCTCTTAATGTATTAATGAGCCATTTCCTGCCCACTGTGGATCTGTGAATAATCACATAGAATAAAACTGTAGGTCTGAAATTGGCTGTGAGACCAATCTTCCTTCCACTGCCAAATCTTACATTCCGGTTTGGATTTGCAAGTCTCATCCAAGCAAGTCTAGTCCAAGCAAGCATGCAGCTTGCAGCCTCTTGGCACCAGAAATGTTGCTGGTAAAACAGGTAAAATGCATCTTCCTGTACCACAATCTAAAGCTTTCTTTTTCTATTAGGAATCATCCAGCTTGACCAAGTGATCCTGGTGCTTCTCACCACTGGCATGTTTGTGGGTGGACTTCTAGGCTTTATCCTGGATAATACCATTCCAGGTAGGATTTGTTGAAATGAGCTACTACTTTGTGCCTGTCCTAGGGCTTGTTCCATGGTACTTTTTGTCTTCATTACTCCTTTTCTATGGATGGGAGTTGTGCTAGTAACCATGAAGCACCATGTGACTGCACTCCTTCCAGAGAGAGGTGAGGAACAGGAGACATCACCAGGTGGTTCTCTGGCTGGAAAACAGGCGGCTTATCAGAAATTAAATAATTTGCCAGGAACAACTCAGGCTGAGGAAAAGGTTTATTTGGCAAATATGTCTTTCAAGGAAAATGCCAGCTTAAAACCATGTTGCTAATTAAAAGGAGAGAGGAGAGCAGCTATAAGCAGTGGAAGGAGCCAATGTGTGCCAGTATGGGAGCTGCTAAAACTAGGGCTGAACTAAAGCCACGACAGTGGAAAGCACCAGGAAAGGCTGGTGACCAAAGACAGGCCACCTGCAGCTGGCCCTCACAGGCAGCAAAGAGCTTTGGATTTTCATCTAGTATGGGGAGGGAGGGCATAAGAATAGGAGAGGAAACCCTCTTTTCTGCTGCAGGAAAAGAGCAGGAAGGAATCTGTTATTGAGATTCTGTTACTGTCTGAGGCTTTCTGGAAAGCCGGTCTCCCTTTAGCTCATTCATTTTCCTGTAGCCTTCAATCCTCAGCTCCTCTGGGCAGAATTAACAGGTGTGCTCACTCTCTTTCCCAAGAGGGACTTTGCTGCCACAGCAGTAACAGGCACTTAGGAATTCCTTTGGCTAAGGTAAATACCTGTGACTGACTAGTAACTGCTAGCTAAATCCACTCTGAAGTGTCTGGGCACTTAACATCCAGCCTTCCTTTCCCAGCACTCCATGAACCTCCCCTTTGAACAGTTCTTGGATCTTCTGTGGCAGGTGAAAACTTTTTGGTATACATGATTCCCATGGAAAGCAGTGGAGAAGGCTGCTTATCTGGAAGCTGTTGCAGGAAAAGGGATATTGTCTGGAAGCTCATTAGTGAATATTAGTAGAGCTCTTTGGAGCTGGAAGGGTTTAAGTAGAAAGGATTTGTATTTTGTGCTGGGTCTACTGGGATTTGAGCAGTGGATGTGAGGCACACAAAGCAACCCTGTGCTTGAACACCGCTGTTTTAAGCACAACAATCTCACTTTGCTGTTGCAGGAACACAGGAGGAGCGGGGGCTCCTGGCATGGAAGCAAAGCCATGAGGGAGGGATGAAGAACTCTCAGCTCGTTTCCGAGGTTTATAATCTTCCATTTGGCATAGGCACCAAATACTGCAACGTCTCTTGGTTTCGCTATCTCCCTGCCTGCCCCAAAAGACTGTCTTGTGACAAGAGAATGGATGAACTGAAGGCTGATGGGCAGAAAAACAGTGTTAAAGCAAGCTTAGAAAGAAACTCTGAGATTAGTGTTGACACAAGGATATAAGCACCTGGCCTGCAGCTGAACTCACCTCAGAAGCAGAGGTCTGAAAGTGTGTCTGCAGCCCCCATCATGTGAGCATGAGCTGGCAGCTTTTAGAGGGGGAGCAGGAGAAGAATAATATCTTCCTCTTCCCAGCTCTGCAGACTGCACCACTGATGGCTTTGAGGAAGTAATCTTTTCCTTCTCTCTTCCTGCTTGCTCACTTCTGAAGAACCTAATCCCCCCTCGGGGAACACCAACGCCCAAGAAATGCCTAGCAAAGATGTTCTGTTTCCTTTCTTGCACTGACCCTTGGGCACCCTAAGGGGCAGCTGTTCAACTGAAGCAGAAGGGCTTCCTGTCCTGTGATCTGGCAGCTGAAGGAGCCAGTGGAGAGGGCATCCCTGATGTGGGCCCTGTACTACTCTCAGACATTCCTTGGGTTGAGGTTAATCCCCAGCACCTTAAAGCAACACTCACCTCTCACCTTGTGTTTTTTACCTCATCCTGGCCAAGGGGAAGGACCAGGTGCCTCTAGGTCGTGATTCATTTCATTCCATATTCCCATAATTTAGCCAGCCAAATGACTGTTGTTGTAAGAGAGGCATCTAAAGTTAATGGGATGGATTGTCTTCTGAACCTGTCTCTTCTGCCTCAGACCACAAAGGGACTCTAGAGACCTTAGTTAGGTTCTTGACCTAACAGAAAAATACAGCTTCACTGAAATGTATCCCACCTTTGGAGTCTGGGAGTGAGTCTGGGAGGAGTCTCAGGTGAAGCAGTTTCCTTTATGGCACCCAACCCTACAAAGATGAAGGAATCCTCATCAAATGTAAAGGAGAAAACACTTCTGCTCACAATCTTATGCATCCCTATGCTACTGCTATGTCCTGTGTACCCTTGCTGTACCTGTTTGGTCTGGTGTAGTGATTGTGTGGTGACAAGCATTTCTCTGGAAAACAGGTATGCAGGTTATTACTCCTATTCCGTATTAGCTTCAACCTGTAAGGCCACATGCAATGTTATCACATGTGGTCCTGGTTTCTCGGGTTTGATTCCCAAGGTTCAGGTGGTTAGAGTCTCTTTTGCCCTCTCAGGTCTTTTGAGCCAGACGCAAGAAAGAAACAGAGGCTTCAGGCTTGGTCGCTCCAAGGTCTATTAGGATGTTTATTGTTTCTCTTATCTCATAGTTCACTCTGTGCCCAGCATGGTCTGTCCTGCATCTCGGCCATGCCAAAAACTCCCTGTCTTTCGTCTGGTGGAGTCCTTTTCTACCCCGTATTATGTATCTTAGTTTACATTCTCATACCAATACTTACTGTCCACCCTAACAAACTATTTCTGCTCCTAACCAATCTCTATAACACACATTGTACTAATGTCACAGAAAAATGACAAAGAGAAGAAGAAGTCTAAACTCTGCCCCTAAATCTCCATGTTGTCCCCATTTACCTCTATTGTAAAACTATAAAACTACAGATTTCTAATTCAGTGATAAACTATACTACTACCTTTCATATCCTTGAGATTTGTAATTCCCCTCCGAGTGATGACAGTTATTCCCATGGGCAGGAATCAAAGAGGGTGCCTTTCTGGGCTCTGTGCTCTAGTCACAGACCCCCCTGTACCAAACCCAAATTCCCCTGTATGGGGCAAAACCCCCCTTGTACCGGGGTCGAATCTTCTTGCTCTGTTCCCAGGTTGCCAGGCCAGGGTCTCTGAGCACCCAGGGCAGCCAGAGGGATGCCCTGGGTTCCGACACTGGTTGCTGGTGGTGTGTAATAGCATTGTGGCTTGTGTTTCCTTCTCTGAGATTAATACTTGCGCTTTTTTGTAAGTATAATAA
Organism: Pycnonotus jocosus; assembly: GCA_013400435.1. Lineage (NCBI taxonomy): Eukaryota > Metazoa > Chordata > Aves > Passeriformes > Pycnonotidae > Pycnonotus > Pycnonotus jocosus. The sequence continues at coordinate 407,940 of VWYP01005647.1, forward strand.
ATAATAAATAATGAAATGTACACTGTAATGGTACTTCTCAGGGTGGTTGATGTAGCGAGTGGCAGGTGCTATTCAAAGAATCACTTGCAGGCCTGCACTCTTGTGAACTATGATTGTGCAAGAGGAGAGATCAAAGTAACGTCTTCTTCATTTTCTCCTTACCATCATTACAATGCTTCTAGCCTGAAAGCAATGCCAGCCTGTATAAATGAAGCACACTGGAAAGGCCAGGGAATGACAAGGCTGCACCCTGGAGAACTCTGAAGAGCTCTTAAAGCCAACAGGACCCCTGCAGCCCCACTTTCAAACACAGCAATGTGGCAAACATTCATCTTGGGGTGCTACTATAGCTTCAGCTGTAGGGACAGAAAGGGCTCTGTAGTGTTTATTCTTCCCTTGTACTTCAGTACTCAGCTCCACATGTTTTTGCCTGAATGTATCATGCTTTTATGCACGAAGGCAATGCTGCGCCACAGTCCAGACCTTTTGGACTCAGTCTAAAAGCTGGCTGCTGAAGTTGTGCCTAGCTATCCACCAGCTTTAGTTTAGGTTTTAAAATAAAACTTCCATCCTTTCTGTTTGTGAGGGCTGGTAGCATGACCTCAACAAAACCACTATCAGAACACAGTTTGTTCAAGTCTGCAGAGAGCCTTTAATGATAACTCAGAGATATGAAGGACTTTATTCAATTTCACAGCACTTTTAATTCCAAGACACTATCTGAGCAGCACTATTAATCCAAGGATTAGATGTGGAAGAAGAGCACAGGGCTGATCACTTGGCTTTACACACTTCACAAAAGTAAATAATCCAAAGTGCGTGTCTACGCTTTTCTGGGTGACTGGGGAGTGGGTGCTCACTGCTGCTGTTCTCATAGAGAGATGGAAGAGCCTCATCCCACTCTGTGAGGAAATCCTTCTTTCCTTGTCAGCCCAAGATGAAAAATTGCACCAAAAAAGTAATCATTGCCAGGAGGTGACTTTTGCAGGTTGCAGTTTGAGACCTGCATCCTGTGGGAGTGTGCAGACTGCCTCTGATCTGGCCTCCCTGCTGCTCTTCACACACCTTATGTTAGGCAAGGTTACTTAACTGTACATGCCTCAGTTTCTTTGTGAAGAAAGGCTAAACATTAAATAGCAATGGATAAAAACATTTATTAATAAGTAGCTAAGACCTTTAAAACCTTTAAAAAGGATAAATTACTCAACTGATATATCAAGAAGTACTAAAAGAGGGAAGGAGAAGTCAATGGTAACAAACCACTTCAACACAGTGTCTCCACACTCTGCTTAGAGAGGTAGCTCACTGAAAGAGGTGAAGCCTCCTCACGTGCCTGGTGTACCTGGCAGTGCTTGGCAAAACATTAGTGGAGATACTGTTTAGAAATCTTCATCATCAAATGTCTCGGTGCACCGCAGCATCACGGTCTCATGATCATAGTGAAGATCTTCTTCCTGAAAGCCCCCCCAAAGTCAAGCAGGATTAAAAACCAGAGGAGTTCATTGAATTTCAAATATACAGTGAGTTGGTCAAGAGCTGATGTACCAGCAAATGCAGCATGAGCCCTCCCTCCTTTCTGAATCAGCCACCAGCACTTGATGAGTTCCTGAGGTGCCTGATAAAGAATGGTTCAGATTTTCTGCCAATTTCCTTCTAAAATCACAGGGCTCCACTCTGTGTCTATTTATATCATCTAGACAGCTGTTACTGACTGTGGTAGCAAGTATGTCACATAACAGGCTCTGAAGATATGAGAGCTTCCTTGAGCCCTTAACTTCTACCAACTTCAGGCTTTGCTTCACTTTTAGCAATGGAAGTAAATGGTCTTCTCTTTCACCAGTTTACAGAGAACAAGTGGCTCTTGAGAAATCAAAGTCTGGAAGATAAAAGTGTTCATGCCTGCAGTCCATCTAGTTCACTTTCTGCACTGATGTAAGACTCTTCAGTGAAATACTGCTTTTAAAAATAAGTGCTGTTTAAAAATGTATAGCTTAAGGAAAACTAAATACCATTTGCTTTCAAGTGACTCATCTAAAATCCATAATTTTAAAAGAAAGTGTGCCTTTGAAGACACAAAGGTGCTCAGTACTATTTAGAATAAAAAACCCCACTGAGTTTCCTTTAGGTAAAACCTTTGCATCTCAGTCTAAATTAACTCTTTACTGTCTTTGCTGATAGACTTCTCTTATGATATGACTTTAAGAAAACAGGTCTTGAAAAATTACAAGATTGCTTAACCAATCTCATGCTCAGAAATATTTCTCTATCATATACTGTAGAAGCATGCTCCTGTTCCTATTTTGGGGTCCCTGCCCTTTTAAGAGCTTTCTGTTTCCTTGTCCAAATTATTTCCCCCTTCCTCTTGTGTGAGTCTTTCTGAAACTTTTTATTCCAGTGGGGTGCATGCCCGTGGCAGCCTTGAGAGCCAGGGCAGTGGCTCAAGAGGAGATGTGCTCAGTAGCTCTGTGACTGTGAAACAGTGACCACCCACAATCCAACAGCAGTAGTTGCAGTTTGTACCTGGACAGTTAACCAGAAATGACAAAACATGGCAGTGGCATGAATGGCCAGCAATAAAATCCATCAGCTCTGCAGATGAAAGCAGACCATAGGCTGCCGTTTGTATTTCAGTGAGGTGCACATCACATGCCTTACCTTGGTACTTACTGTACTTGCTACCCACCTCTGTATCTTCTACAAGGTGTGTGCACAGTGTACTGGGACACTGCTTTATCGTTGTGATAATTTGTGCCGGCACTGCCCAAACTCCTGTGCTAGCATAGCACCAGCACAGGTGCCACATCAAGGGAAGAGGAATGGTCTGCAGAGGTTCAGTCATACCCATAAGGTAAGCAGGACGAGTTCCTTTCCCTGTCAAGTCCAGGAGTCTCTGATGCTCTGAGCAGCCCAATTTCTGGGGTAAGGTGAGTAGCCTATACTGATCTCTCTGCTGCTGCCTGAGTTGGTGTGTTTCAAGCTAGATGGAACATCTTCTATCCCTGCTCTGCAACCACTTTCATAACTGTCTCAATCTGTTTGCTTTGAGATGGATCCGAATTTCTGCTCTCAAAACAAAAAATATCTTGTCAGTCATATTTTCTTTTTTCTACTTCTTTGCCTCTTGGCAGCACTGTCTAGATGTACTGTTCTGCACTCTAAACCAAAACAGATTGTGACCTTCATATTATCTAGCCTGGGTGATTTCTGCTCAAAGTCCCTTTTTATTGTCTTATCACAGATAACTAAAAGTTCTTATGTAAAAGAAGCCTGTGCAGCTTTTTATTTCCTTTTGGATCCATACAGTACAGTCAACTGTACAGCCCAATTTGCAGTACTTTGGTCTCTTTTGCTGCTTGTCTTCCCATCACTCCCATTCTCTGAGGCTTATTTTAATGTGCCTTTTTAAACCTTGAAAGAGACACTGTCTCCTCCCATACCACCTCATCTGGGAGCTGTGAGATGGACTTGGGCTCACATGTAACAAGGCAGCCCCAAGAAGAAGGACAAGATGAGACTGTGCCAGGCATGACACTCACAAAAGAAATTTAAAACCAGAAAATGCCATATCTTGCCTAAAGCATTTCTTTCTTTTCTAGGCCTGCTGAGTTCATAGTAATTTATTTAAACACAAGAAGAGCTCTGCTCTTACACAGAACATAGCTATTCACAGACCAAAGGGCTGTGTAGATCAGTGCCTGGTCTCTGACAACAGTCAGCAGGGGAAGTTTAGAAAAAAGTGCAAGAATTGGGCACACAGTGTGCTCTGTTTTACAATAAATGCTTGTACAACTTAGCAAACTGTGCTCTGAGACCCTCCTGCACTGGAAATTGAGTCTGGACCTCCAGATTTAGTAATTGCCCATGGATTGATGACCCTGGAGTCTAAACGTGGTAATTTGTACATGCAAATATTTTTAATATGTTGTTTGCTCATTTTATTTAATGCTTTAGAGTTCTTTTGGTGTTAGACACAGAGTAATCATTCTGTGTACCAAATCTACACCATCTATGAATAAAATGGTCTTGCAGTACTCCTCAGGTGTTTTTTTTGTTTGTTTGTTTTGGTTTTTTTTTAGAAAAGTCCTACTCTTAACAGTTTCTATTCAATGCCTTTTCCTGTGCTTGCTGCCATTCTCTGTGCCTTCTCTAGTGGTGCTGTCTCCAGGATGGGGGAACCAAATGGCACGCAGCAGTCTCTCTGTGATAGATTCAGATAGTGGTGCAACACTAATTTCTGCTTTGTTTTCTGTCAGAACTACCCCTCATCACAAACCTCCAATTTTCCTTCAAAGGAGCATCTGCTCAAGTATCAAAGACCAGGAAGGAGCTAGGCAACAGAAACCAGCAAACCAATGGCTACTGTCGAGGTACCACTGACTCTGAACCAAAACAAACACCCTCTGCCTGAGGGGTATCTCCCTTTCGGTTCTTCACCCACGTGCAAGCTCTGAGCTACCTCCACGGCAGGGAGACAAGAAGGGCAGGAAGAACAGTGCAAACACAAAGACTTCTGGCTCAGCAAACCTGCAACAGTAGGCTGAAGTTAAGGGGAAGCTCAGGAACTTTTCATCAGCTCTTTCAAGAGCACGAATATCCTGCTTCTAGGGCCTGCCAGTGGAGGGATCAGGGCAGGGAACCTGGCACCCAGACAAGCAGAAGGTGGTTCTAATGAGCTCAGAATGAAGCAGCTGGGGGTCAATGAAGAACTGGAAAGTGAGCTTTACATGCTCAGAGGAGATCACTTAAGTTTTTCCACAAGGAAGTTTCATGCAAATAATAATAATAATAATAATAATAAATTTTACAGTTCCTCATGTCTTTTGCCATTCTGAATAATATTCAAAGCAGTGTTCACTCACATGTAACCTCTTACAAAGGCAATCCTACTGGCCTTTTGGAATGACACATCCAAAATTATGAACCCCAAGTTCATATTTGTAATCATTTTGGAAAATATGATCAAAAGCATTGAATACAAAAATCCCTTTCTGACATTGTTCCTGAAATACATTGCTCTGAAATACATTGCTCCTTCTATAATGAATCCTTTGGCAAGGCTTACCTGGCAAAACTGTGCGTTAGTGAAGAAGAGGTGTTTTAGGAAGTCAGTGACCTGCAGATAGAGTCTCTGGTGATCCTCTGGATTTTCAGAAGTGCAGCTTGCAAATGCTGAACTGAAAATGGAATCAGATACTGTATTTAATTTTCTGTTCTGTTCTCCTTCCTTTTCTCCTCCCTATTTTACTTATAAATTAAAAAGAAAATCAAATTGTTTTCAAGATGGTTCTGATATTAAAGACAATAGCCAAGCAAGACAGGGAGGAGTTGTGATGGATTATTGATGAGATACTGCCAAATGCAAGGCAGATATGTAAGAATGGAGAACAGAAATACAAGAAACTGGTTTCACAACAAGGAGATCTGCTGATACATTACAGCATAGTAACTCTGTTTTGGGGAAAAGTAAATATCCATTAAATATCCATTAAAACAGACAGCAACAATGGTTATTTGGGAGTGTATGTGGTAAGGTTGTTCAGAGGAACAGCTTTGACTTCTGTAAAGTTTTGGAGTGAATGCAGTAACCTGTGGCCATGAAATGACGTGTTAGTTATAACTGGCAGGTTTGTTCTCAGGTAACTGTGGCACAAAGCTAAGCTTTTCATTCTGGACCTCACCTCTGTATTCTTCTGGGATTTAAAAAAGTTCTGCCATCACACATCTGTCCAGAATTACAAGGTGCAGAACAACAGGCAAGAAAGAGAAAACAATAAATGTTAACTACTGAAATACCAAACTGATTTGGGACCTAAACCAGACTTTAAGGATTATAGTAATACTTTGCAGTATTAAGGAATACCTAATCTTATTTTAAAAGCAAATGGAAATTGTGACCTAATAAATGTTATTTGTTAAATAAATACTTCTTAAGGTTTTTCATGCATTCAAGTATATTCTGATCATCAGCCAAAATAACCTTATTTTAATTTATTGTCTTCTGGAAGTACTACCTGGAATGGTAGTGAAAGGAAGAAATCCTCATGAAAGATCACTCTAAATGTTGAAAAATAAGTAGAAAATGGGATTAAACCCCCACATATTATAAACACTCTTTGCAAAGAGAAACAATCCTGACAAAGACTAAGTAGAAAGAATACATAAAAGATGAATCATAATGTGATTTTCCTCTTGAGGAAAACAACACTTTTCTTTCTTTGGTCTACTGGGAAAAATCAAAGGCAGTGCCAGCTTTGTATCTGACATGTTCTCTTCTACATAACTCATTTGAACTGAAGAGGAAAGAGATGTTATTATTTAAAAAGTCCTGTGTTTCTTTGGTATTACTGTTCAGGTCAACCACATTTTAACCTGATCACCTCCATGTGACAGCATTAGGGTAAGACAAGGGAGCAAATGTTGAAAAATTATCATTTTTGTCTCATTAAATGAGAGTACAGTTTATGATTAACTGATTTATCAGGGAATGTCTCTTGATCCTCACAGGCCTGGTAAGTGACAGACAGAAAAAAAAAAAAGAATTACAAGTATTGCAAATTGAAAAGACAGAAAGCTGTGCAGAGTGGCAAAGAAAATCAGAAGGACCTGAAGTAACGGGCTGCTCTTAATAAGCGATTCTTAATTATTTTTCTGTAAATGACCATTAGTCATTTTACTTTTTCCCCTTAAAAGGAAGTATTGTTGGGAGCACAGTTGCTGGAGGTTGCTATTCCAACCATTTATTTAAAAAGAGAGCTGTTGTCTTACTCCACAGAGCACTTGCCTTGGAGTACTAACAGGGGGCTATTAACATACTGTGTCTACCAAAAGTGGGGAGTTTGTAATTTACCTCTGGCTGGACATTCCCTGAGCCTTGCTTCTGTCGAGGAAACCAGCAGCAACATCAAATGCATCTTCAAACATCACCTATCAGAGAAACCACTTCAGATCTCAGCATATCCAGCCACCTAAAATTTTTACCTAGGGCACAATTTTTGATAATGAAGTCTTTAAAAGCATTATATGCTTTCTTTACATTTAACAGGTATGGTAACACCTAGAGTAAACCAAGAGGTTTTGTGGAGAGAGGAATGATGTGGAATAACTGCATTTCATGGCTAGGAACACAAGGTCAGTCCACTCCCTTAAGCCTGTGCTTTAACCTCTAGGAATTAGACTTCACATTACATCTCCCAAAAAATCAGTAAAAATCATAAATTCTATCGGTCCTTTAGAGAATTGACTGCTGCTTATGGCTGGAGATCTCAGCTGTACCAGCCAGTCTCTCCAAAACTCCTTTACAAAGGAGTTTGGATGCTCCTTGTGCCAGACCACTAAACTCATTAGTTCACTCTGCCATAATGCAGTTCACACACTTTCTGTGCCAGAAATACCATACAGGGAACATTCCCACAACATTTCCTAAGGCAACAAGAATTATGAGTTGTGTCCTGTGACTCAAAAAGAACTTGACAATGCAAGGTAAACATCTGACCCTTCCTTGCAGCTAATGAAATTACATATACCTCTTTGAGCAGCTAGTTACTTCAGCAATCAGTGCTCCAGGAACCATTTATAGAACTGGCTGTTATTTAATCAATCTCTTATTAATAAATGCCCTGGTCAGTCACTGACTTGGCTCTGCAGAGTACAAGCAGTCATTGGTCCTGTACCACTGGGACTGGTCTAAAAATACTTTTTCTTTGCTACCGAGTGCTTTGGTGAAAAAAACCCACCAAACCCAAAACACAGCAGTCTTTGACAAACTAGGTATCCCTTGGCAAACTTGGTATCCCTTCTGGATTTAGATCATCTGTGCTTTTTGGAGTGTCTGCAGGGCACAGTAACTGTATAATTCTTGTTCTTTCTCCCTATCCCTGGAGCAAGGTAGGAGCAAATTTGATTGTCACTTAGCCCAGAAACTCCACAAGGCAGTGGAGACTAGCAGGATTACTACCACTGCACTACTGTAGCTTACTCGGTATCTTACCAAAGGCAAATTTGGTGCAGACATTTACTGGAAGACTGCTTATTGTCTCCACTTATGCATTCAAGTGATCTTGAGAAAGCTTAGTTACAACTACTGTGTGTTTGCAATTAAAAGCTACAGAGCCAATTAGCATCTGAAGGCTTGGAGTTTCAGAGGCAGACTATGAATGTTGCTGAGCACTTACTTCCTCTGGTGTGGAGACTGAGGAACCACTGGCTTCCTCACTGTTACCTCCGCTGTCCCTCACACTACCTTCAGTGCAAGCAGGCTCTGCGCAAGCAGCCTTGGGATCCATGAGGAAATCTCTCTGGCTACAGTAGTGCAAGATGCTGTCCCTGCTCTCTTCAGAAAGCTCTTGCCAGAGATGGGAAATAGCTGTTGAGACCTCAGGAAGAGGCACCTCTCCAGTGCAAACAATTCCATGCTCTATCAGCAGGTCCACTGTGTGCTTATAAAAATACAGGTATCTGGAAGGAAAGGAAAGGGAGTATCTCTTAAGAGCAGGCCATAAGGCAGCCATCTACTGAAAATTAGCAGGACACTGGGGAGTAGCTCTGATCCATAACTGCTTCACTGACTCTGCCTCCGAGACGTCATACAATTACTGAATGATGCCCAACACTGATGATTTCACCTGCACAAAGCAGGCTCCAGCTTCAGCCTCAGCAGGACTGCCTCACAACAGAAGCTCCAGGCATTGCAGTTCATACAGGTTGCACAGGCAAACCTTGTTCTGGAATTTAATAAATTTTCAGTTACTTGCCCTGAACCTTTTGCACTGCAAGTTGCTTTTTATACATTTACTGGCATCGCACTACACTTTAAAGCTCTGGCTGAGGTCATATCCTGATGCATTAGGTACATGTAGACAGAAAGACACTACCTCAGGTCTGGATGCTCTGACTTAAGCATGGGAGCTCCATTTCCTCCATTTTACATCTAAGGAAACACATCTCTGAGACTGACTTCTTTGCAGTCTGTAGTGAAACTCGTGGTGGAACACAGAGGTCATAATTTCAACCCAGTGACTAAATCTTAGAAAAAGTCTGCTTCTTCTGTTAGCACTGTGTGGCACACTGAACCAAGAACAATAATGTCTACTTCAGAAAGCAGCACTGAAGGTTATTTTACGTTAATTAAATGCTTAGAGAGTCTCAGATGAAAATGAAAATATCAAAGGAGTACAAACTCAGAGTTCTATAAACAGCAGTCATTGTTACTATATTTGGGCTCAAAATGATTCCTTGGAAGATGTCCCAAATGAGCACATTTCCTGATTAATGGAACTATATTGCGTGAGAAAGTAACTCAAAAGAGGTCATTCTTTCCTATTTGTAAATATCTGTTCCAGCACACCAATATTGAAAATATAATTTTGTAAGCAAGCATAAACCTGTTTAAACCCCAGTTTCCACACTCTGGAGTATTTTCCACCACTGTTGGAGACAAAATACCAGAAGGAGAATAAGCATTCTCATGGAGGGTATTGCATGGTTTCTCATGGTTTCTCAAACTCACTAAGGTTTCTATATATCCAGCTCCAAACAAAGGACCTGGAATTTCTCAAGTAGAAGAATGTGAACCACCATTAGACTGGTCTGCTAAAGAAATTAAGCTTGAAGCATGACTCAACTGTTTCCTTCTCATCTGGAAGGAGACAACCACATTTTGCACTGGACAGAGTATGTGAAGTCCTGCCAATGCATCTCCTGCTACTGAACATGGGAAAAAAGCCCAGTCAGTTGAAGTTCAAAGCATTTCTTATGCTTCCCAAATAATGTGATTAAATCATCATCAAAAGGCTGTTGCTTTCTTTGCTGAAGAGTCCCTGTCGTTTTATGCCTGTTATAAAAGGTCATTTTTTGACAAGAATTAGCTATAAACCAAATGCAATCTGCCCTAGAACTACAGGATAAATGCCAGAGTCTACACAGTACAGGCCCTGGTCCACCTCGTCACTAAAGAACATGAAAGTCAGGTGTTTATGGCTCTGTCGTGCAGTCTTTGATCAAGCAGATTTTTCTAATCCTGAAAATCTTGATTCAGCACATTTCATGGCCTTGTAAATGATACCTTAACAACAGCCACCTTCAATTCTAACAGGAGCAAGAGCAGGAGCGGGAACCTGCTGCCATCTGCTGGTCCAGCTGCAGTCTCCTTTTGAGGAAAAACCCGGTGACTGAAGAGGTTTTTAGAAATACACAGCAGGTCAAAGCAAAGGAGAAGAAGGAACTGCAGAAGTTTTTTGTTACGGTGGTGATGCCATGGAAGAGGATGCCAACTGCAGCTCTGGATTCTCCTGCACTGCATGTTGTTAACTGTGGAACGGTTAGGGGGAAATTGACTGCTTGATGGTACAGGAGAGATCATACATGCATTATTTCTCATATCTTGGCAATCAAGTAACCCTTTATCCTGTTGGAAATGCAGGATAAAACCTCTATGTACGTCCTAGTGTTGTTTGACAGGAAGGGGAAGAACATGGAGTATAATACTCAGTTTTAAGATGTCAGTAACTTTGGAAAAAAACACAGTAATATTACCATTATGACTACCATATAAAATACATGGACTACTGACATGAGAACAGTAGTCCTTGACTTTTAGGTCCTGCATCAGGAATTTAGGAGCTTAAAGGGTTTACAAACTCACATCTACTAGCTCTAAGTGTAACACAGAAGTGTTTCGGTTCCCTCCCCGCGCCCCCGCCCCCGCCCCCAGTGTTGTAGACAATTTTGCATTGTTGCAGAATTCCTTCTGCACTATTCTGCAGCCAGAAGCTGAGGACTACAAGATCCTCCTTGATTGAATCCAGCCTTACCCTATTCTGATCCTACTAAGAAAGTACTCCAAGCTGGCAGGAGCTAAGGGCATCTTGCTGGAAGGGGCAACAGTGTTCAAGCTCCTCATAACAATGCCATTGGAGGAAGGATGAGCAGCACTGTGAGGAAAAGAATGTGCCTACCTCTGGTTCCTGCACGTCCCTGGAACACATACAGCTACACACTTGGCAAATTCATCTGGTGCAGCAACTCTCACCCTCCTAAAATCTAGCTCTGTGGCAGGGACAGAGTGGTAAAGTGTGGCAACATAGGGACTGACACACTTGAAAGAAACGTTCTTCTTCTTCTTAAGGGGTGAAAAATCTTCAGGGCTTTACCAAGGTCTGAAAAGCTGGGGACTGCTACAGCTCTAAGAGTCTATTCATGTGCAAGTTGCAGGGACTTAGGAAATGATCACTAGGTTCATCACCAGCAGAGCCAAAGTTGCTGGGACAAGGCTTCAGTGAGGCAGATGCAGGCTCCAGCAGGGCTGCATGAACAGCAGTGCCTGGATGCACAGTGATAATGCAAACAAGTTAAAAAACCTGAAGGCAATGTGGAGGGCACCTACCGTTCAAAATCTACTAGATCTGGGGATATAGTGTCTGAAAACTGGATCAATTCTGGCTTCCCATATTCTTCCAGTGTTTGTTTTTCACATTCTTGAAGCAAATACCAGATGGCAGAGTCACATTCACTCATATCTTCTGAGGCTGATGTAGCGCTGGAAAGAACACAAGGGGAAAAAAGCCACATGAATAACATCTCAACTGGATTAACAACGCTGTTGTCACAGGCATTCCAGAGCCTAGGGCCAAGTTTTCCAACTCCTTCCCAAGCTAAGTTTTCCTCCTTCCTTTGCTTTTCAGGCAATGAGAAATCCTTACCAGAGATCAGCTACATAGAAGGGAAAAAAATACAAGCACTGACTGGAAACAAGACCAACATGCTTGGAATGTTTGTGCACTCCATGGGGTTATAGCGGTCCAGGTGAAACCTCTTTGCCCTTTCCTCATGATGAAAAATCTCTGCTTGGAAATACAGTAGCAATGACAAAGAGTTTCAGAGATGCTGGGATGGAAGCAAGTGCAAAATATTACCATCTTTTCTTGACTGGTATAAGCCCTTACCTGTGACTGCCAAACTGCCTCCTGACATACTCCTCCCTGACTTCCTCCAAGCTGGATGGGCTCCCATCCTCCAGACTGCAGCTCGCTGTTTTCAGCAGAAAGGTTACTGTCACAACAATGGCACTTCTGGTTTCTCCTTCACCCTTAGCTCCAACCAAGCAGGATACTGTCAACAACTGGTTCTTCACAAGCCAGAGCTTTTCATTAGGCAAAAATGATGTGAAAGAAGAAACATCTGCCTCTCCTACAAGGTAACTAGCACTACTGGGAGTTTGTGAACACTGAGGAACTTAGAATCAATGCCTTCTTCTTAACATAGATTTTACAGAACTGATGGTGAAAACAACCTGCAAATCAAACTTCGGGCATGCACTAGTCAATACAGTATTTTTTTATTACCTTATAAAGAACAAATTGCATGTGAAAAACCCTGGCATCCAACCTGTGATTCACAAGCAGTATGGATTTTACATGTACATAAGTACATACAAAGGGAAGCTTGCCTCAACCTCCCCTCAACCAGCCTCACTGCTTTTTATCCTTTCAATTTGCTCAGTCAAACTATTCTTTCTGCCTGTGACTTACTTTCATGGCTTATCCAAGGATGTGGGTTCAGATGAGGTTGTTAACTTTAAGCACTGAGATTTATAACTGATGCAGATTATCGGAGGTGCAAGTCACATGAATAGAATTTTTTCTTCTAGCTGATAGGAATTTGGACACTTGAAGGGACAAAAAAAAAAAAAAGTCCAAAGCCTCTATCCTATCAACCCCTAGTCCTGCTTGCTGCCAGCAGAGGCAGTGGCCAGAAGGGACTTTTTGGGGGTGTGAGGCCCCACCACAGCAGCTGCCACAAGTGCAGGCAGTATCTGCTGAGGTACTTGAGGCATCACAGGCTGTAACAGAGCAGGGCGTGAGGATGGCCTGCCAAGCTGAAAGAAAACAAAACTGTAGCATCTCTCTTAACAATTTATATCAGAGTGCACTCTTAACCAGAAGCTTCCACCTCATACCCTAGGAAATCCTTTTACTTCACACCACAGCGTGCTGTTGTGCAATCTAAGCTCTGGCAGGGCTGGATGCTGGTGACAGCTGTGACTTGCACCGTGCCACACCGCTGCAGCCAGGAGGAGCACACAACTCCTGTGGGCTCCGAGTGGGAGTCTAAAGATCCAGCCTTGGGACCCATGCCAGAGCCACACCTACTGGGGTATTCAGCCTGAATGGCCTGCTGCCATGGGATAGCAGGAATTGCTTGTTTCCTTTCTTCACCTAGGCTGGGGAGGGGGTGGGAAAGACTGAGCCAGAGGGGGATTTCTGTGAGATACAGTGCTCAGTGGATTTACAGACTTTTCATTATCCCCTACTTACTGCTACAACTAAAGCCACAGTTGGCTGCAATGCTTTAATGGGCTCAGCTGTGCACCTCTGTCTCTATTTAACAAATACATAAAAATCAAGTCCAGGCTCTTTGTCCAAGCAAATACTTGCATATGGTTACCTTTCATCTTCAGCAAAGAACACAAGGTTTGCTCCAGCTTCTGGATAGATGTCTTAGCCTTATGCAAAACCTGATACTAAACATAAGAAGAAAACAGAACTGATTGTTCTCTGCTCTAACTAGATTCATGTTTTAACATGCCTTTGTTTCTTTGCTTTTCCTTCATTTTTACCTTCAGTAATTTCCATGTCTATGTGAAAACAACAGTGTTGTTTCACTATCTACCCTTATATATATTAAAAGAGGAAAGAATTAATAAGAAAGTAAACTTCAGCATAGAATATAAATATTTGGGTATATATTATGAAATACATACACAGAACATCCAGTCACACAGGCATTTGCTACTTAACTCTGATCTTTTTTCATCAGCAAATGGTCTTGCTTGGATCGTTCTCTTCTTGGAGCATGTCCAGAAATACCATGCTGTGAAGTCTTGTTGGATGCCTACCAACTTAAGGTATAAGATTTTACTAATGATTTATTATGAGACTTTGCTAGGAGAAGCCTTTGCCACGCTCTACATTGCTGTAATCCAAATTTCAGCAATGTAGAACATGGGAAAGGCTTCTCCTAGCAAAAGTCTGGATTAACAAGATCAATTTCAGTGCTGGACATCATTCCTTCATCATCTATACCAAGCACAACTGAAAACATATGGCCAGTGCATTTAAACATACACACCTCCAAAATATTTCAAGATTTTTGTGCATGGTGAGACCATCCACATCTACTTTGTAGAGCTTTCATGCTGGATATTTTCGCCAGGCATCAAGCACTAGGATTACAAGCAACCTTCTGTATTAAGGCTTTTAAAGATATCAAACTTCCTTGGCTCCCAAGAGTCACAAGATACTATGAAAAAGCAATTTCAAGAACTGGCATGTGAACAGTGTCCTTAGATCAGGCAAAGGAAGCAGTTGTTTAGTCTTGGCTTAGTCTGAGATCTGCTGACTTCAGGTTAACTTGTATCTTCCTCAGAACATGGCAAATTGAACTTTTACTTCAATTTACATGAGGGCTAAGGGAGCAGGCACAAGCCACATATAGGGGTATTTAGCATATTCAGGGGACAATTCCTGCTAAACAATCATTACTCCGTCTAATTTACAAACTGGAAAATTGAAGGTAACCAATGTAACTAAACAAATCAGTGGCAGAGTTGAGAATATACTTCTGATGTTTACTTCTCTGCCTTGAGCATGGTAATTTCAGTCTTTTCGGTGGTATTTTGACTAAATTTCAGCTTTATAAACAATTTTGCTTAAACAGTTTCTTCCTTTGGTAGAGACCAAGAAACAGTACTGGTGCTTGTTTTTATTCCTGAACTTATTTTTCCAGTGTCTTGAAGACAAAGTGCACCTCATAAACTGAATTAATTACTCCTTCCCCTCTAACTCCTTCTGTCCCTAAACTCACTGTTCTGATTTCAGAACAAAATGCTGTGACAGACATCAGTTTCATCATGGGATCTCTTGGTTTGTTTCCAAAATACTATAAAAGAAAATGCAAAGCCATAAAAATGCTGCAAAAAGCCTGCAAGAAAAGTATAGATAAGGCACATGATAAACCCATGACCCAGCAACTACAAACCAGACAACTTGCTTAGGCTGAGTTGGCAGCTTTAAAGAGATCCAAGAAAGGTGCATACAGTGAAATTACACACATACTGGCACCCATAAAGACACAGTGATCACATTCATAGATTGAACCTAAACCTGGTTAAATTTGAATTCCCTCATGTGTTACAAGGATGCATAGAGAAATAGTCACTGTTCCGCACCTTTGAGGCACAGTTGTCTGACTGGGATAAAACTCTTCCCCGCAAGCTGCTGAAGAGTCTTGCCAGAGGAACCCAGTGGTGTGCCTGTGGCAAGTGCTGCTTTGCCATGCAGTGTTCTACCTCTTGCAGGTGTCTCAGTGGATTGAGACTCACTTTGGCATACGTCTTCCTACAGTCTCCAGCTGTGCCTGTTGAAAGCTGCAATGCAACATTTATTTATACTGAATAAATATTTAAATGAAGAGAAAAATCTTACAGCCTGCGTAGTGGACAGACAAAAAGAAAAAGCTGGCTGACTGACAAGAGCTTATCTTTCTGTAGAAAATCATGGAGTTTGAAATACTCTCTTTGCCTGAGAGATACCTGCCTGTTAAGTACTTACTAAAACCTAATTCACCACTAACAATTAACTACAACCCAGCTGAAGCTAGCCTCCCATCTCCTGCACCCTTCCCTACAATATGTTTCATTTCCATGGAATATCAAGGGCTTGGCTCCACAAAGCACTGAGACTCCTCTGCTCCCATCGAAGTTGCTAAATGACAGGCTTCTTTACAACACTGACTTTTTTCCCCAATAAATTGTGACACAGTGGTGTGGGCAACGATGACAGACATACTCTTAAACGAGAGGGCCAGATCCAGGCCCAGTCGGGCCTGCTGCAGCTGCCCCTCCGGCCTGACACAGCCTGAGGCGCCTGCCTGGAAAATCCCTTCCCGGCCTTCCACTGGATTAATGCCCCCTGCCTCGCTACCGACCGCAAGCACAGCCTAGAGGAAACAGTGCCCGCCCCTGCAGCTCCTTCTGCGGTCGGGAGGGACAGGCCGGCCGGGGGAGGCCCGTGAGGCGCTGCGCCGGGAGCCTCTGGGATCGCTCGCTCGCTCTATCAATCAATCAAACCAACAATCGATCAATCAATCAATTGGCACCGCCCGGACCCCGCCCCCCGCCGCCGCGCCTCTGCCGCCCGCGCCAAGCAACACGAGCCGCACGTGGCGAACGGCCAATCGGCACGCAGCCGGCGCCCTGCGGAGGCCAATCAGAAGGCGGGATAAACGCGGGCTGGACGCGCCAGCGGGGTGGGGCGGGGGGCAGGGAAAGGGAAGAGGAAAAAGCGGGCGGGCAAGGCATGCTGGGAGCTGTAGTCCCCTAGCGCTGGTCTGGGCCGGGCCGGGCCGGGCCATCCCCTCCCCGCCCGTGGGCGGGCGGAGCCGCCGGCACCGCGGGGCCCCCATGGCGGCGGCAGCGGAACGCACGGACGAGCTCGTGCGGGAGTATCTGCTCTTCCGCGGCTTCACCGCCGCCCTGAAGCAGCTGG
>VWYP01005648.1:0-13353 GCA_013400435.1 Pycnonotus jocosus
GGGGGGGTGGAAGAGGAGGGCGGAGGGGGGGGCTGGAGAAGGGATGGCGCGGCGCCAAATTCCGCTCTGCCATGTCTCTGTAACCTGAATAGGCCAACTCCATCCCCGGTGCGAGTCCCCCGGGGCTCTGCCGCGCTCCGATGCAGTCAGGCGGGAGGTGGCTTTCGCTCGGCCCTTGGCGTGTCCCCCCCCCGTACCGCCCGCCAGCCCCGGTCCGGTTCCCTCCCGGACACCGGCCGGAGCCACCGCGCACCCGCCGGGAGCCGCTCGGGCTGGAGGTGGAGGTGGTTTGGGGGCGAGGGGACGGGGGAGCCAAGGACATCCCCGGAGCGGGGCGGCCGGCAGGGGAGAAGCCATGGAAGCCCATGGAAGGTTACGGGAAGCCTGGGGGGCCGGCGCTGCCCTGGCCTCCTTAGAGGAGGCAGCAGAGACCCGGGGCAGGCTATTTCTGCTGAGATCCCGAGGAAAGCTCTGGGAGAATTGTGGGCTTCTATAAATAGTGTGTGTCAGCCGAGTGGAAACAGGGCCTTGAAATGCTCCTGCTATTCTCCCGAGTGCTTGGAACCAGCTCTTGGTAAACAGGGCAGCGGTGGGGAGGGCTGTTTCCTTCTTCCGGGCTCGGTAACAGGAGCGGGAGGGATGTGGGGGGGATTTTTGCCTGGTGATATGGCAGCGTTCCCCCCCTGGGGCCGGCCTGGATGCTGGGCTGTGGCCGGGCTGCCCGGATGCGGGATGGCCCCTGAATGCGTCGCAGATGTGTGTCCTCCCCCACTGCTGTCCCCTCCCCGCCCCACTGCCCGCCAAACTTCGGGGCTGGGATGTGCCGTGTGGTCCGGTCATGGTCCCTGGGGAGCCGGGGATGCTGGGGGAGGTTTTTGGGATGTGAGGGCTCAGCTGGCCAGGAGATGCTCAGCTCAGCCCCTCCTCTGGCCTGCACAGGGCTGCCTGGGGTCACAGCCTGGTTCCCTCTCTCCCCACCGCGTGTCCATCCATCCCTCCGTCCTGGCTGGAGCTGTTCCCGCTCTGCCTCAGGGCACACGCTGAGCGATGCCTTGGCCCCATGTGTGTGCTGGAGGGCAAGGATTTGATGCCATAGGACCTTCCCAGGCATGTCTGGACACCCAGGGTGCTGGGCACCTTGTTCCTCAGGGGGATCTGCATGCGGTGGGGACATGGTGACACGTTCCCAGGGTGTTTGCTTGGCTGTGGAGCACATCCTGGCAGCCCCAGTGCTGTGGTGAGCATTCAGCTTCCCACGATGACCTGGCACCGTGCTCATTTGTCACCACCCCTCGCACCCACACCCCAATATTCACCCCGTGCTGCAGACAGTGGCTCGAAAGCTGCCTTGTTATTATTTTCCTTAAAAATAACACAAAAGGGAAATAACTGGGCTGTGCTTAGCTCCCCACTGGGAGTTTTTAGGGTGATGTACAGTGGGCTGAACGGTGGGAGGGATCCAGGGCACTTCTGGTGGGATTTGGTGTTGGATTCGGAGTTCACCAGGGTGTCACAGGCCTGGGGGGCCCACCCCATCCCTGTGTGCTGCCCGGGTGCTCGGTGCTGGCACAGCAGTGCGTGTTCTCGGCGTGGGTGGGAAGGGGTGAGCGCCAGTCCGGTGGGGTTTTTTTTCCTTCTCCATCTTTTTTTTTTTTTTTCCCTTTTTTCTCTCTTTTTTTTCCCTCCCTCTCTGTGGGTTGAGCGTTGGGGCGACAGACAGGGAAAGTCTGAGCAATGGTCTCCGTGCTGGTGCTGTCTTCAATCACCGCGTCCCAGAATCCCTCGCTCTGGGCCTTCTAGGCACAAGGGCTTACAGCGAAAATCGGCAGCTGCAGCTGCGAGTGAAAGCACAAGAGCCCGGCTGGGTCTTTGGCATCGGCAGGAGAGCAAAAAAAAGCTGGGGGAGGCGAGGAGGGAAGGGAAAAGGCGGGGGGAAATGTGCCCTGTGGTTTTTTTCCAGGCTTGCCACCGAGGGTTGTGTTTCAGAGCATCGGTTCCCGGGCGCGGGAAGAGGAGGGAGGATGGGGGGTGCGGAGCGATGCCTCCGGGGAGCTCATTAAAATCTGTCGGCTCCCCCCTTTCGCCGGCCGAGAGAGGCTGGATATGGAGGGAAGGAGGGAGGGACGTGCTGGGAAGGAACATGCCGGCAAAGCGGCTGCCCGGTGGGGACAGTTGCCGGCCCGGGCAGGAACGCTGCCCCGGGGGCTCACCTGTCGGAGCACGTCGGCCGCGGCGTGCCAGCGAGCCCGTGACAGGGGCTGGCGTGTGCCGGGGACTCCCTCGGTGCTGCGAGAAACCCCCAGGCGCTGAGCCGGGCTCGGAGGGGCCATGGGATGCCAGGGTGGGTCGGGGGTGTTTGGGGTGATGCCGGGGATCAGTGGGGTGCAGGCAGGAAGGGGAGTGTGAGTGGGAGGTGTCAGCACGAGCATGGGCAGCGCTGGGAGTGTTGGCTGTGCAGGAAGGGTTTGGTGTGCAGGTAGGGTGTGTGGACAGGGTTTGGTGCACAGGCAGACACCGGCGTGCAGGAAGGGTTTGGTGTGCAGGGAGTTTGGTGGACAAGACAGGGGGTTCAGGCAGGGATTGGTGTGCATGGGGAGAGTTCAGTTTGCAGGCAGGGTTTGGAGGACTGTCAGGATTTGGTATCCAGGCAGGTATTGATGTGCACAGGAAGGGTTTGGTGTGCAGGCAAAGATTCATGTACAGGGATGAGGCTGGCTTGGAGATCCTGGGTGCTAGGGTGGGTCTGGGCAGGTGTTGGCAAGGGAGACACCACCCTGGCAAAAATACCTCCTTCCCCTACCGGTGAAGGGGACTGACAGTGTTGGGGATCCCTCTTCCCATTCCAAATCCCGTGGCATGCCAGAGGGAAAGCGCTGGTGCAGCCTTCCTTGGCCCAATGCAGGGAGCTAGAGGAGAGGCAGAATGTGGTATTGATCCTGTCAGAGGGAGAGCAAAGCGGTTCTGGCATCCTCCAGCTCCAATCCTCTGCCTTTCCCACCACTAAACCAGCTCCAGGCAGAGGGAGTGCCATGCCATGCCATGCCATCCCATCCCATCTCATCCCATCCCCTCTCATCCCGAGGAGAATGGACTGCTGCTGCCTCCAGGGCCTCAAGCCCCACGCACACTCTCCCTTCTTCTCTTCCCTCTTCCCTCTTCGCCTCCTGCTGACTTCAGCGCATCGGCTTGGGCTCAGCGCCTGAACATTCCTTGCAAAACCTGGGCCTAAAATATCTGGAGGAGGATGGAGCGCCTTGGGCGAGGGAGATGAGCTCCTCAGCTGCAGGAAAGAGGGAGGCTGCCGGGCTGGAGGCAGCAGGGACGCTCTGCTCCCTGCCAGCTGCCAGCCCCGCTGGCCCCCCGGGAAAACGCCAGGAATAAATCTTGCCTGGTGAAGTTGGCCATTTGGTTTGGTTTGGTTTGGATGTGCCCAGCAAAAGCAGGGGCAGGAAGGGAGCAGAGCACCCTGTGGAGCACCAGATGAGTGACACAGGGAGCAAGGATGGCACTGGGGTGGGGTGACAGAAGGGCAGGGTGGCATGGAGTGTGGTGACAACAAAACAGCATGACAGGGAGAGGAGGGTCACAGGGAACAGGGTAGCAGGGTGACAGTAGATCAGGGTGGCAGGGCATGGGATGAAGGGCGAGCAGGAGAACAGGGTGCCATGGGAGAGGGGTGGCAGAGAGCAGGGTGGCAGGGAACTAGGGTGACTGGAGCAGGGTGATAGAGGAGCAAGGTGGCAGTGAAACAGGATGCAAGGGTGACAAGGGAGCAGGGTGGCAGAAGAGTGAGCTGGGTTGGGGTGGCTGAGGAGGGACAATAACTGCTGGGAGGGAGGTGCTAGGCGGGAGCTGTGTGAGAACCAGTTTGCGAGGTCCAGATTGGCAGCAGATCCTGAACCAGGAGGAGCTGAGCATCCATACGGCCCCTGCCGAGATCAGACGCGACGACAGCGACTCGGTTTGGGGGAAGAAATTGGAGGCGGGGGAAGCTTTTTTGCTGAAATGAAATTTGAACCCCAAAGTGGGAGGGAAGTGGAGGTGGGGGGCACGGCTCTCTCCACATGGTTATTACTGCTGTTTTCCACCCAGCTGAAAGGAGAATGTAGCTTAATATGGACCCGCGGGGAGGAGAAGCACTCGGGAACGGGGATTTGGCAGGAGGGAGCTGGGAAACAGCGAGAGGAACGTAGAGGTGAGAGTGGCCAGGGCTTTGCCCAGGGAGGAGAGGACGGAGCCGGGCTGGAACAAGGCGCTATTGTTCTTGGCGAGCAGGGGGCCGGCCGCGGCCCCCCCAGACCCGCAGAGCTGGCGCGGATGTGGGGAAGGTTTTTGGGACCGGTTTTTCCCGGCGGATTGCTGGCTGGGGAGTGGGAAGAGCTCACTGTGCAAGGGTGCACCAAAGGGAGCTCGCAAAACACCCGGAGAGGCAAAGGGAGACTCTGGCGTTTGCTGGGGAGGTGATGGCAAGTGAGAGAACAGGGGTGAGTAGGGGGAATTTCGGATCAGTGAGCGAGAGTGGGGGTGGTGGGGCAGGGGCTTGGTGGCCAGAGGACGATGTGGGAATGGGGCAAAACCCGGTGTTGCTCACTCTGCCAGCACAGCAGCTCCTCCCTGATGCTTGTGTGGGGTTGGGGAGGTCAAAACGGTGGGTCTGGGGACCTTGCTGGCCTGAGGACCTCTGTCACCCTATGATAATGTCCTGCCACAATCCCCTCTTATCTGCTGGCATCTCTCCAGTGGTCCCCTCTGAGCCTGGCTATCCCACATGTCCCCTTGGTCCCTTGCCCCAGCAGCTGACATCTCTGCCCTCTGCACTTCACTGCTGCTGTTGATGTCACAGCCACATTGCCAGAGCCATCGGCTGTCCCCCAGGCCATGACAGTGCTTGGGGACTCCCCAGGGTGCCAGTGAGCAGGGATGTGGGGAACCATCGAGGCTCATGGGGCTGGAGGAAGAGGAGGAGGAGGAGGAGAATGGAGGGACATGCAGTCCCATGGGCTCTGGAAGCTGTGGCCAGGGAGGAAGTGACAAGGCAGGGGCAAGGCTCAGGGCAAAGCTGAGTTTACCCCAGCCTTTCCTGGGCTCCCCGTGCCTTGGTCCTCCCAGCCCAGCTGGAAAAGAAAGACCCCCCTGCAGCACATCCCTGGCATTTGCTCCCCATCCCCCCATTCCCACCTCTCTTGATGCTTCCAAAGCAGCGATGCCCTAAAGGCAGCAGAAGCACCTTTGCAAGTGCACACTAAATATTTGAACACGCTTGGGTGGCTCTGGCACCGCTGCTGCTCTCACCCTTCCCCATCCTCTTCCCTGGCCTCTCTGGACTCCCCAAATTCAGTGGGTACCCCTCCTTTCCTTTAGTGGGTGCTCCTCCTTTCCTTCCAGAGAGGGGTGTGATATTTGCTCAGCAGCTCTTGCTCAGAATAATTTGCTCCAACTGAGGCAGTGCTTGGCAGCACCGTGTCACCCCAGGTGTTGTCATCGCGTGTCCCCTCCTCCCCAGCCCACCCGCTGCCAGCCCTGGCTGCACGTGGTGGTACCACGGCATCCGCACGACGCCCGCCTCCCCATCCTTCATCCCTCCTCTTCCTCCCAGCCTCAGCACCCTGCAGCCGGGCTGGGCGCCCAACGGGGCGGGAAGGGGGGGAGCAGAGTTCCCCTCCCCTCCCCGGCATTCCTTGGGAGTGAAACACAAGAGCTGGCAGGGCACTCCTGCTTTCTCTGGCCTCCGCTCCTCCGGTGCCTGAACAAAGCCCTCCTGCCTCTCCCAGGAACCTGGGGTTTGAAACAGGACAGACAGCTAGTGCTGCGTGGCAATGTCCTCCTCAGGCATATTTTGGGTTCTCTGGAGGGGAGAGGGACACAGGTGGGCACAGTCCCCATGGGGGGCAGCTCTGGACAGGGTACCCCAAGGATGCCCACAAGCACTGTGCCTGCCTCAAGAACTGTTGGCATCCTCCCCAACCTGGGTTTTGCATTCCCACCATCTCGCTGCCATCACATTGCCATGGAAACTGAGCCCTGAAGAGTACCAGTTCAAATCCAGTTTGCCCCCAGTTTGATTGTAGTTTGGCCCCAGCTCTCTTCCCAACGCATCCGTGACAACACGGGTTGGTGTATCCTTCATCCCGTGATCCAGGATGATGCATCCCACAGGGAATGTGTGCTCCATCCCCCTTCCCAATGTCCAACACCCCCCTCCTCACCAAACAAAGCCCCCCCACCCTCCCCACCACCCCCGGTGAAGCAGGCCCCTGTCGGAGTGCAGTCCCCGACAGCGAAGGTTATTTTAATGGATGCATTACTTTAAACGAACCCTCCGCCATCTGTTCCACCCCCTAATTACGCATGCAAAAAAAAGCCCATCTCACAGCCAGCGCAGGAGAAAGTAAAGATATAAGTGATTTAAATGCATGTATCTGCAGCTCTGCCAGCAGCTGGGCTGGGCTGTGCTCCTCAGCTGCCTGGTGAGCTGGGCAACTTGGAGGCAAGAAGGCAAAAGGGATGGTTCTCCTGGATCCCGCCGTGCCAACACCTCGGGAGGGCGGCCCTGGTGCTGGGTGGGTGGTGGGTTTGGAGCATAGTGGCTGTATCCATCCCTCCCTCCATCCATCCCTCCATCCTGCCACGGCCTCTCCCCATCGCCCCCTGAAGGTTAGCTCTGCCTGCCGGCTGCCAGCCTCGGTGTGGCTGAGCCTTCAAAGCGCGGGGACACGCCACCGTCCCCAGGCTGCCGCGCTGCATGGCGGGGGCTTGGGGGGGAGTGCCCCTCAGCCTGGCCGGGCTCCTTGTCCTGACGCTGTTCAGAGGTGGCTGAACGGGCAGGGGGTCCCACGGGGATGAGGATGGGTGTGTGCAGCCTCTGGGTGACACTGGGTGCTTCTCCTCTGGAGGAGAGGCTGAGGAGGGAAGGCTTTTCCCCCATGCTGCTTTTCCCAAGCAGTAGCTCTGTTTCTGTGAGTCATCCCAAGGTCCCGGCAGTCTTGAGCCCTGAATGCTCCCAGGTGATGTTCAGCCCTGGGAGTCTGTCCTCTGGGACAGTGAAAGGTGAGCGTGGGGTGGGGACTGAATGAGACCCACTTGCAGAGGCAGAGCTCATAGGTGATGAAAAAAACCCATTTTTACATCAATCTCCTGCTTTGGGGAGTCCCATCAGGGACAGGGAGGTGACAACAGTTTAGGGGACTGCATCTATCCCCTGTCTAGGGAGAAACGGGGGGACCCTGCATCCAGGGCTGCTCCACTGTGACTCAGTTTCCCCCATCCCCAGTATAAACCACCCACAGGGATGGGATGGGTGACTGGCGTGGCTTTGGGTGACCCCACAGTGACAAGGCAGGACCAGGACCACCATAGCAGGGCCACCGCTTGGCGCCAGAGCTGACGGCGGTCCTGGGTGCCCGTCGTCCCCCCCTCTCCCTCCGTCTCCTTCTCTCCGTGCCTGACTGCAGCAGATGCGCCAGCTCTGCAGGAAGAGGGAATTAAGTTGGGCTGGAGGAATTTTAAAGATTGCTGCAGGCCTGAGGGTCTTAGATCCCCCCGCGGAGATGGGCAGTCATGCAGAATTAATCCTATCGGCAGCCTGGCTCGGCTTCAGCCGGTGCAGAGCTCCGGGAGAGCGCGCGGGAGCGCGGGGGGCGATGCTGGGGGCGGCTGAGAGAGCCCCGGTGCCTCTCGGCGTCGATGGGAAATTAATAATGAAAAATTAAAAGCCCCAATTCAGCCTTTCACCCCCCTCCTTCCTTCTCCCCATCAGCCTGGAGGTGGGACTCGTAGGGGGGGAGGAGGTGGGTGGATTCTGCAAAGCTTAAGGAAAACCTGTTTGCCGTAGCCAACAGAGCCCATGGTGGGAGAAAATGCTGGGGCCACATCCTACTCCCGGAGCACGGAGCTGTGGTACCGCCGGGGCTCGGCCATGTGCCACCAGGGGCTGGCTGGGCCTGCCGTGGGGACACTCCCTTGCTGCCATCACCCAGCTCCATCTGCAGTGAGGTCACACAGAGGCAGGAGCAGGCTGGGGTGACAGCGGGCAGGTCGGGGTGACGCAAAAGAGGTTGGGTGGCAGGAGGGAGGTTGTGACAGGAGCGGGTTGGAGTGACAGTAGGAAGGCTGAGGTGGCAGGAGGCAGGCTGGGGTGGTAAGAGCAGGTTGAAGTGGCAGGAGGCACTGGCAGGAGGCCACTGCGCTGGACACAGGGACACACCAGACATCCCCACGTGCTGCACCAGCCGCTCACCACATCCAAGGGGACGCCAGGGTGACATCTGGGTGCCCCGTGGCTCTGCCAGCCCCACAGGCAGCCTTGTCCCTGTCGTCCCTCCTGGCTGCGGGGGCTGCGGCGCCACCGTGCCAGCGGGCTCGGTGGCTGCGTGATGCCGGGCAGGGTGGCCCGCAAGGGCTCTGCAGCTGCTGCCGAGCCCTCTGCTCCTCCAGTTTATAAATAATGCAGCACCGAGGCGCGTTGGCAGTGCCCGCACACGCCTGCAGCCCTGGCGTGGCGGCGGCGCTCCGGGGGTGAGCGGTGGGTGCCATCCCCCCGGCAGGGTGACACCGAGCCCTGTCATCCCGGCGGCGAGGTAGCGAACCCTGGTGTGCCCCCCTCCCTTGCCCCCCAGCCCCACATGTCCGGGGTGGGTGGGGGCGCGTGCCCGCGGTGACCCCACGCGTGGGGACGTCCCCGAGCCTCACGACAGTGGCGCGGATGGCGACGCGCAGCTTGCAGGGTTGCCATGGCGATGTGCTGGCGCTAACGAACCCGAGTAAACATTAACGAGGGAGAGCCCCACGCGGGTGGGTGCGAGCGTGGGGACCCGGCCGTCCTGCGGGGCTGGGTGCTGGGGCAGGGGCGCATCGTCCCCGTGTGGGTGCACCCGGGAGATCCCCCCAGGTGTTCCTCTCCAGGTGCTGTGTCAGGCTGTGGTTTAATGGTTAGACTGGGAGCTCTGGGTGCTGGGTGAAGCCCTTGGGGACAGGATGTCAGTTCCCTTCTCAGTTTGGGGGCATCCAGAGTGGGAAGGTGCCCACCTTGAGGTCCCAGAGGTCCTGTTGTGTCCTGGCACTGCAATCCCACTCTGGCCACTGTCGCCCTCTCTGTTCAGCACCCGTGGGTGCTGGCTTGGAGGGGGAATGAGTCCCCAGGGTGCCCCCCGGCGCTGGTGGGTACCTCGGGGTATTCCTGGCAGCAGCTGCCGCTGCCCGTTGCAGTTGTCACCATGACTCAACTCCCGGCGTTCCTGCTTTCCCATGGCCACGCCGGCCCAGGCACCCACACCCTGCTTTGGGTGGGGGTCAGGGTGGGGGCAGCCCCCGCAGCAGTATCCCCACCGTGCCCGAGGTCCCCTCCGACATTTAATGGTGCTGCAGCTCATTAAGCAGAGGTGCAGGTGCCCCCGGTACCTTCATCCTCCCGGAGGGCTCTTAATGAGCGGCTGCTAACGAGCTCCCCTCCAGCCCCGGGAAGAGGCTGATTGGCGAGAGGCGCCCGGGAGCGACGCGCGGGCTCCTTTCAGGGCCTTCGAGGGGTCCAGCGACCCCTTGGCCACGCTGTAGACGTGGCCTTTGCACCGTGCACGAGGGTCCCACGTCACCGAGACTGCACCGGTGTCACATCTGTCCCCAGGTACTCAGTGTGTGCACCGTGGGCCCCTGGTGCCCTGTGCCTCAGTTCCTCCCCCTCCCTTGGGGACACATGGCCTTGGGGATGGGCACTCGTGTTCACAGACATGCAGAGGTGTGAGCTGAGGCTCCTGTTGGTCTTCCCAGCCCCGTTGTTTTCCCCAGAGTCGCACTGTACAAAGCCCCCTGGGAAGATCTGCTTGGGTCTGTGTGCACGGGGAGCTCCAGGGGGTTTGGCAGAGGGGCTGTGGGGGTCCCGTGCACCCCAAAACCATCCCAGTGGCACTGATGCAGGGTGCAGGGCGGTGGGTGCCCAGAGGAGGTCGGCTGGGGGATGCCTGGCTCAGAGGGGCTCTTAAGCTCATTCCCCTCTTTTGGGGGCTGTATGGGAGAGACCCCACCCTGCAAAGAGCCATCGACCCTCACCGGGGCTGGGTCCCACCGCTCCCCACCGAAGGGAGCCCTAATCCTCAGTGACACGGTGCCCAGCTCCACAGTGGCTAATTGTGGTGTCCCCAGCTGAGGATTACAGTTTAAAGCAGGAAAGGAGCAGCAGGAGCAGATGAGCTCCTGAGCAACAAAGCTCCTGTTCCCCTGCAAAGCGACTTTTATTAGGGATATAATTAAAAGCTGACAGGAGGGGAAAATCATGGGGATGGTCAGGGTGAGGGATGAAGCCACCTGAAGGTCCCTGTGTCCCCCCAGGCGTCCCACCCGCCAGCTTCCCACTCCGACCACAGCGTTTCTGGCAGGGCAGGAGTGAGCAAGATGCTGGGCTGGCAGAGGAAATCCAAACTCAGCCCCTATGAAAGGGGCTTTGTGTGCCCAAGAAGGAGCAGCCCTCCTCCTTCTCCTCCTCCTCCTTCTTCTCCTCCTCCTCCTCTGCCTCCTCCTCCTCTTCTCCTGGCTGCGGGGCCACTTTCCTGCCTGGGGGTGGCCTAAACGTGGGTGCCAGAGTCAAAATGAGGCACAGAGCAGCATGGCAAACCCTGTGGCCTCCTGCCCTGCCCACACTCCTGAGATTTTCCCCATTACTTGTACCCATGGCTGTGAGTGAGGCAGTCCCTGGGGATGTGCTGGGGTCTCCCATGGGTGCTCCAGCTGGTGCTATCCCTGCAGAGTCTCTGGGATGGGTCGTCTGTACCAGGGATGGCCAAGGCACTGGCAGTGGAGAAGGAGCTGCAAGGACAGAAAGACACAAGGACAGAGGGACATCTTGCCGTCCCTTTCATGCCACCTGGATTGCCTTTTCCCAAAACCGCTGCCTGCCTCAGTTTCCCTTTCCCCCCTCATGAGTGCTATGCCTGCATGGACCCCAGATCACCCTGGGGGAGTTCAACCCTCCTTGGTGACCCCAGCTGCCCCCGCAGGCATGGCTGATGTCCCCTGGGAAGGGACCCTTCGCAGCACCCAGTGTTTGGCATCTTCCTGTGTTTCCACTCACAGGAACACGGCTCCAGTGCCAGTCTGCTCCTGTGGCAGGGAGGAGGGTGGGCATGGGCAAGGACCCCCAGCTGGGAGCTCAGCACTGGCCACCCTGGCCTGGCCCAGCCCCAGCCCCAGCGGGCAGTGGGGGGCTTGTTCTTTGCCTGGACAGGAAGATGAATGAATTCCATTATGGGATCGCGATTTTATTCCACGTGTCAGGGAGCCTGAGATTAACTTGCTCACCGGGCTGTGACAAACCCAGACACCCGTGTGTGTGCTCCAGTGCTGGGGCTTCACACACTTGCCGGGCACAGAGCTGCTGAGACCCTGCCATGCCCACCCAGGGCAAGCAGAGCCATGCCCATCCACATTGATTCCAGCTGGAGCCCTCCAGCGCCTGTGGAGGTGGCAAAGACCAAGGCTAGGGGCCTGGCACTGCCACTGTGCTGTCCCATGTCCTAAAGGTCCTTCGGCTGCCCGAGGACTCGTCTTGCAGACAGGCAAGGGGCGAAGCCTGATCCCAGCACAGCTCTGGGAGGCCACGTGCTGCCAAATAACAGGCTGGGAGGAAGGAAGGAAGTGGGACATGGGGGCTTGGGGCCTTCACCATAGCTGATGACACTGGGGACTTGATAAGACCGATGGGCTGCTGTTATCTCACCTCAGCCAGGTGCTTGCCCACTTTGGGAGGCCCTCGGGGCCGTGCAGGGGTGTGGGGCCGCACTCTGCTGTGCCATGCAGTGCCGAGGCGCGGGGCCGGCTGCTCTCCCCTCACCCCCCCGCGCGGGCGCAGGCAGCTGGCTCTGTTTGCTGGAGGCTTTGCGCATTCCAGTTCGTGGGTCACTCGCCTTCGAAACCTCTCCGGGGACAGAGGCAGTTGGGAGCCGTAACAAACAACCCAAGGGCTCCAGTGACGCCCGCGCCCGGCACTGCCTGCCAGCTCCGGGGTGGGGGGGCTTGGGAGAGGGCCCCTTGCTCCCCTGGGGTGCTGGAAGGAAGCTCTGGGGTGGTGATGTGAGGTCCCAGTACAAGTAACCGGGGAGGAGGGACATGCCGAGCAGATTTCTGTGTTGGAAGGGGGAGTGATGACTTTGGGGGAGCAGTGGAGAGCGCAGGAGGAATGCAGTGGTCACTTGTGCATTGGGGACCAGGTACAGAGTGGGGCACTGGCAGGGCAGCATCATCCATGATCCATATGGGAAGGGGTGGTGGAGTACATGGTACAGGCAAGAGGGTAACATGGGCAGCAAGTATGAGGTGGCTCAGGGCTGGTTATGGTGTCCTGGAATGTGCGTCGGAGCCATCCTGAGGAGTTCCTGGGTCCGGTGGGGTGGTGGGAGAGGGGCGGGAGCGCAGCGCGGCTTGGGGAGGCTGGGCGGTGCACGGAAGGTCAGCCTTGGCCAGATGCAGCCACTCCACCCTCCTCCAGTGCTTTGCACATTAATGCAAATGCACTGGCCTGAGTGGTTCATTAGCAGCATGTGGAATGGAATAATGCATCCGCATCCCATTAGCCTAATGAAAAAAAGGGAGCCGGCACCTGGAACAAAGCTGCCGACTCTTGGCTAGTGCTCTGGCTCGGCCATGCTGGGCCGTGGGGGCCCCCCTTCCCCTCCCCTCCCTTCCCGGCCCTTCCCGTCCCTTCCCCTCCCTTCCCTCTGCCGTCCCCCTCATCTCCCGCCCACCCCTCTGAGCATCCCTGTGCCCAGCGCTGCGGAAGGGGACCCCATCCCCAGGGTGTCACCAAGGTCCCCTTCCCAGGATGTCACCACGGCAGGGCGCAGCCCCGGGAGGACTTCAGGGTGGTCCCAGCATCACCCCTCAGCATCCCAGGGTGGGAGAGGTATCCAAGCCAGTAGTGCCACAGAGGCATTGGCTGCATGTCGAGATGTCTCCGTGTCCCTCCTGCAGAGCCTGAAGGATTCAGGGGCACCCCAGGGTGAGCAGAGCCGGTCGCAGCATCCTCCTTCTGCATCCCCGAGTGGGAGGGGGTCCAAGCTGGGAGTGCCGCAGTGGCGCTGGCCGGGTGTCGAGATGTCCCCATGTCCCTGGGGCCGGGAGCGCGGAGCCTGAAGGATTAGAGGAAACATTGCCAAACAAACCAGGCTGTGCCGGAACCAATTAGCCTCCAGCAGGCAGAGTTTCAGATGCTGTTATTTCTGCCTCTTCTCTTTTCTCTCCCTCCTTCTGTCTCCCCCTTTCCCCCTCCCCGGCCCTCCCCAGCCCCTCCTGCCCGCCCCCAGCATCCCTGCTCTCGCCATTCCTCTCCGTGTCGGAGCTTGTTTTGGGCACTGGCTCTGGAGTGAGTCA
>VWYP01005648.1:13619-47366 GCA_013400435.1 Pycnonotus jocosus
CAAACCCGGGGTGGGGGCCCTCCGGCACGACCCTCCCGCCAGTCCGCAGCTGGCCGCGGTCCCCCCCCTTCATCCTCCTCCTCCTCCTCCTTGCCTTGAGCTGTGCTGCTGAGGGACTGCAGCTCCCGTGGATCAGGAGGAGATTTAGGTCAAGCGCTCGACTGAGTCGAAACAGCCATCTGTGTGCGGAGGAAACCGGCCACCCAGAGCCCCCGGCACGGCTGGCCCGGCATGGCCACAGGGCCCCGGCACTGCCGGCACCCCCCGGACCCCGAGCCTGGGCACGCAGCCTGCCTTTGTCTCCAGCAAGGGAAAAAAACCCACCCAACGAATAAACAAACGGGAAAAAAAAAAAAAAATCCCCCTCCCTGCCGATCCGTCACCCCTGGCCGTGCCGTGGGCATCGCCGGGAGGTTTGGCACGGAGCGGCCGCGGCAGCGCTCCAAGGTCGCCCTGACACGGTGGGAAGGTGTGTGCCGGCGTGAACCGGGCAGGGATGCGGGAGCGAGGGCCGGAGCCGGCCGCGGGCGCCGGAGCAGGCAGGGCGGGAGGTGCAGGCAGGAGGGAGGCCCTGGCTGCCTGCCCGGAGCCCGGACTCCTGGGTTCCTGCAGGAACAGGGTGGAGCGGGAGGAGGATGGGGAGCTGGTGTCATCCCGGCCGCGGCGGGGGGGAGCGTTTCCCTCCCCGGGAGAGCGAGGGGCTCCGCACGGAGCTGCGGCCGCCGTGCCTCAGTTTCCCCGGATGATGAAGCAGAGCAGCGCAGCGCTGGCAGCGCAGCCGGGCGCCCCGGCGAGGTGGGCACCCCCAGGTGCCCCTTGGCAACCCGCACCGGGGCGGAGGTGACCGCGGCCCCTCCTGCTCTCCACCTGCCAGCTTCGTCTTGCTTTCTCCATTTCCTTCCGGAGCCTTTTCTCGCCCGCCGGTGTCTGTGCCGCTGCGCCTGTGCACACGCTGGGCGCACGGAGAGGAAACGCCGCCTCGGCCGTGGGAGGGCTGGCGCCGGATGGGCCTCCCAGCCCTGGGCGGTTTGGCACAGCCCAACCGTGTGACGAGCTGTGCCTGGTGTCAGGCCGGAGCCCGGCCGGGCGCGGGGATGCTCCCCGGCCCCTGGGCCCGTCCGCAGCCGGGCCCGCGCCCCGCCGGGCCCCTCGGGAGCCCATCGATCCGCCCGCCGCGCCTGGTAAGGAGCTTTGTCCGGCTGCGCAGCCAGTTTGCACAGTAATCCCGCCTTGGCCGGGGGGATTATGCGTGGGGAGAGCTGTGGGGGCCCCGGAGCACCCAGGCAGATGGGGTTTGGAGGTCAAGGTTTTTCTCAGTGCTGTGAGTTCTAGCAGGAGGATGATGGGGAGATCCTTGTGCTAGAGCGGGTCACACAGGGACCACAACATTTTCCCCTGGCCACCGGGCAAACAGCAGGAGTTCAGTGTCTCTGCAGAGCCCTGTGTCAAGCTAAGCTGGAGCTGGGGCCGATGCTTCCCGCTGGGATGATGTGGAGCATCCCTGCATCCTTCTCCAGCATCCTTCCCTCCCAGTGTGGCAGCAGCAGGCATGTGCAGGCAGCTGCGAGGCAAGAGCTGCTGGGAGGTGCGGGTCCCATCCTGGGTCCCTTCCCAAGGTCCCATTCCAGGGTCCCATCCCAGCTTCCCC
The DNA here is from genome assembly GCA_013400435.1 of Pycnonotus jocosus. Classification (NCBI taxonomy): domain Eukaryota; kingdom Metazoa; phylum Chordata; class Aves; order Passeriformes; family Pycnonotidae; genus Pycnonotus; species Pycnonotus jocosus. The sequence continues at coordinate 15,268 of VWYP01005648.1, forward strand.
ACAGCTCTGGGTCCCCGGGCAGGCTCGGAGGGGGCTGGTGGATGCTGGGAGCTCAGCGGTTCTTTATGGTCTCAGAGGGCTCCATTAATTCTTTAAATATCCAGCCTTTCCAGGTGGGTTTTGTTGAAAATTAATTTCCGGAGCTATTTTAATTTTGCTGTATTTAATTTGCTGTTTATTTTAATTAATTAACGTTGGGAAAATCTCTTCTCCCCAGCATCCTGCAGCCGTCTGGGGTGGCTGCACCCGGGAGGTGAGAGCAAGGGGGTGTCATGGGTGTGAGGGGCAGTGGCAGGGAGGGTGCCCAGCCCCCACAGTGCCCACCTGGCTCCATCCCACCTGCCCCAGGTGACAGGATTGGCATGGGGAAGCAGCAAGCTGGGTCTCCTCCCAGCTCCATCCCTACTCCAGGGCTCATCACAGGGTTTGCTACTGGCTCCATGAGATGTTTGTCACAAGTCATGTAGGATGTGGCTCAGGTAGTGCTTGCAAGCACCTTTCTCCTCCTCCTCCCACCGATGACTGGGCACCTGAGGGTGTGCATCCGTGGGGGTGCCGTGCCGTGCTGTGCCATGCGGTGTGCCAAGCAGGAGAGTCCTGTTTAATAGCCCGGCATGGAGCTCGTTGGAGCCACACCCACACCGAGGACGCGGGGCTGAGCCCAGCCTCCCGCTCCCGTCCCCGCATCCCTGCCGGTGCTCCATCCTCGCTGCTGGCCGGACCCCAGCGAGGGGGTCCCCTTGGGGCAGGCGGGCAAGGAGTGGGGGAAGGGATGGAGCCGCCTTTCTCCAGATCAAGGCCTCTGGTCTCTCACATGTCTAGACGCTGCCACACACACCTAATGTGGTTCTTGGCAGGAGCCGCGGCTGCTCTCTTGAGGTTAATTGCTGTGCAGGGAGCTCTGCAGACAGATAACCCGGCTCCAGGCTGCCCCCGGACCCCTGCCTCACCAGCGCTGCCTTGGCTGCAGTCCCCAAGGGATCTGGCAGCCCCCAGGGAGGCGCAGACGGGGGGGTGCAGGGGGGGTGACACTGTGATGCTGTGCCCAGTGGGTGGTTTGGGGTGCAGCACTGAGCAGTGAGGGGGGAGTCTCCTGGTTTTGGGGAGCAGGCGGGGATGGAGGAGAGGTGCTGGCAGCGTTTAGCAGGGGTGGCAGTGGCCACGGGAGCTTTGGGGCAGGAGGAGGAGAAGAGAAGGGCCCCAGCAGCCCGGGGCTGCCGCCATCGCCTGCCTGCTCTTGGCAAGGCGGCTGGACCAGATAAGGGCAGCGCGGCGGGGGGAGCCGGACAAAGGCTCAGCCTTATTCAGCCTGCGTGGCTGGATCCAGGCTCCGGAACGGGAGCTGCAGAGAGATGCAGCGGGGACTGGGATGGGAAGAGCAGTTTCATTCTCCAGCCCCAACATCTGGTGGAAAGAGGGGATGGGAGGAGAGAGTGCTGGGCAGGCTGCAGGGGTGAGCCCCAGGGCTTGGCCACATCCGGACTCCCTGGGATGGGCTGGTTGAGGCCATTCCCAGCAACTGCTCTTGCAAAGCACCTTCTTGGGAGCAAACACTGCTCTAATGACATGCTTGGAGCTGATGGCACCCCAGTCCTGGTCCTTCCCTGGACCCCATCCATAGGGACCAGTTTCCCTTTGGACAAATCTGTGCTTTGTCAGGCCTGGTGCTGGCTCCCAAGTGCCATCACCAAGGCAGGGTGGTGTAAAGCAGGGCTGGGAAGTGGCATATTCTAAGGCTGGAATCACATCAGGTCTCTGGAGGGATCCCCAAAGCACAGCATCCCCTCACCTCACACAGGGCTGGGGCTGGCAATGGGGTCTGGGCTTGGTCCCATGTCCCAGGGCTATGTGGGGGTGATCCCCAGCCCTGAGACCAGCCCCACATGGGATCCACGGGGAACTGGGTGAAGGTTTCTGTCGAAGCTGTGTTTTGGTTTGGGGTTTCGTCATGATTTCATGGCAGGGAATTTCCGTTCGTAACCAAAGACAAGAACAAAAAAAAAGGAAAAAGCCGAAACCAAAGAAAAAACCCAACCCTGCCTTGAATTTTTGCCAACAAAATGGGATGTTTCCATTCTTGTTTTGGCTTTTGGCAGCCCCAAACTGCAGCCAGTGGAAGAAAATATCCATGTGGAAACGCTGCTGGCCTCCTCCAGCAGTGCAATGGCCGGGCTGGAGCTCCTGCCCCACAGCCGTGCTGTGCTGGGGGGAGAAGGAGCACGGCCCCTCCAGAGCGTGTCACTGTGCTCCCTTCCCTGTGCTCTTTGGAGAGGACATTGCCATGAGAACGGGCTTGTTGTTTTGTGGGGAGCATCGAGACAGAGCAGGCGAGCGTTTGCAAGGACACCAGTGGCACGCCGAGCTCGCGCTTCCCACTTGTCCTTGCAGCGGGTCGCTCTCTCCTCCCCAGCTGGCAGCAGAGCCATGTTCAGCTCCAGCATGTGCTGTGCCACGCCATCCTCCCTCCGGGCATTGCCTTCCCTCCTGCCATCACCCAGCCTCTCCCTGCTTCACCCCTCAGGTTTTGGGGAGCCCTCTGTGGGGCTTGGATGCTGGGGAAGGGAGGAGCAGCCACTGCAATGCTTAAATGAGGTTGGGTTTTTTTCCACACATCCCCCCCTCCATCCAGGCTAGGAAGAATTACAGTCGCCCAGGCATCTGTTCTGGCACAGTCGAGCTAAAGAGCTTGTCCTGGGCTTGGCAAACCAGCCAGCGCTGCCGACAGCTTTTCCAAGGGCAGCCTTGGATGTGGAGCAGCAGGTTGACATTGCAGGGAGAGGATCTTTGTGCTGCAGGCACCAGTGCTGTGCCCCTCAGCTCCTGACTGGATGGGATTTGGCAGGGAGTTCTGCAGGCAGGATGCTGCAAACCCCCTTCCCAAAAAGCAGCATCCTCCAGCAGGTCTTTGTTTGGAGCCGGGAAGAGGGCGAATGGTGCCAGCACATGCCAGGGTCCTCCTCCCTGCACAGGGAGGACAGCAAGTGTCACCCTGCAAGGGACCACCACCAAAAATAAACCCTACTAATTTCTTCTTGAAGCTGGAGAGGCTCCTCCGTGTCCCCAGCATCCCCATCACTGCCACCTTTCCCCATTGGGCACCCCATGGCTGTCACCCCCAGTCCTCCAGAACACTGTGGTTGGGTACAGTGGTGGCACCAGTAGACGCCAGGAGTGTGGCTGCCCCCTGTGCCACCAGCACCGTGCCCTGTGCCTTCAGCAGTCAGGGCAGGGGGAGGCGAATTGGAGTGGCTTGGCAGGGAGGTGTGGGAGCCCTGCCGGAACGCTGGGCTCGGAGCTGGAGCGTGTCAGGCACAGATGGGATCGTTAGTGGTGGTAAAAATTATCCAGCCCCTCTTAAAAACCCAGGCGCAGCAATCTGACCCCACAGCTCCAGTGGTGGCAATTCCCACCCGAGCGCTGTCGGTGTTTGCTTCCCCTGCCGTTCCCATCCGTCCCCGGGATCTGCGGCCACAGCTGCCCATCACATGCCGCATGTTCCCAACGCCCGGTGCCCTCTGCAGTGCCAGGATGAGGGGTCTCTCCTTCTTGCTGCCCCAGGGACGAGCACCCTGACCCAACACCCACCCCAGTGCCGCCGCTGCTGGGCGAATCCCGTCCCTGCCGGTGGTCCCACCCTTTGTGCCGTTTCCTATTTCTTTTTTAACGCACCCAAGTCTCCTGTTTGCTTTTTTAACTGCAGTAACCACAAGAGGGAAGTTTCAGAGCGGTACAAGCCCGTCTCCTCGAGGAAGGGAGAGCCAGCACCACTCTGTGCCCGTCGCCGCAGCACCGTGCCCGGGGGCTTCGCCGCCATGGTCCAGCGGCTGGTGGCTGTTGTGCTTTCCATCCCCCTCTTCCTGCCTCTCATCCCCAGCTCCTTTTCTCTTGGAAGTGAGGAATTTGAGGCTGGTCTGGCGTTGCCAAAGGGCCTCAGGCCCCCCCAGCGCCGATCGATCGCTCTGCGCGCTCCTGCTCCCTGTTTTTTCTGTTTGTTTGCAGCCGCTTGAGGGCTCTTGTGATGAATCCAGCCTGGACAGCATTCAACAACAGCTGAAACGCAGCCCGGGGTGGGGGTGGGAGTGAGAGGGCAGTGGGGCCGGCCCACACTGGAATGCGAAATGGGGCAGCGAGCAGTGCTGGGACGGCAGGATGGGATTGTGCCAGATCCACTCCAGGGGTGTGGAGGGACAGGGAGCACCGCTGGCACCGCCCCAAAACTGTGGGTGCTGTAGGTTGGCAGCGTGGGGACCCACTCGGTTGAGCGGGGTGAGCATTTGGGGCTTTCCCCTGTGTCTCCCTGCTGCCCTTGGCTGCTGCTGAGAGCTGGGCAGCAGGGAGGAGGGCTGGCTCTGCTGGTTGGGCTGCAGGATCACAGCTGCAAGGGGCCAGGGGTCTGTGCCGGCTCTGCCGCCCACCCCACTGTGCCACGTGCCGTGTCCATCCCTGAAAGGCCACAGGACTGGCCACCCAGCCCACCTGCCACCACTGTAAAATGGCAGATTTCAATTTAAAAGGAAACATTCCCCAAAACCCCAGTGCAGGGAGGGGGGCGAGCACCACCCTGTGCCCCAGCCTGCTGCTGCCAGCTTTGCCGGGGGGGCTGTGGCAGCAAAGTGGGAGGCACAGGCACACGGGGGCACAGGAGGGGTAGCAGAGTCTGGGAGGGGATCTTCTCCACGCCAGGGCAGTGCTGGTTGGCGTGGTCGCCGTGGTGCTCGGTGCTGGGGTTGGCTGCGATTTTGCAGCTGTGGCTCCGGGAGGGAGCAGGATGCGGCTGCGCCGGCGTGCGAGGGTGCGCGCAGGCGGGAGGGATAATTAGTTCCTACTATAGCACTTCTCAGTCAAAGTGCTTTTTAAAAGCCTCCATTCATTAGTCTTCACGGCTCCCCCGAGGTGTCGTGTCCTGGTTCTCTTCCCCCCTCCAACTCCCCACCTTCCCTGGAGCAATTGGGGATCCTGAGCTGGGGAAGGGGAGGATGATGTTGCTGTCGAGGCTGGGTCCTTGTAAAACCTGCAAATGGGGCGTCAGTGGTGGGGACAGTCTCAGTGTCACCTGTCCCAGTGGGGCTGGTGGGGTGTCGTGGCCACATGTGCATTGTCAGGAAGTTTCCATGGAGGCTGAGCTGTGCCATGATTTGAGCACCAGGGAAGAGAGTGGGGCAGCAGGGAAGGGCTGTGGGTCCAGTGGGTGCCAACTCACCACCCTCACCAGCATGCCAGGGAGCAGCATGATGGTCCCAGTTCCTGAATTACCCAGTGTGTGCAGGGCTCCCAGGGGTCACCAGGTAGAAGGATGGAGAGTGCTGGAGGATGCCAGGGGGTGCTGGTGCAGCTCAGCCCCCAGAGCTGAGCATCACATGGGTGCAGGCGTGGGGGTACCCAGGCATGTCCCCTGGTGAGGCAGCAAGGCCGGAGGGGCACAGAGGCGGGCAGGCTGGCAGTGGGCCTCCGCTGCAAACCCTAACCTTATTTTCCCAGGTCCGACGCCAGTTTCCATGGAAACAGCCAGGAGCAGAAACGGGAACCAGAATCCAGAAATGTGAAGCTTTGAGCTCCAGTTCGCCTTCCTGGATTCCTGCTCCCCATGACCCCAGCTGGGTGCTGGCACCCACACTGCTCCCACTGTGTGTTGGGGTGCAGGGCTGCCCCTCCTGGGCACCCCCTGGGGTTGGGGTGCTCCTCTGTCCCTGCACGCTGCAGCATCCGTGGGCATTGTGTGGAGATGGGCATGGTGTCCCAGCAGGGATGTGCAGAGGCTGCTGTGGGAATGGGACACTGCAGGCAGGGACACTGCTGGCAGGGGACATTGCTGGCAGCCCCACGTACTGACAAGTTCAAACAACACCTGCACACATCTGTGTGCCAAGGTGGTGCACAGAGGTGGGTGTGATGCTCTTGCATGCATGTGTGTTTGATAGGTGTAATGGGGGTATAGGCACAGTATGGATCAATGTATGGTCTCTACATCACTGGTTAGCACTGGGAAGACCTCAGTCCTGGGTTGTTCACATGTCCTGGTGTCTCCATCCCCAGGATGCAGAGGGGACAGGAGACCCCACAGCCTGGAGAGGCACAGCACCAGCTGTCATTGCATGCAGGGGCCTGGGTGCTGCCCCAGTTCTGGGTGTGTGACTCGGGGGGAGCCCTGCTCAGTCTCCTGGGGCTGGGAGCCCCCTGAACTCTTCTGGGCAGCTCCTGCCAAAATGGAACCTCATGAGACACATCTGTGTCCTGCAAAGTCAAGCTCTGAGCTCTGTGCTGTGCTGTGTCCATCCATCCAACCCATGCCATGTCCACCCAGCCTGTGCCATGTGATGCCAATCTGTTCTGCACCTTCCCTGCTGCCCGCTGGCCTCCTGCAGTCCCTCGGGTGTGCACTGAGATGTCCCATTCCTTTGTGAGCTTGCAGCAGCCAGCGTCAGTGTCCACAGCGTGGGACACCGGTGTCCCCCGGCACCTCCTGGCCAGTGACAGGGATTGCTCGGTGCCATCCCAGTGCCAGCTGGCCCCATCCTCCCCGCAGCACCCTGCTGCTCCCCACATGCCCATTTCACCAAGGTGCCAGCAGGCTGGGGCACACCCGAGCAGCTCGTGCCTACCAGATTTCATCCCCGTTCCCGTGCCACACCTCGGGGGCGATGGTGGCACTGCCACAACGCCTGTCCCCCCTCGGTGGCACGCGGAGCCATGGGCTCGAGTGCTCCGCAATACATCATTTACCGACGGACAGGTATTAAGATACATTATGGATAACTCACAGAGAGAGACGCTATTAATAATACAGACACATACAGAGGGAAGAAAGTGCACACTTGATTTCCATGTTGCTACCAGGAGTTGTGAGGCTGGCTCTGGCTGCCTCTTCCCACACGTGACTGCAACACAGTGGGTAGCTGACAGCCCAGAGAGCCTGGCTTGGGGCCAGGAAAAAGCAGAAAACACAATGTCTGTGCATATCCTCTCTCTTAAAATAACACTCCAACACCGTCTGAGACGAATTAAAATAAGATCAGGAGCGGTCTCGCGAAGAGAGGAAGACGAAGAGGGAAAAGCCAGGCAGGGGAATGGCCGGAGCTGGGCGGCTTCAGCCCTTGGCACAGATGGAGAGGGGGTGTTTTGCAGGGTTAGAGTTGAAAATAATTGAAGGGGGAAAAAAACCCCAAAAAACAAAGGAGAAGGAGAAGGTGAAGAGGGAGAAGTAAATGCCGTTTTTGGGAGGGGAGCGATGGCGGCGGCGCTGGCTGTCCGGCACATGGCTGTCCTTTGGAGGGGAGCCGGGCAGGGCGGGGGATGCGAGCGCAGGCTGCATGATGGAGAGCATCAGGAATTTCCTGCAGCTGAGGAACACACCAAATACCAGAATGCAAGAGCGAGCGGAGGAGAGCAGGGTGCCGGGAGGGAATGGGGAGGAGGAGGAGGAGGAGGAGGGGGGATGCAGAGGGCTGGAAATAACCGGCGGGGAGAGCAGTGAGGGCAGGGGGCAGCGTGTGAGGGTGACCTGGGGCTTTGGGGCTTTTTACAGCTGTTTTTGTGGATTTTTTTTTTTCTGCTTTTCTACACCTCATGGTGCCTCATGTGCCTGAATGGGGGTTTGGGGTATTTGGGGAGTTTTATGTCTTTCCTCCCTTCTTTCCCCACTTCCTCTCCCTCTTTATCTGTGATCAGTGATAGTCAGACACAGGGGTCCCACAGACCCCTGCCTGCCCCCTGAGGCAGGATCCTGGCTCAGGGAGCCAAGAGCAGCCTGGGGAGCGAGCTCATCCCTGCAGAATGGTGTCCCAGGAGAGCGGGGGCCCTTTGAGGGGACCCTCCGTGTAGGCAGCGAGGTCAAAGGCTGCCCCAGGAACCACGGCAGCACCTCCCACACGTGCAGCGAGTTTGCCAGGCTCTCTATCTGACCATGCTCCTGCTTTTCGCTGGGCCAGGCTGGGTTAAACACAACCCAAGCCTCCTGAGGCTGGTCTTGCATCCAGGTGCAGCCCGACCTCTCCCTCCTCCTCCTCCTCCTCGGCCACCCCTAGCTTCCCCCTGCATCCCGCTCCTGGCTGCATCCAGCCTCGGCTCCCCCGGGGATGCTGGGGGGCCGGAGGGGAGGGGGGATCAGAGGGGGCATCTTGCAGAGCCGGATCCAGGTAGCCAGAAGGTCGCACTGAAAATCTGGAAGTGGAGTTTGGAGCTCAGCAGAGCGGTGAAATCCGTCTGGCTTTAGGGCAGAGAGGAGGAGGAAGAAGGTGGAAGATGCAGGGAAGGGGGCAAGGAGGAGAGGGGCTGCGTCCCCCCGTCTTGGGGTGCGGGGTTTCCCCAGGTTAATGCCATGTCCCAGCTGGGGCTGTGCCAAGCGTCACCGCGGAGCAGATTGGGGATATTTGGGAGACAGAGGGTGATGAGGAGGAGCTGGAAGAGCCCGAGCGAGCGCTGGAGCCCATCCCGCTTTGCAGCCCCTCACCAGGCACCTCCCGTTTCCACCGATCCAGACCACGGAGTCCCTGCCATCCCGGGGTGAGCGGTGACCCACACCTGCCGGGGCCACCCGGGACCGGGATGCTGAGAAAGGGCCGAGCTCATTAGCAGTTTCCAACCTCCCCGCACAGGGGGTCAGGGAGCAGCAGCCGGGGGCACGGGGAGAGGCTGGAGGGGCTTTGTGTGGGCTGGCAGCCCCCATCATCCTGCTCGATGGACCCCGGGAGCCATTCCAGTTCCTGGGGGTCTGGGGGTGCACTATTGCCAGAAGGGGATCTGACAGGAAAGTGCAGGGGGCTCCCCCCACCCAGTGCTGCACCCACTGTGTCCGTTCCTTCCCCTCCCTGCCAAATCACCCCATTGCCATGAATGCAGACCATGAGCCTTGTCCTGGGTGCAGGAGGGTGCCCATCCCGTGCCCCTGCCCTGTCCCTCCCTGCCTGCATGGAGCAGGGTTCTGCCAGGAATCCCTCCAGCATCCCTTTGCTCTCCAGCCTGGAGGGGTGAGAGGGCACGAGGGATCCTGCCGAGGTGCAGAGAGACAGGACTGCAGCCCGGGAAGGGGGTCTGGCACCCCAGGACCCCTCCCTGGGCAATGAACCTGGGGACAAGGGGCTGTCATACCCAGTGTCAACCTGCCTGGGTGGGAGACGCAAAGTTGTGTGTGCTCCCCCAAAGCTGGGCCATTTCTTCTTAAGGCGTCAGCTAATTGCCCTCTCTGCAGTCGGAGGGGTGGGGGTGGGGGGTAATCCTTTCCTCAGATGTGTCCCCCAAATCTTCCAGTTGTGCCTGCCTGGCACAGGGCAGGGTCCCCCATCATTTTGGGTGGGTGCTCACAGGGGCCGTGGCACCTTTGCTTGCACCACAGGGTCCAAGGTTGGAGTCCAGGGGCTCCAGGTCTGCTCTGGCAGGGGACACTCAGGGTGCTGCTAGCTCAGGATGGGGACAAGGTGGCATTTCCCCTCCCAGCAGATCGCAGGGTGCCCCACTCCCCAGCCTGCCCCCCGCTCCCTGCACATGCCTTTGGGCGGGGGCTGGAGGCAGGCACTGAGGGGGGGTGGGAATACTGGCTGGAGCGAGTCTGAACCTGGCATCTGTCGAATGTCACCTTACCCAGACAGTCTGTGCTTCCCTGTCTCCATATCAACCGTTCTGCTCCAGCCACCTGCGGGGGGGTGGCAGGGAGCGTCTTTGGGAGGAGGAGATCTCGCTGCTCCCCTCACTCCCTGCAGCCTCCCTTTCCCTCCCTCCCCTGCTGCCCCCCGGGTGCCAGACCCCGGGCTATAAATCGTGGGCGATGCTTCTCCAGCCTGGCAGCTGGGAGTGACCCCGGCACCCACAGCTCCGTGACCCCGCATCACAGTGTCTTGGCTCCTCCGTGCCTCAGTTTCTCGTCTCTGGTGCAGCTGCGGTGCAGAAGGGATGCTGGGGTTTGTTCCACCCCAGCCGCAGCGGTGAGGGCCTCTTCCAAGAGCTCGGCATTTTTCCCTGGACTTGTCCCTCTTCCCTGCGACCAGATGTTCTCACCCTCCTCCCTGCAGCAGGGTCTCGGCCAGAGGCGGGACAGCAGCCGCCTGCCGGCATCTGGACAGCCGCTGGGGGCAGGGGACAAGGGACACTTACAGCGTCCTCCCGTGGCTGTGTCCCAGCTCCCGGGGGTCCTTGGTGTGAATCCTTCCTGTCCCCGCTGAGTTGTGGCAGTGCCAAAGGCAGCGGGGAGATGAACCCAGTGTGGGGCAGTGTGTGGGGCATGGGGTGGTGGCATCAGGGCTCGGTGTTGTGGGGATGCTGGAGCCTTTTGGGGGGTGCTGGAATGTTTGGGGACGTGCTGGAGTATCTGGGGAGATTTTTGAGTGTTTGGGGGGGTGCTGGAGCCTTTTGAGGGGCGCTGGAATGTTTGGGGACGTGCTGGAGTATCTGGGGAGATTTTGGAGTATTTGGGGGGATGTTGGAGCTTTTGGAGTGAGGGTGCTGGAGTGTTTGGGCAGATGCTAGAGCATTTACAGAGACACTGGAGCATTTGTCGTGGGGTGCTGGAGTATTTGGGGGGATACTGGAGCATTGGAGGGGTGTTGGAGTACTTGGGGTCAGATACTGAAGTATTGGACGGATGCTGGAGGACTTGGAGAAAAGCTGGAGCATTAAGGAGGCTGCTGGAGCATTTGGAGCATGGGGGCAGTGCTGGAGCATTTTAGGGGCTGCTGGAGCATTTGGGGAGGTGTTGGAGGGCATGGGGAGATGTCTGGAGCATCGAGGTCGGGGCTGGGCACCCGTGGGCGTGCAGAGCCCTCGGGGGTGCCTGGCGTGTGCCGAGACACGGGATGGGGTGCTGGAATGTGTGGGTGTCACTTGTGGGGCCCATGGGTGCTGCCCTGGGGCTCGTGGGTGCTGCTCCCGGGCCGTGTGAATGCTGCTCGTGGTCGGGGTGCCTCGGGAAGGCTCAGGGCATGCAGCAGGCGGGGCGGACACACAGACAGCCGAGGATGGACACAAGGACTGCTCCCTCCTCTCCCAACCATGCACAGCGGCTCCTGCAAGTGTGTAATTTCACCACAGTGCCTAAACGAGGGACAGAAGTAAATTGACCTTTTCACCCGTTTTCCTACCAGGGGGATTATAGCCTGTTTCCTGTTAAATCTCTCCAAGAACTGGCTCCATCCTGCTCATGGAGTGGGGCAGGGAGGGGGGGGACAGACACCCACCCAAAGCGGGGGCTTTAATTTCCCTCCTCATGCCCCTGCACTGCGCCTTTTCCACCCCATCCCAGCGCTCCACCACCTCTCATCTCATTAAAGTCTTCGGGGTGATTTCACCAACCCCGGGCAAAACCAACGTGGAAAAAATTGCTGGGAGGAAGGAACCGAAGGCGGAGAGTGATAAATATTGAAAGGGTGGGATTTCGATGTAGGCTGCAACAGCTGTGCCGGTTACAGTGTCACACTATCTCTCCACAGGTTTACTGACCCATTTCCATTCACAGGGCTGCCAGTATCTTAGCAACTGCAACAGTCCCCCAAGAACAGGCATATTGCCTGCTATTAGTGACTGCTGCAACTGTGTCAAGGTTAGCTCTCTCCCTCCAAGCCCTGCCGGGTTTGTTTTTTGCCCAAAGCCAGCACAGTCTGTTCGGTGACATGTCCCCCGGCAACCATCCTGGGTGCTGGGTGTTCATCTCTGCCATGGAAAATGCCAGCAGGGCTGGAGCGGTTGGTGGGATGGGTGGGTGATGGATGGGATGAGGGTTTAGGTGATAGGATGTTCAGGATGTGGGTTTATGGAGCAGGATGCGGGATAGGGTGTGCTGGGGGATGCTGTAGGGTGTTGGTGATGGGGTGGGGTGCACAGTGCGTCCCCAAAAATCGGACTGTTGCCATCTGGTTGGGTGTCACTGTCACCCCTGTGCAACTCTGAGCCCTGAGAACCTGGAGAGGGTTGGGGGCTGCGCTGATCCCGTTTGGGTGCTGGGTGTTCATCCTTTCCATGAAAAGTGAGCAGGGCTGGAGTGACTGGCGGGATGTGATGGATGGGATGTGGAGCTGGGTGGTGGGATGGAGCAGGAGGTGGGGCTGGGTGTGCTGGGAGGTTCTGCAGGGTGTTCAGAATGATGTGGAGTGTGTAATGCCACCCCCAAAACAGGAGTGTTGTCATCCAGCTGGGTGTCACTGTCACCCCTGCACAACACTGAGCCCCTGGAAGTCACTGGAGGGGGTTGGGGGCTGCACTGATCCTGCTCGGGGTGCCACCCTGCCAGGTGTGCAGTTGTCACCCAAAGCCAGCATGGGCTGTTTGGTGACATTCCCCCAGCAACTGTCCTGAGTGTTGGGTGTTCATCCCTGCATGGAAAATGATGGATGGGATGTGGGGTGGGTGATGGGATGGGTGGGATGGTGGAGCTCAGCATGCCAGGGAATGCTGCAGGGTGTTGGGGATGGTGTGGGTGCACAGTGTGTCCCCAAAAACAGGAGCCTTGTCATCCACCTGAGTGTCAGCGTCCTCCCAGCCTTGGCGAGTGACCCGGAGGGGATTGGGGCCTGGTGGGTGTCACAAGCTGGATTGGCCTCATCCTGTGCCCTCAGGGGCCCAGGACTTGGCTGGGCATGGGCAGGGGATGGTGCATGTCCCTGGGGTCCATGGTGGCACCAGGGGCTCAGAAGACAGGACACATCTGTCCAGGCACCAGCACACACCAGGCTGGGACAGCAGTGCCACATGGGTGACACGCACTGTCACCGTCTCTGTCCCCACAGCACCTGGCCCCAAGGGGAGGAGCAAGTGAGAGAAGGGACTTGTGGTCCCTCGGTGTCCCCAAAAAATGTGCGATAACGGGGTGACTGAACCCACACAGCTGAGAGAGGGCGAGCAGCTGGTGCATCCCCAAAACACCCCGCACAGGGAGGGAAACTGAGGCACGGGGCATCTTCCCCAGCAAGCAGAGCCCCCCTCCCGCAGCTCCCGGGGCAGAGGAGCAGCGGGATGGCTGCTGGGGTGGGCAGGGTGCATCCCCACTCCCCCAGTGCAGCCACCTTCCCCCGGCAGCGCTGCAGACAGCAGGCTCCACACCGGCACGGCCGCGGGGACGGCTGCGAGGGAAGCCACAAAAATGATTTAAGGGGCTGGCGGGATTGATTTATTAAGAACAATTAAAAGCGCTAAATACGCTTAGCTCAGCCAGACACCGAGCAGGGAGCCTGGGGGGGAGAGACCTGTCTGCCGGATCCGGAGGGCGCAGCTGGCAGCAGGGTACTGGGGACAGTGCTGGGGACTGGAGACGGGGTTGGGCTGGGCTGAGGAAGGAGAGGGGTGCTGATATTAGGGCAGTGGAATGGGGTGCAGCATCCTGGGGCTGGATTTGCATCCAGGGTGGATTTGGGCCCAGGGATGGGTTTGCATCTAGGGATAAATTATCGCTCCGGGCTGGATTTTCACCCAGGTGTGCATTTGCACCCTGTAGTGGGATGAATTTGCACCCAGGGATGGGTTTGCATCGAGGGATGAACAGTCACCCAGGGATGCGTTTGTATCTAGGGGTGGGTTTGTATCTGGGGATGGGTCCGTATCCAGGGGAGGGGTTCACCCAGCTGTGGGTTTGCACCCTGCAGTGGGATGAATTTGCATCCAGGGAAGTGTTTGCACCCCAGCTGGAAGGGATGGAAGAGATGTGAGGGAGCAGGAGGCCCCCAGGCAGTGGTGCACTGAGGAGCTGTTTGGAGCCAGTGCCAGCTGCAGGCTGCCCCACAGGAGCAGTGAGCCGTACTGGGCAGGGTGCTGCTGTCCCAGCCTGACGCTGCTACCCTGGGAGCTTTGGCAAAAGGATTCCCCACCAGTGGGCACCCACGAGGCTGATGCGAGTGTGGGTCCAAGGAGCTCATGGAGCAGAAATCCTGGAGTGTTGTGACATCTGCAAACCTGCATCCCTCCCAGGAAATCCCAGCCGAAAGTCCTTGGAGGCTGGGAGAGTCCTTGGACATGTCCAGACCTGCCCAGCCTGGCTCCTCCCAGGCACCAGCAGCGGCTCTGGGGGCACGGCGAGAGCTGGGCTCTCTCCTGGGGTCCCCGGTGCTGTCACCCTGCAGGATGAGCTTCAGCCAGCAGTTCTGTGTCCCTGTGTGCTGCCGGGGGTGTTGGGACACCAGGAATGGTGGCAGAGGGCTGTGCCCTACATTCTTCCAGTCCCAGTGGCTGCCTGCAGTGAGAGGACTGGTTTTGTACCCACTTTCTGGTGTCGTGCAGGATCCATCCCCTCCACTGGGCTCCCCAGCCTGGCTGTACTTTGGGACGGCAGTGGGGATCCAGGGGATGCTCTGGGACACTGGGATGCCAAGCTATGCTGCCTTCCTACCCTTAACCCCTCCCAGGGCTGTCAGGGTCAGGTATTTAGGTTTGGGTTCAGATCCTCCACACAGAGCCCTCACAACTTCCCCCAGTCACCTCACCTTGGGGCTGGATGTGCCCACGTCCCCATCATCATTTGGGTGCCTGTGCCATGAGCCACGCTGGGCACGTCCTGCTCACCAAAACCCAGAGTATCAGAGGGGGCCCCTGCCTTGGCCCCCCGGGTAGGAGCCCCGGGAGTCAGGAGGTGCTGGGAAAGGTGCTGAATGGGAACAAAAGGTCCGCGGAGGGGCTGGCAGGGGCGAGCAGAGCCGGAGGCTTTCTGCTGACCCCGCTCCGGCGGCCCCGGCCCCGGCCTCCTCCCGCCGCCCCCACCCGCTCCTGCCGACGTCAGCGCTTCCCGGCAGCGCTCCCAGGTGTACCTGGAGCTGGCGAGAGGTGGAAAAGCCATTTCTGTCTCTGCCCCGGTGTTCACGCCTCTGCCAGCCCTGGCCAAAGCCTCCTGGGGCAGGGTGGGTGCTCATGCCTTGTGCCCAAGTGTCACCGTGGGCTCATGTGTCCTTTTCCCAGGAGGATGGAGCCGTGGTGGGGTGTGGAGTGTGGTATGAGTTGGGTGGTGGCCGTGGTGTGGGTGCTGGGTACCCCTCTGTACCCCACTGTGCTCCCTGGGGTGCCTGTGGGGACAGGGATAGAGATGGACAGAGGTGGCCAGAGCTGGAGATGGAGGAAGTGGCCGGGGATGGAGGTGACCAGGGGTGGAGGCAGCTGCAGATGGAAGTGGTCGATGGGGATGGAGGTGACCCTGGCACAGCATTCGCCCCTGTGCTCCTGCTGGCCCAAGTGCTGCCACAACCACAGAGCCCATGGGACGAGTGGGCTGCCCACGGTCACCAGCTGGGACCCGCTGGTGTCCCTGCAGCCACACTGTGGGAAGGTGGGTGCAGTGACTCGCCCAGAGCCGTGCAAGCGGCGCGGTGGCAGAGGTGGGGCAGCCCCAGGGCACTCGGCAGTGGGGCCCCAGGTGCCCCCGGCCCCACAAGCGCTCCTGCGCCGGCTGCCCAAGGGTTAACGAGAGTTTGCTGCTCCTGCAGACAATTAGTGACATCTTTGCTGACAACGCCACACTGAGCCTCTGCCGCCTCCCCGGCAGCACCAGCCTGGCCGCCCCCGCGCCCCACGCGGCCCCCTCTCCGCCGCCTGCCTTCGCCACCGTGGCCCTGCCGTGGTCCAGCCGGCACCGCGCCCCGACACCGCGCCCGGCGGCGTTCGGCAGCGGCGGCAGGATTGCAATCCCAAGCGGAGCAGCCGGCTCCCCTCGCTGCCCTCTGACCCGCTGTTGCTGTGGAAACTGCATCCCACGTAGGATTATGGAGCCGGAATCTGCAGGCTCCAAACTCCCCTCCAAATCCAGACGGTCACCGGGGTCCCCCCGCCCGCAGCACCGGCCCCCCTGCCCGCGGCGCCTGCGGGGTGCCCACAGGGCGCCTGGTATCCCCAGTGGGCTGGCATCTCCGTACTGGAGGAGGTGGCAGCAGCACTCCTGCATCCCCTGATTTGCACCCACTGGCTGGTGACACTGCTGAAGATGTCACGGTGTCACCACGAGGCCATCAATGACCCCTGGCCCATCTGCTCCCTTGTGCCATCACCTGAGTGTCATCTCCCCGTGTGCCATCCCTGCATCTCAGGGGAAGAGGGTGCTGTGCTAGCAGGACCCTCACCCTCAAACAGCACCCCAGGAACGTGGCTCCACACCAGGGACCCATCCCCAGCACCTCTGAGGCAGAAGCAGGAGCTGGACACCCACCAGAGACCCCCACACCCGCAGGGACTGACAGCGTGGGTCCCCTGGGGGGGAAGGGGTGGGCACGGGGGAGAGCAGAGCCTGTTTGGGGAGCTCTGTGGGCTGCGCTTGTGTCTCAGCATCTCTCCTGCCACCCGAGGAGGTAGGAGCTGAATTAATCGCGATCAATTAGTGCTGCTTGCAGTCCCTGGCTCCCTCCCTGCACCAGCTTTGTGCCGTCACACCCAGCGAGGGGGGCCCTGGTGTCCCCTGCAGCACCTCTGTGCCATCGGGGACTGCAGCCCCTCTGGACCTCCAAATGGGGACAGGGAACAAGCAGGGTGTCCCTCAGCCCATGTGGCCACGAGAAACATCCCTGCCATAAAATGTGGTGGAGGGGATGGGGAGGGGGCTGTGTGAGTCCCTCGAGGTGCCTCTGCCAGGCTGGAGCAGGGTGATGGGGTGTCCAGAGCCAGTGTCCGGATCCTGCAGGATACTGCAGCAAATGCCCTGCAATCTGCAGCCGGATGAATCCCACCTTCCTTCCCCCGCAACGTGCTGCCCTGGGCTACAGCTAATCTATTGTGCGCTGGGCTGCAGCCAGCACAAGCTGCAATACAGTAAATCCTTCTGCAGTATCCTGCAAGGGGACCGAGCCCAGCCGCAGCCGCCCGCTGCCGCCAGACAAAGACGGGGGGCCCCCGTGGGGATGGGGCACAGGGACCAGGGCA
The DNA here is from genome assembly GCA_013400435.1 of Pycnonotus jocosus. Taxonomy (NCBI): domain Eukaryota; kingdom Metazoa; phylum Chordata; class Aves; order Passeriformes; family Pycnonotidae; genus Pycnonotus; species Pycnonotus jocosus. Next base: position 32,074 of record VWYP01005648.1, read on the forward strand.
CCAGAGGGTGGCAGGACCCCTGGCGTTGTGCTGGCCAAGATGGGAGAATGAAGCCCTTGAGCAGGGTGGGAAGTTCTCCAGGGAGTTTTGGGTGGTGCTGTGCATTCTCCTGGGCCCCCAAACCTGTGGGTAGGGAGATGCTCAGTTCTCTGTGTTTGGGTTTTCCCTAAATGCTGTCACCACCGGGTTTCCCCTTTCAGGGTCTCAGTGTGATGCAGGGGTTTTCATGCCTGCCCTTTCCCTGTGCATCGTGCATGCTTCCTTGTGCCTCAGTTTCCCCACCAGTATAGGGCCACCAAGCCCCTCAGCCCCCTCCCTCAAGCAGGCTCCATCACATGTGAGCTCCACTGCCCTTTTCCGGGGGATTTTGCTTGGATACTGTCATTATGGTTATTATTACTATTATTATTATTATTGGGATGTTGGTGGGGCTCTGCAGCTCTGCCGGACCCGTCTTTGGCGAGCGAGGCATCCTTCAAAGGGAAGGCGCTCCGTCACCGCCCCACAGCAGCTGCGTTCTCCTCAATTAGAAGAGGTAATGAAGCAATTTATGGGCATCTACAAAGTGATGTGTGAGTGACAGGCTGTGTACGATCCGCGCCGGGGCTCTGCCGGCAAGTTGTGTTCTTCCAATTTTAATGGAAAGCTCCCCGGCGAGGGGGGAGAGCAAACATTGGTGTGTCTATAGGTGTGTGTGCTCCAAGGGGGTGCCAGTGCAGCGTGGGTGGGTGCAGAGAGACCTGGGTGCTCCAGTCCCCATCCCTGGGGAGCCTGGGCCATGGTGTAACCAGAGATGGGAGGCAGCTGGGTGGGAGCTGAGCCTGAGGCTGGGACACTACAGGATGCCTGGGTCCTCTGGAATAGTTGGCTGCAGCTCCCTATTTCCATCAGCACCCTGGGCACTGCCCACCCTGCTCCTACCTCAGTTTCCCTGTTGCTATCCATGTCCCCACTGCATGGCACTGGAAGGTCCCTTCTTCACACCCCCAGCTTTTGGTGGACCCCTGTGGCCTCTCAAGGGGGAGGGTGAATTGTGTCTTGGGGTCAAACCCCAGCTTTGGGGTCAAACCCCAGCAAGTTTGGGGTCTGTGGTGCTGTCCTGGTGTTTTGGGTGCCTGGGGGTCCCTGGAGCTTGTGCCTGCTGCCATGGGGCCTTGCACCTCCAAGTCGGTGTGATCCTGTGTGTCCACAGAGGTGGGTGCTGCACCTCCAGGTGCTGGCACACGTGTCTGTGTACCTGTGACACAGGTGTGCACCCATCAGTGCCCTCACCAGTGCCTGTGTGTGTTCCTGTACCTGTCTGTGTGTGCCTGTACATGCTTGTCCCGTGTGTGACCCACCCGTTGATGCCCACATGTGTTCCTGTACCTGTGTGTGCACCCACACCTGTAGGTGTGTGTGTCGCACACGTGTGTGCAAATCCTCCCCTGGTGCGTGTACCTGTGCACACACCTGCATGTGCACAACCATCTTGTGCACATTCAGGCCCATTACTGGCTGCACCTCCTCCATGCCCACATGTTTGGGGATGCCAGGCTGCCGGCGCGATGGGGCAGGGGTTGTCCCCGCCTCCCCACACTGCTGCCCCACCGCGCCGGCGCTGGCATTGTCCCCAGTGGCTCCCACACCCCAGCTCGGCCCCAACCGGCCGCATCTCCCAGGAAACAGGATCCACAGCCAGGAGTTTCCGCTCAACTCGTGTATGCCTCCCACAAAAAAAAGAAAAAAAAAAGAAAAACCCACCCTGACACCAGCACGGCCGTTAATCCTGCCCGGCTCATTCTGCTTTTCTTGTCTAGCCAGTTTCTAAAATTGGCCAAGGGAGGCAACTGGCTGCTCTCCCCCCACCCAGACCCCCCCTCGGTCCCCACCTGGTCGCCCCGACGCGGTGTCAGCACCTGGACCCCGTCCCCCCATTGCCCGCGCGGTGCGGCTGCGGCGCTGGTGCCCGGCACGGGGTGTGGGTGGGCACAGCAGAGCCGAGACCCCGGTGGGCGCAGCGTCAGCATCCTCCCATCCCGGCGGGCGCCCCTCTGCTGCCCTGGGCAGCCCCCCAGCCCCAGCGCCGGGGGAGCATGGCTGTGCCGAGCGAGCCTTCGGCATGGGCACGCGTCCATCTGGCGCCTTCCAAATGTTACTGGCCTCGCAGGATCCCGGCTCCGCTTGGCGTTAACCCGCAGCGCACCGGTGGGGAGCGGGGGGAGCCGGCCACGGCCGCCGTGACCCCCCCGGGGGCTTGCAGCAGGGTGTCGGGGGGCTCTGCAGCACCCCGGGGTGCCGGTGCTGGGGGTGGGCGGTGGCGTGGGCAGCCAGCGGAGCCCCCTCCGCGCCAGCGCGGCCGCGGGTGTTACATGACCCGGCGTGGCCGGCGCTGGGCAGGGACACACCGGGGCTGTGACTCATGCTGTGGCTATAACAGGGAGCCCGGCGAGGGGGGCGGCCGCGACCATCTGCGCAGCCTCGGGGCTGCCAGCACACCGCGGGGGCCCTGGGGCCCTGGGGTGCGCTCCCCTCGCCGGGGCACAGCACCCCGTGGCGGGGCCGGGAACAGCGGGCGCACGGAGAGGCGCGGGCAAACACAGCCGGCACCCCGGGGAGCGCCTGGTACCCCGAGCTGGCACCCCGAGGGAGAGGTGCTGGTGTGCCCCGTATCCTCCCGCAGGCAGGGAGAGGGCAGAGGAGGGGGCCCGGAGGCTGCTCGCCTCCCGCGCCGGCTCGACGGGGCGGGGGAACAAAGCTGGCACCGAGGGAAGAGCTAAATTTAGCCAGTTTCCCTGCTAGCTCTGAACTGCGGCGCTGGGCTCCAGCCGGCCGAGGTGCCACCATCGCTGCGGTCCATCTGTCGAGCCCTTCCCCAGCCCTCTCGAGCTCCCCCAAAGCCAGGGAGGGGGGTCAGACCCCGCCACGACCAAGGGGGTTGGGGGCCGCATCCATGCTGGGTGATGCCACTGGGGTCACCTGAGCGCCCCCAGCATCCGGAGACAGACGGGTACCCGGGTCTGTGGGGTGGTAGGGGAGGGTCCTTGCACGAGGGAAGGGGCCCTTAACTGGGGGGATGGCTGCAGGAGGGCTTGGCTGTTGTGGGGAGATGGGCGTTACAGGGAGATGGTCTGGAGGGGTAACAGCCATTGAAGGGGAAATGGTCATCAAGGGGTAGATGGTCCTTGCAGGGGAGATGGTCACTGGCCATTGCAGGTGAGGTGGCTGTTCAGGGGAGATGGTTTTGTGCAGGGAAGGTGGTCCTTGCATGGAAGGTGGTTGTTTCAGGATGGATTATTTCTCCTGGGGAAGATGGTCCTTGCGGGGGAGATGGTCCTTGCAGGGGAGATGTTTCCTCCTGAGGGATATGGTCCTTGCAGGGGAGATGGGTAGCTTCTTGCAGCAGCAGGAATAGGCAACCCCAGCCCTGCCCACCTCAAGGGCACCGTGCCACGTTCTGGTGCTGGAGGCTGAACCTATCAAGGGTTCCACTGGTTCCAGGAGCCCCAGGCCTGGAGGATTCCACCAGCCAGGTGGGGGCTGTGCTAAAGGAGACCCCAGTGGCAGTGGCACATCCAGAGCCAGGCCCAGGGGAAGGGCCATGTCCCCTGACTCAGCACCCTGGGATCCCTGTTGCCAGGACCAGGGGTTGCAGGGAAATGAGCTCCCCAGCTGGAGAGACACGTCCCCTCACCAGCTCCCTGCTTGGGGGGCACCCCAAAAACCCTCTGATAGCCCCACAAAGGGAACTGGCGGCCAAGCAGCTCGTCTGGACCCGTTACCTAAGATGAAACCCAGGCGCCATCTGCTCCATCTCCTAATTAAGAGCATGGCAGAGGAGTCAGGGCAGCGGGGGGACATGGTGACAGCAGGGGGGATGTGACAGCGGGGTTCCAACCATGGGGTGACAACTGAAGGAAGGGTCAGGGCTGCCTGCAGGCACGGCGTGCCCCAGCACCCATCTGTGCCCACCCTTCTGGACCCCCAGCTCTTGCCCTGTTCCCAGTCACAGGGTGCTGGGTCCCCAAGGGGGGTGGGTGCTCTGGGGGCTGCCAGCGGTACCCAGAGAGGACCCTAAACACCCCTGGCACTGATGGGTGCTGCACTTCAGAGGAGGGCAGGGTGCTGGCAGGGGATGAGGTGTGGGGAGGAGGAGGAGGGAATAGGACCCGGGTGCTTTGGGGTCTGTGATGCTGAATTAGAGGGGATGTGAAGGTCGGCGTGAAGGGGGTGAGGGCGGAGGGACCCCCCGCGTGGCTCAGGGAGGAGGTGGCCACTGGGGGCTGGCTGGGGAACACGGAAACCCTCGGCGAGCGCCTGCCAGGAAGCTGTCACTGGAGGGGATTTTCCATTGGTGTCAGCAGNGCCCCAGGTGTGTGTGAGGGGGGTGCACAGGGGAGTTGCACCCCCGTGGTGCCCCCAGATGCACGGGAACAGGGGAGGAAAACCACCATGGAGGGTGTGTGGGTGTGTGAGTGTGAGTGTGCAAGGGACAGGCACCGCCACGGCGTCCCCGTGTGCGACACGAATGGGACACCCCCGATGCCAGTCGGGGGGGCAAGCAGGGCACCCCTGCAGTGGACGGCCAGCTGTGCACACAGGACACGGGTGTCAGCGGGAACCGGGGACGGCCCTGCGCCAATGTGGGGGTACTTCGGGCCACCCCAAAGCTTCGCAGCGCCCCGCGGTGCCCAAAGACCCCCGAGGCAATAGGGGGGGCAATGGGGAGGACACCCCGTCCCCGCTGCTGCCGCCGCGGGCTGCTGGGCACGGCGCCCCGGCGGGGTGGGAGGCGTCGGGCCAGCGTGTCCCCATCTGTGTGGCGGCTGTGTCCCTGCCGCCTCCCTGTCTCCCGGTGGCATCTCCGGCCCCACCCTGACGTCTGGGTGGCCTCGGAGCCGGGCACCAAACCACGTCCGTGTCCTGCGGGGCCATCCCTCCATCCCCCGCTCCGCGCCGGTGCCAAGGCGGCCCCTCCGTGCCCGCCCTGTGCCAGCGCTGCGGGCCGGGGCTGGGGGCCAGCAGCCTCGGGGAGCTATGGGGGGGCTTGGGGGCGCCTGCAGCCCCCTGCACACTCACGCTGCCACCCCACGGCAGCCTCTCCACCGCAGAGGGACCCTGGATGGATGGAGCGGGGGAGGTGGGGGGACGTTCTGCCGGGTAGGACAGGGCTTGGAGCAACCTGGTCCAGAGGAAGGTGTGCCTGCCCATGGCAGGGGACTGGAAGGAGATGAGCTTTAAGGTCCCTTCCAACCCAAACCATTCCATGATTCTGATTCCTCTCGCCGCCAACCTCCGTCAAGCCTGAAACCGTTAAACTAATTAAAGCTTTGCAGCAGCAGGATTAAGCCCGGGCAGGGGAGGTGGGAGCCCAGGTAGTCGATTAGTTCACCAGGCGAGGATATTGGATTTCTGCGAGGCGAGTCAGCAGTCTTCGGGGGCTGTTATCTTTGCAGGGCTGCGGGGTCAGGAGGTGGGAAGCGGAGGTGACTGCAATCTCGCCCGCTTCATCCCCCCGCTCTTCATCCTCACCCCCCCGGCCCCGCCGCAGCACCCGGTCTGGCCGGCTCTCCCCCGCCCGCGGCGCCCATCTCTATCTCTCCTTCTCCCTCCGTCCCTCCTCGCTTGTGTGGTCTCGGCTGGTGTTTTGTAACCAGTGAGGAGAAAAAAAAATTAAAAGAATTTTTTTTTAAAAAGGGGGGAAAAAAATAAGGAAAAAGGCCCTACCCCTGGCGAGGAAGCCAGGAATGGCGAGGTCCGGAGAGCCTAATGGGAAACATGTGGCGGCTGCCTGGGGCTGAGCGGGGAGGTGAAAGTGAGCGCGGCGGCGCTGCGAACATCCCGGTGCTCCCCGCTGCCCCCCCGCAGCCCCCTCCCCACCGCCGCTGCCGGGCTCCCACCTGCGCTCCCACCGTGGCGTGCGGGGCGGGGGGAGGTGGGTGCTGCCCACCCCGCGGCCAGGGGGGCTTGGGGGGTGCAGGTGTCCCCGCTGCGCAGGGTGGCTCGGACGGGCTGAGGGCGAAGTCCCGGCGCAGGGAGTGTCCTCGGTGTCACGGGACACGTGGCCCCCCCGAGGGACCGAGGGCAGGAGCCGGACACGGGGGGTGCGGGGTAAGGGCCGCGGGATGTGCCCAGCGCCCGCGGCACCGGGCGTTGCACACCGGGGATGAACGTGCGCGATGAAGAACACACAGAACATGGGCGATGGGGTGTGCAGAGACCCCTCACGCCCCGCTGGGGACCCCAGGGGCGTCCCGCAGTGTTTGCCAAAGCATCCGCAGCTCCGTGCGCCACGGACACAGCGGGAGACGGCGGCGCAGAGCTGGGATGTTGCACCCCCGGGCACCCCCTTACACCCTCCGGCATCCCCTGGCACCCTCCGGAACCCCCTGGCACCCTCCGGCACCCCCGACACCCCCCCGCACCCCGATCCTCCCTGTGGAACCGCGCGCAGCGTGTGCAGCAGGGACCAGCTCCCGGCGGCTGTTCTGGAAAAACTCCCGTTTGTTTCCTTCCTGCCTACCTCCCCTCCGACAGCTCCCTGGGCACACCAGCAGCCTCAGCAGAGACGAGACCGGTCTTTCTAGCACATATTTTCCTGCTCCACATAGCCCTTGGTGTAACTTTACACCGAGGTGCCCGCATCTCCGCGGTGCCAGCGCTGCGCCCAAAGGCTGGCGGGGAGACGGGGAAAGGGGGGGATGTGGATGGACTGACAGGTTTGAATTCTCTTTCCCTGCCTTGTTGATAAGTTGTCACGCTAATCCAGACACCGGGAAGAGCCTGGATCACGCCGAGCGGCTGCGTGTGTGTGTCTGCGGGTGTGTGCTGGGGGAGGGAGCCAACCGGCAGGGATTCACACGCGGCGCTGGGGAGGGAAAGCAGGCGGACATGCTGGCTCGGGGGGGATTGCGAGGGGCTGAGGGGCTCCCCCGTGCCACCCCTGTGCCACATGGGCAGCGGCTGTGGGTGCCTAGACCCCCTGCAGGAGACTGGGGGCCCAGAGCTCTCTGCACACGCATGTGCAATGTGCACATCTGTGCGGATATGCAGCCCTACAGCCTGGTGGGGAGATGCTCCCCCTCATATGGGCAGCCCCTGGTTCAGGGTGGGGAGGAAAGGGTTGTCCTGCCCCAAAACGCCAGCCCGGGTATCCCGTCATGGGGCGAAGGGCACGGCGTGAGTGTCCCCATGGGCTGTGGCTTGGAGAGGGAGGTGTCAGCGGGTGGCACTCGGTGTGCCCAGCCCTGCGGGCACCCGCGGCAGCCGGGGCAAGGGCTGCTCCCAGGGGAGGGGCCGCTGGGCTGATGTGCGGGGGTCTCTCTCGAGCAGATGGGAGCTCGGTCGCCTGCCAGCCCCTCGCACTGGAGAACGGTGCCAGCCCGCCAGCCGAGTGGTTCCCGTGTGCCCAGGGCTCCGGTCCCTGCCAGCCCGGCAGCGACGGCGACAGCAGGAGCTTCCGAGTGAACCTGCACTGCAAACACCCCCGAAACAGGTACCTGGGGGCCTCACTCTAAGAATGGGGTGCGGCACCAAGGCGGAGTTGGTGGCACATCTTTCTGCCGATGTTCTGCCCATCTCTGTCGGGGAGATACGGGGCGAGAGGCACCCCGGCTCTGCACAGCCTCCCGGCTTGGGATTTTGGGGTGAACAGAGGGGGTGCAGCCCCCACGGAGTGCAGGGCGGGCTCTGCAGTGGGCACGTGGTGCCCAGCACCCACTCGTGAGTGCCTGAGCCACGCCATCACCTTCCTCGCTGTACCCCGTTCCACCGAGGGGAAACTGAGGCAGGCGCCACAGAGGGGCGTCCCGGCGAGGGGAGGAGCGGCACCGGGCAGTGTCACCGCGGGTGGGGGTTGCAGCTGTGCGTGGGGTGTCCGCGGGTGGGTGGGAGCCGGGGGGTGCCGGGGGTGGGGTGTGCTGAGCCACCTCCTCGGGCGAAGACCCCCCCAGTGTGTCCGAGCGCGGCTCGCCGGGGACACCTAGTGGCAGCGCCACCAAAGGACCCCCCGCCACCCCCCGCCCCACCGAGGGGGTGGTGGTGGTGCTGGGGATGGGAGGGGGGCGTCAACCTGTCCCCTCTGTCCCCCAGATCAGAGGCAGCTTGCCCCTCTTTGCCCATCCCCCCGCAGCCCCGACGCCACGGTGATGGGCGGCCGTGGGAGCTCGGGAGGATCAGCCCCTGGTACGTCCCGTGGAGGGACTGGCACAGGGGTGGCGGGCACTGAAATGAGTCCCCCCCCCCAGTGTGGGGCTGACTCTGCTCACCCCTTCCTTTGCAGAGAGCTCAAGTGCAATAGCAGGAGCAGCAGCAAAGCCGAGGGTAAGTGCCAGCCCCAGCCCTCAGCCCTCCCCACAGACACCCAAACTCTGTCCCTGTGGTGGGGTGGAAAAACCCAGATCCTCACGGGAACCAGCTACCCCTCCTCACCTGGGAGGGGGCTCTGTGCTGGAGTCTGGCACGAGTGGTCCTGGTGTGGGAAGGACATCCAGCCCCCTCCTCCTGAGCTGGGGAAGGCATCCAGTTCCCCCAAGTCCCCATTGTCCCAGCTGTGAGCAGGGCTGTCACATTCTTGTGGTGCCAGCCGGGTCCTTGCTGGTGGCAGGGCAGAGAGAGCTGGGGGATGGAAATGAGGGCCTCATCCCTGAGAACAGGGGGGATGGAGTGAGGCTCTGCTGGCTGTTTTTGTCTGGCAGTGCCTGCGGAGCCTCACTGTCCCCCTCTCTGCCGCCCGCAGGTCCTGGTGTCACCTTCCCTGACCCCCATGTCAGCAACTGCTCGGCCAAGCGGCACGCGGGGGAGGAGGAGGTCAGGATGCGCGTGAAGCCCCCGGGCCCAGTGGTAACGACCAGCGTTGTGCGTGGCTCGCCCGACTACGTCCGAGAGCCCAAATTCTACCCGCCGGGACACCCGGTGCAGCGGCCCCCAGCCTGCCCGGCCGAGAAGGCGTTGTCCTGCAGTGTGCTCAGCTTCCCTGAGGGGTCGTGCCCCGCGCTCGGCCGGGAGCACCAGGCGGGCTCGCTGCTGCACGGCGACCCGGCCGACCGCTGCCAGAGCGTCCACGGGGGCACCAAGGAGGCCGAGGACCTGCTGGGCTGTGCCGGGGAGCCCCGGATCCTGGGGGGCAGCGCCGAGGAGGCATCCGCCCGCGATCGGGCGCCCAAAACTTTCCCCAACGCGACACTGGCCTCGGGCCGCTGCAACGTAGACGGCATCCTCGCCTTGCTGCGGAGCAAGTGCGGCAACGGGCACATCAACCTCCACCCCGTGGTGCAGCTCATTGACATCATGAAGGACCTCAACCGCCTCTCCGAGGACCTCAAGAACAGTGGGGTGCACCTGGACTGTGGCAGCCTCCGTGGTGGCGGCGGGGCTCACGAGGACAGCCGCCTCCTGCCCGCTGACCGTGACCTCCAGTACAGCTTCTTCTCCTCACCCTCCCTGGCCAACAGCATCCGCAGCCCCGAGGAGCGGGGGGTGCTCCTCAAATCCGACCCGTCACGGCACCCCCGGCCCCCCGCCCGCGATGGAGAAGCTGACGGGGGCGGGGGGAGCACCCCGCAGCCCCCAGGACACGGTGTGGGTGTGGGGGATGTCTCCAAAGCTCCGGTGGATGAAGCCGGCTGCTCCCAGCCCGACGCCAGCGATTACTCGGAGCTGGCCGAGGCGGACATCCTGAACGAGCTGGCCTCCCTGGCTTGCCCAGGGACGCAGCTGCTGGAGTCGCAGGCGATGGAGCCACAGCCCCAGTTGCTGCCAGCCCAAGAGCTCGACTCCCAATCGCGGCTGTTGGATTCCCAGTCCCTGGAGTCACAGCCCCAGCTGCTCGATTCACAGAGCCTGGAGCCGCTGCCAGAGTCGCTGGAGCTGCAAAACCTGGAGCCGTTGGGGCTGCAGTCGCTGGAGCCGCTCTCTGAGTCGCTGGAGCTGCAGTCGCTGGAGCCGCTGGCAGAGCCTCTGGGGCTGCAGACCCTGGAGCCGCTGCCCGGAGCGCTGGAGCCCCCGCTGCTGCCCACTGAGCCCTCGCTGCTGGAGCCGCAGCCGCTGGGAACCGTCTCGGAGCTGCTGGAGGCGCAGCCGGGCGCCGGGGACCCTCTGCGGCCCCACGGGCTGCAGCCCCGGCTCGGGGGGTGCCCCCTGAGCGCGATGGTGAAGCGGGGTCCCTGTGGGGGCCGGGGGGCCGGGCGGTGTGGCGAAGACCACCGCAAGTACGCCCTGCGCCGGACAGATAAGCCAAAGATGCTGTGCCGCCGGAGGAGGGCGGGCCGAGGGCGCCGGGTGGACGTCACCCCCGAGAGCCGCGTCCTGTCCCCCCTGGCCCTGCCCGCTGAGATGCCCCCCGGGCCCGAGGAGCCCGACACCCCGGTGCTGAGCCCCCCGCCACCACCGAGCCCCACCACGCTGGACTCCGATGAGATGCCCAAAGCCCCCCCGGTGGGGAAGAAGAGCAAGTGCCGGGGGGTGAGAAAGATGGTGGTGAAGATGGCCAAGATCCCCGTGTCCCTGGGGAGGAGGAACAAGACCACCTACAAGGTGTCATCGCTCAGCAGCAACTTGAACCTGGAGGGGAAGGAGCTGGCAGCCAGCAGCTCCATGGAGCCCACGCCGCTGCTCAAGATGAAGAACAATGGGCGCAACGTGGTCGTGGTGTTCCCCCCTGGTGAGATGCCGATTATCCTGAAGCGCAAGCGGGGCCGGCCTCCCAAAAACCTGCTGCTGGGCCAAGCCAAGCCCAAGGAGCCCACCCCGGAAGTGAAGAAGAGGAGGCGGAGGAAGCAGAAGCTGGCCTCGCCCCAGCCCTCCTACATCGCCGACACCAATGACAGCAAAGCCGACTACTCGGACGTGTTGGCCAAGTTGGCTTTCCTCAACCGACAGAGCCAGTGCTCGGGGCGCTGCTCACCGCCCCGCTGCTGGACCCCCAGCGAGCCCGAGTCCATCCACCAAGCCCCCGACACCCAGAGCATCTCCCACTTCCTACACCGCGTCCAGGGCTTCCGCCGGCGCGGCGGCAAGGCTGGGGGCTTCGGTGGGCGCGGGGGGAGCCACGCTGCCCGCGCCGCACGCTGCTCCTTCAGCGATTTCTTTGAGGGCATTGGGAAGAAGAAGAAAGCCCCCACCGCCCTCCACGCCGACCCCGTGCACCCTCGCAAGCGCGGCCGGCTGGAGCCCGATCCTGTGGGAAAACCCAAGAGGAAGCGACGGGCGCGCAAGAACGGGGCGCTTTTCCCCGAACCCAACTCCGGGCAGAGCTTTGGGGACGGCCCCGCTGCAGAGTGGGGCGGGGGGGAGAAGGGCAGCCCCTGGGCCCCCCACCACGGCCACCCCGGCAGCCAGGCTGGACGCAACGGTGGCTACCAAGGGGCCGAGGCGAGACCTTTCCACGCCGCGGGGCTGGAATCGGGCTCCTCCGGCCGCGCTGGGTTCTACGCCAGCAACGCCCCATCCTCGCAGACAGAGACCGGTCCGGAGCGGCACAGCCTCTTCACCGGGTACTTCCGCTCCTTGCTGGACTCAGATGACTCCTCCGACCTGCTGGACTTTGCCCTCTCCGCATCCCGCTCCGAGTCCCGTAAGGCGGCGGGTGCCTACACGGCTCCCCCGGCCGCGCTGCCCGGCCAGCGGGGCATGGCTGCCTACTCAACCCGTGGGGGCAAAGTGGCGGCGGCCAACCCTGGTGCCGAGGCCGCCTTCCACGCAGCCATGCAGGGTCGGCCGGCGTTCCCGCCCGGCCGCGCCTCCAGCGGCTACGGGGTGAACCAAGGCTCATCGGAGTGCCGGGGCACCGAGTCCTTCCCCAAACTGGCCCCGCCGTCGGCCGTGTCTCGGTCACCCACGGCTCACCCGGCGGCCAGCGGCACCCCCGGCTACTCCCCGTACAGCAGCTACGGCAGCGCCGGGCAGAGCGTGGCACCCACCAGCGTGTTCCCACCAGGAAAGCAGTATCCGTCAGCACAGGACTGTCCCAACAGCAAGGACTGCAGCTTCGCCTACGGCAGCGGCAGCAGCCTGCCATCCTCGCCCAGCAGCGCCCACAGTGCCGGCTACGCGCCACCCACAGCTGGTCCCAGTTTGCCGCTGGGAAAAGCCGCCTTCTTCAACAGTGCCGAGCAGGGGGGGCAGTTCTCCAGTGCCGCGCACACCCCCCTGCGCTGCGACAGCCGGGCCAGCACCGTCTCACCCGGCGGCTACATGGTGCCCAAGGGGTCGGCATCCTTCCAGCCCTCACCTGAAAACTGCCGGCAGTTCCCCAGCGCCGCGCCCTGGGCCTTCCGGCAAGGCTATGGTGGCTTGGATTGGAGCTCAGAAGCCTTCAGCCAGCTCTACAACCCGGGCTTTGAGTGCCACCTCAACGAACCCAACGTCATCCTGGACATCTCCAACTACACCCCGCAGAAAGCCAAGCAGCAGACGGTCTCTGAGACCTTCTCCGAGTCCTCCTCCGACAGCACCCAGTTCAACCAGCCGGCTGGTTACCGGCGCGCCAACAGCGAGGCGTCCTCCAGTGAGGGCCAGTCCAGCCTCTCCAGCCTGGAGAAGCTGATGATGGACTGGAATGAGGCATCCTCTGCCCCTGGCTACAACTGGAACCAGAGCGTCCTCTTCCAGAGTAACTCTAAGCCCGGTCGAGGCCGACGGAAGAAGGTGGATATGTTTGACACCTCCCACCTGAGTTTCTCCTCCTCTTCCTCCTCTTCCTCTGTGTACCCCTCCAAGAGGAACACGGGACCCCGGCAGCCCCGGGGTTCCCGAGGGGCTTGTGCCTCCAAGAAGGAGAGGGGGACGGGCAAAGCAAAGTTCCCCACCAAGTCACAGGCGGTGAACCCCCTCTTCCAGGAGAGCACGGACCTGGGCTTGGACTACTACAGTGGGGACAGCAGCATGTCCCCCCTGCCCTCCCAGTCCCGGGGCTTCGGGGTGGGGGAGCGGGACCCCTGTGACTACTCTGGCCCCTACTCCATGAACCCCTCCACCCCCTCGGACGGGACCTTTGTCCAGGGGTTCCAGAGCGACTCTCCCGGTTTGGGGCAGCCAGATTTGGAGAGCAAGCACTTCCCTGCCCTCCCACACCAGCTGGCAGCCCCCAGCCAGCAGACTGTGTTCGAGGCCGGTTTGCAGAAAGCCTTCTCGCCCAACTGCTCCCCGACCTTGGCCTTCAAGGAGGACCTGCGGGCAGGCAGCATCCGAAAGCTGCCCGCCTGCGACTCGCTCAAACACAGCATGCAGGGGGGGGCCCTGCCACACGCCCCACACCTGGCTTGCCGTGACCTCCCCATGCCTCAGCCACACTACGACTCCCCCAGTTGCAAAAATCCCCCGTACTGGTATTCCCCCAACGCCAGCACCCGCAGCCCCTCATACGACGGCAAGGCGGGGGCCGGGATGCTGGTAGACTTCATGGGCAGGACGGACCCCCCGTGTCTGAACCCCCACTTGAGCAGCCCGAGCGGCACCCACCCCTCCAAGGGTGAGAAGGAGCCCTTGGAGATGTCCCGGGCTCACCACCGAGGACCCTACGCTTGTCCCTTGATCAATGACTTGAACATCTCCCCCGTACCAAGAGACTCAATGTTGCAGCTGCAGGACAACTACAGGTACCCCAGTTTTGCACCCCAAGGGCACCCCGTCATGGCCCCCACCCAGAAGAGCGGGTTTTTGGGACCCATGGTAGAGCAACAACACCCTGAGGACACTTTTACGGTCACCTCATTGTAGTGTCTGCTGACGTGCCAACCGGACAACGAGGTTTTGTTACAGGGTAGGTGGGGGAGAACCTGGGGGTGAGGGTGGCAGAGGGGGACACAGGGGACCCTCAGGGCCCTTCTCATCATGTCCCCCTCTCTCTCCGTGTTGTGTTTCTCTTTCAGAGGTAATTTAGCCAGCACTTTTTTCTGGAACACTTTTCAAGTTCTGTATTTAACTGGGATTGGAACTGTTTGTTTGTTTTCTAAAAAAAAAAAAAAAAGAAAAGAAAAAAGGAGAAAAAAGAAAAAAAAAGGAGAAAAAAAAGATAAAAAATAAGTGAAACAAAAGGAAAAAATTAATAATAATGGATGAAGAGAGAAACCCCTCGTTTTTCCCCCTCCGCACTCAAACCCGCTCCGCCTGCCAACCTCCGGCTCTGCTTTCCGGACTGCCGGCGCCCCCGCCCCGCAGCAGGACAATCGGACAGACGGACGGACGGACGGACGGACAGCGCAGGCCCCGCCAGGCCCGGCGCAGGGGCACGGGCAGGGAGGGCAGGAGGGGATGTGGGGGTCAGCGCTGGGTGCCCCCTGCCCGCAGCCCGGCCGGGGACCCCCTGGGCCGCCCCGGGGGAGGCTGTTTGGGGATTCTTTTGTTTTTCTTGTCGCTCCTCGTCCGCTCGCTCGCCGCGGGGGTTGCTCCTGCCGGATGGACACCCATGGGTGTTGGTGAAGCGCTGACCCCCCCCTCCCCAGGCTCTGGCAGCGTCGCCAGCGGGGCTCGGAGACGCCACCATCACCAGGTAGGTGCCAGCTCTGTTCGCCACCCAGTACCCGTCCCCAGCAGGGTGTGCTGGGTGCTCCGTGCTCGGGGCATTCCCCGGCCCCTGCACCCTTGGGTGCCCCCCGCCCTTTTGGGGCTGTCAGCAGCTGCCCTGGGTGTTGTCCCACCAAGCATCAGACTGGGGACCCTGCGGGCTCCAGGGTCTGGGGGTGGCTGGAGCCTGGGCTGTGGGGTGCAGGACCCTCCCCGGGTGTGCCAGGGCTGAGGGGATGCCCCAGACCCCGTTTGGGTGCCAGGTGGGGGGAGCAGGACCCCCGGGGATGTGGGTGCCAGACAAGAATGAACAGGACTCCGGACTGCTGGGTGTGGGTGGGAAGGAGCCCAGATCCCCGGTCCGGGGGTGCCAAATGAGGGGTGAACAGGACCTCAGGCCCCTGAGTGCCAGATGAAGGAGGTGGGCAGGACCCCCGGGTGTGTGGGTGCCAGACAAGGATGAGAGGACCCCAGACACCTGGGTACCAGATCCGTGGGGGTGTGTGGGTGCTGAATGGGAGGTGGGCAAGTCCCCGGCCCCCCCGGGTGTGTGGGTGCCAGACTGGGGGGGACAGCGCCGTGCCCCACTGGGTGTGTGGGTGCCAGACTGGGGGGACAGCGCCGTGCCCCGCTGGGTGTGTGGGTGCCAGAGCCCGGGTCCGTGGGTGCTGGGGTGGGCAGACACCCCCTGGTGCCTCACTCCTCTCTCCGTCTCCCCGCAGCCACAGCACCCCCAGCCCTGCGCCCCGCACCCATCCCGGCCGCCGGAGCAGAGAGGAGAGGAGAGGAGGGGGCCACCTCCGGAGGGGACC
>VWYP01005649.1:6360-18250 GCA_013400435.1 Pycnonotus jocosus
CAAGGGCAAAACCAATAACACTACTTTTTCTCTGCTGCAGCACTCACAGTTTCAGAAAAACACCTGTCATATGACCATTTCTTTGTACTTGCACGCAAGTACTTTGTTTAATTCCAAATTAGGATATTCTTGTTGACACCTATCAAAAACAGCAAATTAAGAGGCATTCACTATTTTTTAAAAAATACATTAATAATGAGCACACTGTTTCAAAGACCTAGTCTGAATCTTTTAATTGTCAGTACTGAAGAACTATGAAGATGTTGGAAATGCTTCTGCTAAATTGTTTGACTCAGAAATAGCTCCCAAAAAATTATCACAGGCTGCCATCTCAAAACAAGTGTCCTAGAGAAAGAACAGAGAGCCTGATATTTGTAGAGGCTGCAGTTCAGTAAGGGCATTTACCACCTGCTTATGTTGCAGTTAAGCATCTGTGAAAACTTAAATCTGGTGTTTGTGTAAATTCCTGAATGGCCGCCTGGTTAAGGTTCTGTGTTGGACAGTGGGATCTGGGTGAGTTGACCAGCACTAACACTTACAAGACCAAGTTTCTCAACTGCTTTGTACAACAGTTCCCTACTGTAAAATGAGAACATGGTTACATCCATTTTCTCATCCCTTGTCCATTTGTTTAGAAGTTAAGCCCAATAAGCCTAGGAATGACTTCCTAACATCACACACAGCTCAGATTCAACATTTTAAAACAAAGTCTGTAAAATACTAACAATAATGATAATTTGAAAATTAGCATTATAAAAGATGGCTATACATGAAGTTTTCACTACACAAAGCTCTAACGTATTCTACAGACTTTAACGTAAATCCACTTGATGTCTAAATCAAGAAGAAAAAACATGAAAGTGTGCAACTTTTTTTTTAGGGTAAACAAAGATAGAAAAGTTTGCCATATCCTACTGAAAACACTTAAACAAGCATATCTGCTTCATCATACATTTATACACGTCAGTAATTTTCAAAGTAAGCTATTCCAGCTAAACATGGAGGCATAATTAGAGCAAATCAAAACACAATGACCAATTAGTGATTCTGTCAACTAGACTTACATTCCTGCAGATAAATTTTCTTTGGATTTTATACAGCATACATATTTTGGCTTATTACAAAAATTTGAGGAATCAAAATCACTAGGAATAATTTTTCACAGTGATATGCTTTAGTAGTTAGCTTGCCTACCAGCCTACCAGCCCTTTGTCTCCTTCAAAATCACCACATTCATAACAATGTGCATGTGAATCAAAGAAAGCAAATGTAAAATGAAGAGATACACCTATATAGCTGATTAGTTTGTAGAATTATTTAGTATTTAACTGACAATTTGTGAAGACATCCAAAGAATGTGATTAGTGAACTTGGGTTATTAACAGTACAAATTAGCAGAGTACAAATTATTAGCAGAGCTGTAACACAAGCCTTTCTTTGTCTATCATGTATTATTAAAACTATATCTTATTCATAGATTTATTTACTTTATTGAATGAACTGAAACAAAAAATACCAGCAGAAAACCCCTAAGAGCAGAACTGACCTGCTCAAAAAAATTCTGCAGTCATAAAGCAGCCACACAAGCAGCAACTCTGATTTATCTAAGACTGGTGTAACCCTCAGTTATTGATTCTTTGCACAGCTCACATGTTGGGCAGATGTGGAAAAGATCAACTTGCAGCAAAGACTATGGGTGTAAGCCTTCGGAAGAATAGAGCTACTGGAGTTTTATCAAATCTAATCCACTCTGATATAAGAGTGATATAAGAGGGGGGCTTTCTTTGTGTTTCATTTGTTTGGTTTGCTTTGTTTCAATGTGGTGAAGTTTCAAATTCTATGAGTAAGTAAAATGCCTTGGTTACAGGTGGGAAGTATTGTAGATTTTCCACAGAAAGGCAAAGATAACATGAGACTCTAGACAGTGCATGTAGTATTTCAAAAGGCTTTGTAAATAGAGAAGGATAATGATCAATTTTTTTGTTGTTCTTTCCATTATTCCTTCACTCAGACAAATAATCAGTCTTAAAGGCAAGTTAAGAAATTATAAAGGACCAGAAGGTACTGCTCAGCTTATGTGATGTCAGTATTCAGCTGCAGTCCAGAAACAGAATGATCCGGCCTCACAGCTTGGACTCCTGCAGCTAACATGCCATTATAATTGAGTCAGAGCAGGAAGTGAAGTAGCCCTCTAAGGTAGGCATAAAAATGTCCTCCTCCAAGAACAGAAGGCAGCAAAAATCAATAAAAAGTTACATCTGGATCTGGGAGCTACTCATCACTGGGAATATACTAAAAAAAAAAATAATCTCCTTTGAATAAAAACTGAAGGAATTAGGTTTTCCACACAGTTTCATTATAGTTTTCTGCCAATGTTCATCCTCCCAGCAGATAAGAAATAAAGGCCTTCTGTATATCAAGAGTCCTTGCATCACTGCTGCTATCTGCTAAGTAATTTTGTCAATAGATAGTTCAGATATGCTATATATATATGACTGTAAAGTGTATTGCCATATATCTGAAATTTCTTTCATACATTCTGGAATGTGATGCATCACAAATGGAGCCAAGCTTCTTTTCCATGAGTCTCATTGGAAGTTTAAGTATGTTTTTAGGCAGAAAAATGGATGCTTATGCAGCAACATTTTGCACTAGGTTTGGAGTTCAGAGAAACACAAGTAAAAATAAAAGGAAGGAAAACAGAAGGTTTTTAACATGCCAGTGTATAATCATACCATTTAAAAAATCACTTTCACATCTATTCCACATAATATACCTCATTATGTGGGCTAGAAACTACATTGAATCATATATAGAGAGTATTATCCACTACATCATTGGAGAATGTAAAAGCACCCAAACTAAATCTGAGATGCCACAAAACGTATTTTCTCAATGACAACTAGTTTCTCTGTTCCTCAACCATCAGGAACAGAAGTGTTCCACTAAAAAACTCAATACATTTGACCTCTGTGAATATCATCTCTTTTTTTTTTCTCCAAAGCACTCACACAGAGTTATGAACACTTCTGCAATCCTGGCCTTCAACAATGTATTTTTCAAGTGAATATTTTGAAACACTGTAACATGTAAAGCTCCACTACAAAAGAATCTGTATTTGTAGCATAGTCTAGAATAGCACAGAACAACCCAAAATGTAAGCAGGGACAGTCTCAAAATGCTGCTAAAGACTATCATCTTCAATCAGTCACTGTCACACAGAGGAAGATTTTGAAGGACATGTCAGGCAGTTAACGCTCAACTTCCATTCATATTTTCCATCTTTCCTCATGCAGCAAAATGTATGACTGAGAGGGGATGGCACCAAACTACTTCTTGAAAAAATCCATGTTCTCTGGTATCCCAGATTCGCAGCAAAGTTGTGGCATCCTTGTTCTAGGGTGCCATGTGCCAAAAGCAGCTGGCAAGAGAATCACAGGTTAGTTTGAGCAGTCAACTATGCCTGGCACTTCAGATTGCATAGTGAACACAGAACATCACTTCTGACCTAATACTCAAATTAAAGGCACTGTCTGGGGAGAGATGGTACAAGAAAACCACAGAAAGTCTCGCAATTTTTTGTGTATATACATAATGGGAATCTTCAGGCTAGCACATATTAAAATCTTTTTTCTGCATATTTCTTTGGCTTTTCTAGCCCAATTCTTGCTTACCGTTTTTGTTTAGGAATATCTTCCAACAGCATGCTAAGAAAATCCTGGAAAATGAACAGAGGAGCACAGTTAGCATGTTTGTGAAGCCACAACCCTGTCTTCACTGCCAGTGAGAGATTAAAGAGAATGGTAAGAAAAAATTTATATAGCCACTATGGTGATACGACAACATAATGTATATTGTTATTTATACAATATACATTATATTGTCAGTTTTCCAACCCACTCGAGCAAGAAGTGTCAACACTGAAAGAAAATGGGCTTGAAAAGTCTGCTGACTATTTTAACACAATCCCATGTTCCCATTTTTATTTTATCTATAATACACACACAAACTATACTTAAAACTGTTAAAGGATGCAGATTTACATGCAAAAGTTAATAAATACCAAATTTAAGGATGTTTATGCTCTCTTCACTGTGCTTATGTTATCATGTTGTCCTTAATTACATAACTACATAAAGCTTTTCTTCCTGAGTGTACATGTCTGAATAGACCACACTTCCTCCCCATTCCACGACAAAATTCGCAATATTGCTAATAACCACATCACCTAAGTAGTAAATTCTTCAAATAAAAGATAGCTAGAATTTCTTTCATAGTTTTACAAAGATGATGCAATGCTAATGGAAGAGCATTACTATCACCCTCATTTATATCAGTATGTAACTCTTAAGAAAGTTACACCTGATATCACTAAAAGGTTCCCTGGCACCCTGTGTTCTACACAATCTAATTTTAATGACAATCACTTTCATAAAATATACTCCTTTGAACAATCACATAATAATAGCATTTATTAATATGAATGATTCATTTACATGCTGTTTCATAAAACAAATGCATCTGCTTTGTTAATACTAATCTTTGTGGAGACAAGTTTCAAAGGCTAATAATGTTCCTCACTTCAGTACACAAGTACAGGCAGACTGCACTGTACACTTGCACATTGTTGCTCTTTAGCGTCTTGAACAATGTTTCCTAAGAGGCAGAAATCTTATATTTATGGACCACAATCATAACAGTCAACAAAAAATACTATTTCTCTGTCTGAGTATGGCATTGTTAGGGAATCAAAGTAAGACAGATTGCACAATTGAAACTATTGGTAACACAGTTAAGCTTCCTTCTTTAGATTATGAGGTTCAGGCTGTGTTGCAGTGGCTGCAAAACTAGCTTATGACAAAAAGTAAATTACACAGTGCTGGGCTCAGTGTTGCTGTGGCAAGAATGCCATAATTAACTGTGACAGGAATCAACTTGTCCAAATCACAGTGTATTGCGGACACAATGATGATGATGTGTGAAATCCCTTTATTTCCTATAACTACTTGTAGTTTTTCTGTATGTAGACATTACATTATTCTGTATATAAAAAGAGAACTACTGTCTCCTTCCACTTGTGGAAATTTTGCTGGAGATACATAGTAAGCTTACATGCAAATAAAGAATATGAAAATACCACAGAGTTATTTCAAAAGTGTGTTAATAGTAAACCTATAGTGGTTATTTTTCTCCCTATTTTCCCTGGTTAGATTCCACCAGCTTTTAATAATCAATCATACAGTGGATGGTTTTATAATCTGTATACTATAACCTCTACACTATACTACAATCTGTATATTATACTATGAAATTAAGCATTCTTTTTTCCAAATATCTATTAAGAAAAAGGCACTGTCGTTCTACAAGCCTTCTTAAAATTAGGATTAATCTATTCTATCTCATTTTAACTGCTTGTATTTCAATGCTCCAAAACAGAGTAGGAAAGCAAATTACAACTTACCTCATATTAGCACGGCTTTTAACATTTGCCTGTTATCAAGTCTGCATGACACATCTCATTATAGGTCTGACTTTTCAGCTTTTTAAAATTTTACTCTCAGGCTACTTTTTCTTCCTCCACAGATGAAACAGTTCAGAAGTGTCCAGGTGAAAAACCAGAGGATAATGTGGGGAGTTTTAAGATTTGATTCTACTTCTGTGAGATGCTCTAGTTGTTTTACACTTTGAAGCAAAGACTTGTGGATTACTATAGTAATCATAACTAAATTCTGGATCAGACTATAAAGCAAATGATAGGGAGTTTTTTTTGTATTTGTTGCAAGTAACTCAATGAAGGCGTAAAGAATATGTGTTACAAACCACATGCTACCACAGTGCTGCAATATTAACAAATTGGTTTATACTCATATGATTAAATAATCTCACTTTCTTATATACTCCATTTGTTCTTACCTGGCTAGAAACCCCAAGGCTAGAAAACAACTTTTCCCTATATAAAAAAACCTGTTACTCTGCAGTTTGTGGAATTCTATTGACATTTGACCAAGCTGATAAAATGAATTCAATACATTTACTAACGATCTGCTAGCCCCTCATAATTAAATTCCCTGGTGACTCTCATCTGCTCTCACCACAGTCCTGACTGAAAACAATAACTTTAATCACAGATTTAAAACTGGGCTTCTGCTGGGCAGATCGAATCTGGATACAGATTGTCAATTTGACATCAAGGAGAAATTTTCTTTGCACTGTGTAACGGATGTGCTGAGTCAAAAGCAGAGAAGAGTCAGGTCCCAAAAACTGAGAGGTAGATTGAAAGAAGTAACTGGAAATTAAGGCTACTTAAAGCAGTAACTGGATATATGTGGTGTTAGAAGACCTTTTATTTCACGTCAAAAGATGTTTTATTACTACTCCAACTTTTGTTGTGAGCAGTGGCCAGCAAGTTTCTACCCTTGAAATGATTTGGAGCATCAGGCAAGTACTTCTCCCTGGTCACACATATTGATATCAATTAAAGAACCTCTAATATTAAAAACCAAATTACGTATTCAAATTAAAACCTCAAATCCAGACATTTCAAGTACTCTACAACCAACAGATACTTTTGTTTAAATTTGCTGACTGAAATATAGTGGGGTGGATAAAAAGAGGGGAGATGTCATGACTGAAAGTGATAGATCTAAATGGACATTCACTTGGCAACAAATAAAATTCGACTACACTTATATCCAGTCCCTTGAAGGAATAATCCACTCAAAGTTAAGCTATTCCTAAAAAATATGCAGCTTGTAAATTACGTAATTAAGTGGCAAATATTAATTTATCCCTTCTGGGTGGGAAAAAAAAATAAGAAGAACTCTTCTAGGTTCCTGTTTATTTGCAATTCCTTCCTTAGACATCCTCCTGGCTTTTGGTGACAATCCCAGATTGCAGCTCCAAAGAGGACAACTTCCTATCTAGAGGAAGCACTACTAATAGAACTACATGTTCTATTATCAGGCCGCAGTCATTAGCCAGACAGCTGAACAGTGTAAATCCCAGGTGATGGAACTTCTGTCTAGCTTTAGTCAAAAGTCCATTTGTTGCCCATTTTAACAGACAAAACCACATGAAAATTAAAGTCTGCAAACGATTCAGTTTCAAAGGTATTTTTATTTCAAGATGAAATGCAAGAACAGCTTTAACTCTGTTAGGAGTACCAGAAACTTGGACTTCTTTCTTTTTATTTACAGTAAAAAACACTCCAGTGTTTAAAATTACTCCAGTCATTATTTTAAAACTTCACTCATAGCAATTAGGAAGCAAATTCCCTCATAAAAAGAAAAATGGCATATTTTTTTAAAATCCTTCTCAAAGATTCCAGATTTGCGTTACTCATCTGTTGGTAACTCAACTAAAATAAAGCTACTATTAAAAATCTGCTGAGCATGCAAGCAAAATGAAGGGAAAAGGCAAACTGATTTATGTTTCACATCTGAAGTAATTTCCTGCTGCACCTGCAGCTCTCATCTAGGAAAATTACTAAAAACACCACTGAAAACAAGACTAGTATTCATAACATGGGCAATTTTTCATGTTTTACTTTCCATCATTCCCACAATTCCTGAACCTGGGAACTTTTACAGTTGCACAAGGTGAAAGTATAGCACTGTAATATTTAAACTTACCATTTGCCCTTCTATTTATTTTAAATATTTTATTCATTCAAACACTGACAGCATGTTTTTTCAAGAAGGATCTTGAATAAGAAACTTTGTACTAACTTGACTTCATTGCTTCTTCATTTACAACTCCTACTGTGATTCCTTATCTACTATACCAGACCCCAATAAAAACACAATCTTAAAGATTTCTTGCAAAGAAAGAAGATGCATTTTAATTGGATATAGCCCTATCACATCTGCATTTTTAAGTGATCAAAAACCAGTACAATGTTAAAATTCTCTTCCCAATAAGTTCACTAGGAGCTGGATTTAGGCTGATGGTAGACAAGGGAAAAGCACAAAAGCAAACAGAAGTTTTAATGTACAACAACCTTTTTCCACCATATCAGGTGCTATTTCCAAATGAAGAAAAGTACCTTTTTTTTCTTTACATATATTAAGCACATAATTATGGAAATATTGCACATATCCAAATAGAAAGTAACCTAAGAAACAAAGTTTAACTTTTGCTTCAATAATTCAATAATGCTGAGCAGTTTTTTATCCAATAACCAAAATGGATGTTTCTGGGTGTAGTATTTCATCTTAGGAGACTGGAGTAGGTAAGCTACAAATTGACATTCACATCTAGACAAAGGGAGAAGTCTCTAGTGTATGTGCTAGCTAGCTACCATGACTAGTAGTACAGTCTGCTGAACATTTTGCAGCATTCAAATAGTCTACTGACACAACTCACCCCACATCAACCAGGAGCAACAAGCTAACATTTCCTTACCAAAATCTGAGCACCTTTCTTACCATCAGCTTAAAACACTGGGCTTTTTCTTGTTGTTAGCAGTCTCATAATTTCTGTATTTTTCAAAATTCTTCCAGCTTTGTAATAGTGAAGCATCATTTTTATGATTTTGGACACCCTAATGTAGACAAGGCTCATATAGTCACTAGCATTTTCCACACTATACCAAATCTAACTGCTTACAGTCTCAATTACATGGAACAGGAAACAACTGTGTTAACCCCCCAACGCCCTGTGTTAACCTTGAACATTCCTCCACAGGGCAGAAATGCTGTTTTAAGAGCTACTGCTCCTAACTTCTGGGTTATGTGACATACAAAAGAAATCACAGGTCTATAAGCTATTTGTAAGATACCTGGGCACATATCTCACCCCCTAAGAGTGAGATTCAAAACAGTATGCACACAAGCAAAAAATCACTATTGCTGGAAGAAATAGGAAGTGTTAGACTTTGGTTACACAAAATCTGAGGCCCTTACTCAGTGTTTCAAGGAGACATTGATCACTGTCCTGAATATCCTCAAATTTCAACTGTAAGAAAGACTTCAGCAAAGAAGGTGGTTTGAGAAAGTCACTCATACCCCTTCTCTTCTCTCTTCCCTTGCCACTCACTGTCATTACACTGCTTTTCTAGCAATGCTAAATATTTGTTGTGTTGTGGGTTTTGTTCCAGCCTGTTTTTTACCATGATGACTTCAGTGACCTGGTTCACAGACATCCTCATGAATGGTTGTTTTCACAGTATTACTGAAGCAAGAAGCTGCATTGCTCTTTGTGCAAGCTGGATTCATCACCAGTGACATGATTCCCAGAACTCTGGGCTCAGAAAGCTAAGTAATTTTCTAAATCAAAGTAAAACTAGAGCCACTAGTTAAATGACTTTAACAGAAAGAGCTAGCGGGAGGTAAATTTCTATTATAACCCTAGTTGGCTTTGTCCTTATAAGAAATAGGGTGAAATTAGAAGCATTGAAAGAAACAGCATACAGAAAGAAAGAAAATAAATTCAAAACTAGAATTACTTCTCTTTTGGAAACAGAGAGGAATCAGGGAAAAGAACTGACTGATCACAACCAAAATCCACAAGCTAGAAGATTACAGGTGATAATTCCAGTGTGGTAAATGACCCTATCTTTGAGAACATCAATACCTATGAACATTTGCCTTTTGAAGTATCATGTGAAAACAAAAAAATCTCTCATTGTTTATATTATTGGATACTAGCAAGGTGTAGATTTAAGTGTCACTTTGAAAAAAAATGTTCTGTTCTATAGCAGGTAGGAATTTTACCTGTATCACCAAATTATAATTGCCTCTCCCCTTACATCACAACCAGGAGTGATGATTTAGGTAGCCAACCCAAAAGTTTGGATTTTTGTTTTTCTGAAAGGTGAAGAACAAGCCCAAGCACAATACCTGAGAAAGGATGAGCTGCCCATGGAACTTAACGACAAATTTCTGTAAAGATGCAAGGTATGAAACCTCTCCTATTGTCCTTGCCAGATATCGTAAAAGAAAATAACCCTGCAAAAAATTAAGGCAGAAGTTATGAATTTTCTGATGTCTAGAAGACCAAAGTCTTTAGCATAAAGCAATCTCAATAAAAATCAGTTAACAACACTCACCTTCAAATAGTGAACCTGCATGAAGATTTTTTCTGCTTTAAGACCATATTTGACAACAGAAGCTCCAGACTCACTCAGTTCTCCTGTGCTCTCCTTTTTGGGCCTAAAATGGAAACACACTAATTAAGTTTTGGATAAGTATGTAAAGAAGTAAGTCAAACATTAAAGGTTGTGATAGTTGAAAGCATTGTGTGGCATAGTAACTTTAAACACCTGTGACTAGTTCAGTCTTTTTCTTCACCATAAGTATATAGATTGACTTAGACAGTCAAACAAGTGAATCTTCTTCTAAGCAAAATTCATTAGTAAGTTCGTGTAGTCCTATAGCCAGCATGACACTAGGTTGCATGTCATTCTCCAGTGCAGGCACATTATGAACAAAGAGAAACAAATAAACAAAAAGAACATTTTAAGGGGAAGGGAAGGTGGAGGGGAAGATAGTGAAGTCACTATGTTCAACTAAAATTTTCTCCTTTTTTTACCTGAACTTTGGCTTAACAGCTTACATGACTATCCTTGCAAGAATAACCTCTTTCATCTGCATGTAATAAGACTGCTGCAGAAAGTGTTCTGATTGTCATTTTTCCATTTGGGTTGGAAGAAAGTAGTTCAAATTTTAAAAGAGGAAGTATTATACACACAGATCTGAGGTTTACAGACTATAATGTCTAGAAAAAAAATACTATTTACTGCCTGGTTTAAAATGCAGTACAGCATCTAGTATGCCACAAATCTACAACAGTTAAGTGTGGAGGACTTCTAGGCTCTAAAGAGCACAGACAAACTAAATACAAGCTATGCAAACATTTTTTCTTCATTTGTTAGAAGTGCCTTTACAGGCAATAGTACCAAAAAATCATCTAGTATTTTTTCTTTCATTCAGAAAACATCCCAGCTAGTAGTAGTCTGAGAAGAGATGCCTGTCTTAGGAGCCTAACCCTGTGACTAAAACAACCTTTCCAATTCTAAATGTGGATTTTGAAATTGCCAGTCCTCAAAACCAGATGTCTATCCCATTCATTTCTACTGAATATGGCAAATACCGGCCACAGCAACGCAAGATTTTTCAAACCACACCACACATGCAGGAGTGATTTCAGGAGCTAACCCTTGTGATCAAACTTTTTTCCATATTTGTGTATCCTTTTGTTGTGGGCTGACCTATAAGAGGTCAGTTTTCTGATTGGCATGTAGTTTGACCACTCAGGAACAAAATGCGACTCTTTGGCGATATCCCTATAAAACCCAAGCTCAAGTTTCGTTCAGCCCTTCTCTTCTCCTGGCTGGCAATGAGGTTGTCATCATGCGGTGGCCAGGGTGGCCGGGCCAGGTCCGGCTGGGCCTGTGGGAGCCGCTGCCCATGAGACGGGGGCAGCCTGGCCAGCGGAGCCCTCTCTCCTTCCCCTGCTGCCGGCGGGGGAGAGGAGCGGGGCTGCCGCTCGCCGGTCCCGGCCGCATGGCTGGGCTGCGGTGGAGCTGGGCCGAGCCCGGTCGCTGGCGGCAGGCACTCCTGGCCCGAGGGGTGGTGAGAGAGAAAATGCATCCATCAGCCTGCTTAGTGACTAAGATCCCGCTGCTGTTCCTGGGCTTTGCACCGGCATGACTGTGGAAGCTTTGTGCTACCACGGTAAAAATCCACGTGACTACAGCAGGCCCGGGCAAGTTTAATTCTTTCCTAACACAGATTGAGACTTTTTTTTTCTTAACCTTCCTCTGAGATGAAAAAAGAAGACAAAGATATGTAAAGGGACATCTTTGAAGATACCTAAGTCAGTAAATGAAAAGTGACTTTTTAAGTAGGAGAGATGACGACTTGCCTGACGTTTAGGCTGAAATCTCTTA
>VWYP01005649.1:18326-31523 GCA_013400435.1 Pycnonotus jocosus
GTTCTTTGATTTTTTGTCTTTTTCTTCCAGATACTACCCTAATCTGAAGTCTGCGTAGTCATGGCAAAGGCTACGTAAATGTGGGAAGTTTCCACAATTGCAGAATTCTCCTGGGCGGGCTGCTGATGTGTGAAGTTATTAAAATAATAAGAAAGACTTCTCTCTCTCAAAAAATGAATGAGTGACTATTTTACAAGTGGTACTGACCTAGAGTTTTTAAGTTTTGCCTCTTTACAATGCTTATAGTAACTGAACAGTCATGCAAAGAAAAGAGGGGTTTTTAA
Organism: Pycnonotus jocosus; assembly: GCA_013400435.1. Lineage (NCBI taxonomy): Eukaryota > Metazoa > Chordata > Aves > Passeriformes > Pycnonotidae > Pycnonotus > Pycnonotus jocosus. The sequence continues at coordinate 18,611 of VWYP01005649.1, forward strand.
AGTTCTCATCTGTTTTGGTTTTTTTTTTAGTGTGTTTGTTAATAAACTATTTGTTTTGCTTTTAAGTTAAGCTTGTTTTGCCTTTTTCTCCCAAAAGTCCTATCTCACATTTAAGTAAACAAATTCAGCCAATGTGAAACCATCACACCTTTTTTATATCTGTGTCACAGTTCCTTCCAGAGTGCTAAACTGGGGTTTTTTTTCAGACATTATTATAAGGGACTGTGGACATGAAATCCACTATACACAAAATTTTCACAAAATGTATCTGTTTGAAATAAAATAGAGAGAAAAAAACAGATTGAATTTTACATCGTGTTTCTGACACAGTCCTCTTCCACGTTATAATTCATAAATATCTTTCCCGTAAGATTTTCCCTCAACATTGAAAGAAAGATACCAGTAACTGTTTTCTTATTCTATGGCAAATCCAGTTCTTTCAGACTGTGTAAAAGTTGCAGATCCACTGCAGGAAAGCAATAATCCAGCTATTTCCCTTCTAGATCAGTCTCCTGGAAGGAAGACCTGTTGACATTCCATACATGACTTTTTGTCGTTCTCTGCATACATAAAAAGCAAACGCTGCTTCATTTCTCTCTTAATAAATAGCCCAGTCTATTGACTTTGAAAAATGGAATTTGAGCACAGGCTACAGAATCCACACTAAATAGAAATTTGTCTCATAATCACAATTATTCGAAACTAGACAACCATACTTCCTTCCTCCTCTTACTTTGTGCCTGTGTAGATCCTAGGACTGACTAGGAAGGAGTATTGCATCTGGATGATGGTAGTGAAGAATTCCATACAGAACACATATACATATTCTTTTGCAAAGACTGTATATACATTCTTGAAAATGTCTGTAAAGGAGTGTAAATTTTTAGAATGTAACTCTGTTGTCTGCTATCAGTACTTCAGAACACTATTTTAAAGCAATGCTTACTGTATTCACCAGACATTGAAAGTACAGAGACTGAAATTTTGTTACACTGATCTACAAAAGCTGCACCGAACCTAGTAGATAAAGCCAAGCATAATGCTAAAGACGAGCTGTCTCAAAATATTCAAGGTGCTATCTGGCACATTTTAGATACTGGCAAATTTCTGAAGGAAGTAGAAGCTGCTGCTTTCTGTTTGCTGGGCCAATGAGTACATTGCACCAGTAAAAGTATAACGCACTGGGATGTCCTTGCTAAGTAAATGCTTTGATGTGCCAGGTGGCCATGAAAACTTATGCAGAGACTGTAAGAGACTTATCTGAAAGCACATTTCCTATCAGATAGAATAAAACTCTTCAAACACCTACAGAGCAGTCAGAAGCACTGCTTCAGGACAGAATGGACCTGACACAAGTGGAACTCAGAGACTAATTTAGAGTTAGATATCAACATTGGCTTGCCTTGAATAACAACCACAAGCTGCAGTGCAGCCATAAGGGCTAGCTTTATTCTGCAGAAACAGAATGGTCTCCTTTGCTTTCCCAACATGCGAGATGAGAGTGCTGGTATGGATGACCACCTGCAAAAATGAGTGCCAAGACATTTTTCACAGGTGCTTTTATCCCTGCAAGTTTGTTTCAAATTCTGTAAGAAAATAGGCAGAGTTCTGTTGGAAGTCTCATACTGTATGAGCATGGAATTGCCACAAACTCCTTCTTCAGTATTAAGATTTGCTGGTGCTGCCTTTCAGAGCTGCTGCCTGTTGACCTAACCTCATTTTTTACAGGTAGCTTATGACATGCTTCTTACTATAACATAATACCAAGTACCCATAATAAGAAGAAACATCAGGCTGATCATCAGTTTGCTGAGTGGCTTTCACCCAGCCTAAATAGGTATTCATTTGATGGATCAAAAATTCTTAGCTGGTAAGTTTTTCCAGCTGTCAGGAGAAAGCAAAGATTATATGATGAGCAGGGAACAAAAAGTAATGGAATAATAAGCTTATGCTTGGGAAGAGTGAGTTGGTTGATTTTTTTCTTCCTGAAATGATAGGCAAGAAGTAACAAACAGTTATAATTTACTTTTAATATCCTTTATAAAAAAACCAAGTTTGAACCCACCCAAGCCTCAGTATAGACTCTCAACCCAGACCAAGTGCCAGGACTGAGATTTTCTCTCTTATATGCCATTTTTGGAGAGCATGTATTTTCAGAAAAGAAAGGACGTATTTTCAGAAGGATGAAGAAAAGAAAAGAAAAAAAAATGTAAATATGCAAAAAGAGAACTTATTCATGCTCATGCCCAAAAATAGTAGAAAACATTTATATCTGACTGAAATCAGTAGGAAATCCTTAAATGCAATCACAAGGAACTAGAGATATCAGAGAAGAAGAAATGGACAGAATCACAAAGTAGCATCATGTTCCTGGACTGAAATGTTTATTGGAGACACATTTTTCAAATGAGAAATTAATTTTTCATTCTTTTGTATTAGCATTAGGAATATTACTATCCAAAAGATAAGAAAAATACTTATTGTTATGTCTAATAAGTGTGCAAGTCAATAGAAAGTTTAATCTTCATTTTTAAAATAAATCAATCTTTCTTGAGTTTCACACTACAAAGGATCACGGCCCTTAGAAAAATTATTTTGAAAATTTACACCACAGAACATTTGATTAAAAGTAACAGCTATATGAATCACACAAAAGACAACAAATGTGACTCCATAGTGTTGAAAATGGAAAACACTTATCCAGATAAGCATCGTATCCCAAGAACCAATATTTAAAAAAAAAATAAATAAAACAAACAAAACCCTCAGCATGTAAATTGGTAGTTGGGTTGGCAGCAGCTGTATAACAACTAGTGCTTAAGCTTGCTTTTGCATTTATAACTATGGTCAAATTAAACACCTAAACATTTACACAACTGTGTAACTGCATTAATTCTGCTTACACATAGATACATCAATATACATCAATACTCAATTAATCAATAAACATAAAGTAAAATAGATCATTGGAAGACTACAGTTACATAGATGGCGATATGCTTTTTGATTAAATGAGGCCTTAGAGAGGAATTTCTATGTTGGTGAACACTCTTCTAGAGTGTCCAAATATAGTAGAACCTTTTAGGTTCTACTGGCCAAGCACAAAAAGAGGGCAGACCTTAAATGAATGAAATGGCAACAGTCTTCCAAAAACATTTAAAAGCTGATAATCTAGAAGATGGGTATCACTTTATGCTTCACTTCCACTTGGTGAAAGAAAAAAATGAAATCTACATTGTTTGAAATAAACAGTATTTCAGTTGTGCATTAGGAAGCAATTTTTAACTGTTAACACCAACTGTGTTGAGTTAACACAACTAACAACCAACTGTTGTTAGTGTATTGAGACATTAATACAGCTCATCTCTCTTATGAAAACTTTTTTATTGGAGCCTTCTAAGAACATGTTAGTAAGAACCCACTTAGGATGGTCTGTTTGTACTGCCTTTATTTCAGAGCAGGAGAATAGACTACATAATTGTTCGAAATCTGTCCCTGTACTTGCATGATTTGGTCAGAAATCATGGCTAATTTGAACTAGGATTAGTAAACTCATTATTCTTGGTCGAAGACCATGAGGAGACAAGCTGTATAGGCTCAGTGGATCTTGAATTAGACTGACACTAAAGATCGAAGACTCTGGAAAATTCCTAACACACCAATCAGAACAGCCCAGATTATTAATCACTGGCAAAGGAAGATTGTCATTACTATTTACAAAGGAGCCTTGGGTTTAGCATCTGATACCTAAAGAAAAAAAAACCTATTTTAAATACGAATATTAGCAATTTCTAATGAGAAAGTAGGCTTATATAGCTTATATATTATGCCTTTCCCTTGTTTTTTTAAGCTTCATTCAGCTTGGCAGTTACATACCATACTAATCTACACGCTTGTCTTCAGCCACAGAAAATGATTCTGTTATGGCTTCCAACAGTGAACGTTTTCAGGAAATCATCTTTTATTTTTTCCCTGAATAGAAGCTCTTGTAAACTTCTTAGAGACATCTCATATCAAACTAAATCCTATGGTTTCCAAAAGCTTTCTATAACAAAGGGAGAAGCAATTGCATTATAGTCAAGACGTATAACTTAGTCAGTTTAATTTGCATTTTCTTTTTTTTTTATTAGAAGGAAATAAGGAAATGCAGTGGATTTAATCAGATGATTTGGATGTATCTCTTTTGAAGGGAGAAAATGTTGAAAACAGGAGAGAGTGAACATATAAAAGTGATGATGCTATCATATTGTTACCTTAAAACTTGCAGCTCTTCTTCAGAGTTTTGCACCTCATCTCTGAGTCGGCGCCAGCGAAGTAAAGCTTTCAATTCCTGTTGCCCTTTTATTTCATCATGTGACAGCTGCTTAGTAAACAAAAACCACAGATCACTGATTGCTGTTTCCCAACAGACAATAATAATTCGCAGAACAAGAAATTTGGTTTGTTTCTCTTTAATGTGCAGAAGAGGCAGGAAACAGTACCAATATCCATGATAAAAAAAACCCAGTTGCTGCTATGAGAGATAATAGCAGCACTCAGGAAAACAAAAGCTTCACTGTGCACATCAAATCAATAGTCAGTAAATAGTTCTGACTGAGAACAGAAATGGGCATGTCATTTTCATTTTAGTGAATGGCAAGAAATTAACTGAATATACAATAGAGATACCTGGCACAGAGATTTTGATTGCATCCTTACTCTTCCCAAATTGAGAGCAAAGAGCTACATTGTGTCTTGGCTTCATTCCTCTTTACTACTACTTCTGCCATACTCATGAAAGTTCTCTATTTTGTCTTCCCCTATTTACGTAATATTAACAGAGATTCCTATTTATGAAATAAATTCCAGGTTGCAGCTGAAAAATAATTATTTTGAACGTAATTATAATTCATGTTTCTCCATTATAAGAATAGATGGGAAATTGGGGAAAGCAAAAGCAGCCAATGCTACTCTGCATTACATTCAGTCACAACTGAAATCATTCTCAAGCACTGTGGAATACACTCATAATCTTTGAATTTTATGATTGCATTGCATCAAAACTACTCAATAATGTTCAAAAGGTATGCCTTACACATTAACAAGAGAACTGATCACACTGTTCTGTTGTTTTCTCATTTACACTCAGCTCCAAGGAAGGTGTCTACTACAATCAAAATGCTTTTAAGTGACTAACAAAAGCAAAGAATTAATGTGAACAGCTCACAGCAGAGTAGTGATGCTCAATGTGAGGGCACAAATGAGTTTTAGAACCAAAAGCCAAGTGTCTGGACAGCCTTCATCTCTTTTTCCAGAAATATAGTACCTGACAAGGCACTCTGTTTAGTTTGGTGCTGTAAATATGCCAGATACTCTAAAAAATAGAGGTTCAGATGAGTGTATTATGTCAGTTCTCAGTTTTACCATGCTTTTCCTCGGATGGAGATCTGCAGACTAAAGGGGTAGAACCTGACAAAAGCACAGGAAGGAAGGACTGACACATGAAATGCTAGAAGTAGCAGATGTACTACAAAAGTAAGAATTGCATCAGAAAAACACTTTACTAGCTGACATGCACTTTATGAACTTTTCACCTTAAGGCAGGCAGTGATTTCTAAGTCTCTGACAGTAACTTGGTGGGCAGTAGAAGAGAAAAAAATGTGTAAGTGCCAGTGTGCCCTATTTAAAATCATCTTCTATTTTGCTTTGAGGTGCATTTCTTGGTTATCCATTGGACAAAGCCAAACAATTTTAATTAGGTACCTGGAATATTACAATATACAGTAAGACTGCTGATTTTCCCAGTTTCATGTATACAGAAGTGGAAAGAATGCACAGCAATTGTTTGATAATTGAATTTCGATAACTGAGTAGAAAATTTGTGGGAAGGTAGTCAGTGACAAACAGATGTTTCTATTCTCATTTGCACTGACCTCTAAATCTGTAAAGATCTGTATTCATTGTAATCACTGGGTTTTCTTAAATCAAGTAAGCATGCAAATTCCAGTACCATTTTTAAAATACGTTACTTCGCAGCACAGGAGGTTTAATTTATATCTAATTCACATATAATTTTGATTTCTACATCAATTTTGAAGCAACATGTCATTACCTTACCTGTTGTGCCCTAGCCCAAAATATATCTTCTAAAAAAGTAGCAAAACCTTCACTTATCCACTCTTCTGTCCAATCACGAGCACCAATGGCCAGTCCAAACCAAGCATGAGCAATTTCGTGGCACAGACGTGTTCCACAGAGATGCCTTCCTCCTGGCAGTACACTTTGTGACAGAAAGATGATGTGTGGGCTGCACAAGAGAAATGAGTGACAGAATCCATTACTGATTTGTTACAATGTGTATTGCATGGACATAATAATAACAGAACCAAAGAATAGCCTGGATTGGGTGGGACCTTGAAGATCCCCTAGTTTCAACTCTCCTGCTGCGGACAAGGACACCTTTAATTAGACCTGGTTGCTCAGAGACTCATCCAAACTGGCTTGGAACACTTCCAGGGATGGGGCTTCCCTGGGAAACCTGTGCCAGTGCCTCACCATTCTCAGAGAGAAGAACTTTCTCCTAATATCTAATCTAAACCTACCCTCTTTGAGTTTGAAGCCATTCCCCCTTGTCCTGTGTGCTGATTTTGCATTGACTGAAGAAAAGCTGTGGTAAAACTAGTCAGTGACTAGCTTTGAATATTGACAATCTGTGGAACTAACTAAAGAGCTGGATACGCCTCTGGACTACACAGGTTAAAAATCGGGGAAAATCCCGGGAAGCTCTCTTTTCTTCCAAACTGGGAAGAGGTAACAAGCAGGCCCAGCTCCCTCCTTGCTGTGGGGGCCAGGCCCTTTCCCGGGAAGCCCGTCGGGTCCCAAGTCGGGGCCGGGCCCCCAGCGGCTGCCGGGCAGGGGGAGTGGAGATGAGAAGGTCCCGTCCCGGCCGGATCGGGCCCAGCGGCTGTCAACATCCTGTTGCTAAGCCCTGGCCCCCAGAGCCAGCGGCTGCCAGGCACATGAAAGCGGGGAGGAATCCCAGCCACGGGCATGCAGCTGTTGAGATCCCAGCCACTTCTCCCACCAGGGGCAGCTGTGCAGCCAGAACCCCGGGATCCTGGCGCGGCCCCGGCATGGCCTGAATTTACCATCTTTGGCATTTTACCAATTTACCATTTTCCATTTTTTCGGGAAAAAAACCCATCATGACCCTCTGCAGGCTTGGGCGAGAATGTTAACTCTTTCCTTGCACAACACTAATCCTCTCTTAAGTGAGAGAAAAGGACAGAGTGGAGACATGTAGAGAGACAATATGAAGAAATCAAAGTCAGTGAAGGAAGAATTGAGTCTTAGACGGAACTTAGTCTTAGATGGAAGGAGAATGAGAAGATGCCTAGTCTTAGGCTAAAATTCTTTTGTAAAACCCTGATAATGCACTATAATATACTAGAATATCCCTTTAAATCATGGAAAATATGCATTGAGGAGATCAGAGTGTTCAGATTGCAAATATGAACAAAGGCATTTGTAGTAGACTAAGTAAATATGGAAGCAGCTGTGATCTTCTGAGAAGCTTGAGCTCAGAGAGAAAGAGAGGAGATGAAGGTGAAAATCTGCTCCCAGGAACAGAAGAGAATCTCTGTTCCTAAAGATGAAGATCATTTTAAAAATAGATGAAGAGAACCTTTGCTTTTGAACTGCTCATCTTTAAAATAATACCCCATGAGTTTGTTTACATGGTCCATAATGCAACTGTGGGAAAGCTGCGTAACATAAGAGGGACTTCCCAAAATGCAGATTCCCGGGCAGCTGCTTTTGTGAGAATTAAAAGTCACAAGGAAATTATTTTTCTTGTAAGGAAGTTTTCATGGCAGACCAAAAGAGACTTCTCACTCTAAAACTACTGATAAAAGAGTATTTTAAAGGCGGTATATTGGCTTAAGTTTTGCCTTTATATGTTATCAGTGAGAAGAGAAAGAAAAGTTGTGGGGGAGGAAGAAGTGTTTCAAAAGTTTTATTCTAGTTCTTATTAATTATTTTCTCTCTTGTAGTTTTGTTAAGAAACCTTTCTTTATACCATTTAAAGTTTGAGCCTGCTTTACTTCTCTCCTAATCCTATTTCACAGCAGAAACAAGGTATATAATTCTAGTGGGCACTCAAAACAATACACTAATTGGTTCCCTGACCAGGAGACAGAAATCAGCAAACCTGAAACCACTACATCCCGTCACTACATGCTCTGTAAATATTTTCTCTCTGTCTTTCTTGTAGGCTCCCTTCAGGTAGGCTTCATTAGCCTGTTAGCTTCTTATTAGTGTATGCATGCCAGTTCATGCCTAATAGTTTATATCTCATGAATTCGTAGGAATTAAGTTGTACTTTATTGTTGGTTGGCAGAAAATCAAACTAAAATTCTACCATACAGTTGTATGGTATTCAAGCATCAAACAGCTATTAATTGTAAGAAGTAACTTAAACCAAAATTTTATATTTTTCACATTACAAGACTGATTTATTTCAATAGGAACACTTATATATAAACCAGGATAATAAAATATGAGCAGTGTTAATATTGGCAACAAGTTTTATCAGTTAAATGATCAAAGATGGAAATAAATAAAGGAGAAGCATTTAATAAAGAAAACAAATCAGTATCCAAAAGTAAAAAGCATCATACATGGTAACGCACATGTGTTTGTCAAAACTTCAAACAAGCTAAGAAGATACCATCTCATGACAAGAGTTGATAATTTCTGCAAATGCAGAGATAAGAGAACATATTTTACTACAACTAGAGAAGGGAGAAGCAGTAAATACCTACTTTTCACAGCAGCAAGGCAACAACCCAGTCTGTATCTACTCTGCTATGGACTCAAGCACTGTAAGAAGAAATTGCAGGGGAAAACTTATGCATTGTCACTCTGCTATTGAAAATATCCTGAACTGCAAGTTACTGCAGTTCCCCAGCTAACGTGCTACTAAGCACATGAGGCAATTTCTGCTATGCTTAGAGATATTACAGACCTTAACATCTCAAAACTGACACAACTTTTGAAACTAAGTATATCTAGGAAATAAAAGTAGCAGTTAAGCCCTCTGACGAGGGGTTAACGAGGCACCATGTCATGGATGGGAGTAGCAAGGACACAAACCAAGACCACCATCCACAGAGTGTTCCTGCATTAACCTATGATATCCATGATCTGTATTTCAACCCTTTTCTCACTTTTCTCTCAGTTACAAAGGAAATAAAATGCAAGCATACCTTCAAGACCAGAGGCCTTTAAGTCTAGCCTTCCAAGCATGGGAGGGGACTCTATGGCCTAAAGACATTTCCAACAGTCAAATATTATTCGTCAGCATTCCAAAGAGCTTCCCCACCCATCCAACCCTTCAGTTGGAAATGTTAAAACACCCACAGTTTTCTTGCAACCAGTTGAATGTCTGGAACTAGGACCATTAAATATGATACACACTTATTTAGAAAAACACACTCAACAACCACCTCCTTACAAAAAAAAAAAAGTAATTACCTAGCCAAGAAGGTTAATACATTTCAATCAGACGGCATTGTAAGAAACGATGTAAGAAGTTAAAGTACTAAATTGAGGAATCAAGTAAAAGAAAGCAAGTAAAAACAGCAGCTCTCCAAATCTTTGCCAAAAGCAATTCCAATTAAGAGAATGAAGGGAGAGGTGGGGAAAAAGTGGGAGCACAGAAGCTGCAGAACATGATAAATCTTTTATTGTAAAGCCCCCGGTGCGAATAATAATCACAGTTTTGAGGGTACTACTTTGGTCAGTTTTAAGTAAATGACCCCTAGTTGTGGCATGTGTACAGTGTTACAAAGAAAAACTGCAGAAACAGACCAAGTAAATAACATTCCAGACATACTGGTGGCAACATTTGCTTGGTTAAGCAAAACAAAAGTATCTTCATGTCTCATAAACTGGCTCACAGAACAGTTTGCATTTTAAGTCTTTTGTAGGTAAATAAACAATAAAGTAAAAATTGTAGTTCCTGCTTTCTCCAATCACTTAAAAAACAGAAATACCACATTTAAACAATATTCTCTTTTACAGACAGATTACAAATCACTTCAGTAAGAAAAATGTATATGAGTTAAATTTTGGCCAAAGAATATGAGTGCAGCTTCCTGCAAGGCTAAAATAAGATTATGTGCTGTAGCAGAATTTAATTTTAGGGCCAGCAACTTCCTTTCCTGAGAACACCTTAAATGATTTCTTTTATTTTGTTTGCCCTTGACAAATGGTACTATCTCCAATTCAAATCATTGAAAACCTCCCATTTTTTAAAGAGGAATTTTATTAAAGACTGAATATGTCTCTGGAAGATGTGCAGCACCTATTAGTTTGGAAGACTAATATAGTTGTTTAAAACACAGATTCTCTATTTTCCATAAATATTTGAATTCCAGAAACTCTGCTTCACTTATACTAACCAAAGGTACCCTCTTAATATCATCTAGGGTGTGCAAATGTCCATGAATCACAGAATGGCTTGTGTCAGAAAGGACCTTAAAGACGGTCTTGAGCACCTCCAGGCATGGGGAGTCCACAGTTTCTCTGGGAAAACTGTTCCAGGACCTTGCCACTCTCACAGAAAAGATTTCTTCCTAACATCTAATCTAAGCCTTCTGTCTTTGAGCTTGAGCCATTCCTCCTCATCCTGTCACTACCAGCTCTTTAAAAAAATCTGTCTCTGTTTTTCTTACAGGCTTCCTTCAAGTACTGGAAGGCTGCAGTTAAGTCAGCCCAAAGCCTCCTCTTTTCCAGGTTGAACAAATGCAATTCTCTCAGCCTTTCCTCACAGGAGAGGTGCTCTGTCCCTCTAATCCTCTTTGTAACCCTTCTCTGGACTCACTCAAACAGGGTGATGTCCTCTCTGTGTTGTGAAAACATTATGAATGTTATTAATTGCACATTGTTACTTAGCAGTCCTGCTCCTAAAACACTCAATAATTCAAGAAAGTCCCTAAGTGAAAAATGAGGTAATCTGACTGGTAATTAAATTACAAGATCCAAAACTTTTTTTTTCCTAACAAGAAGAGAAATTTGGACCTCCTACCATCTGTTTGATTTACTAGGAACAAATTATAAGACTCAATATCCATTTCTTTGATTCTAATTGAAAAGGACAGAAATCCATTCATACATTAGAATGGACAAAGATGATTCACCTCAGAAATTACATCAAGATCTGACAAGGATTGTGCAGCTTATAAATGCCTCTAGCAAGTACGGTCCAAGTTTCTAAAGCAGGCCAGAACAGGCAAACCAGATGTGGTAAGAAAAATGGAAAACCTCTCCCAGTCAACGAAAAAAATCCCAACAACCCTACCAGTCCTTCCCAAGAAGCTGGACAAGTTCCCAATGGGCCCAAGAGAAAAAGAAGTTAATGACTTGTTTTTGACAAGTATACACTTGGTTACCCTTCTAAAGTGAAGGAGCATTATTCTGACCAGAATCCCATGTTCACATCTTAGATATTCTCACCACCTGACCGGAAGAAGGAACAAGTTCCCCCTCTCAGTTAAACTGCAGTTGAGGGAAATCTTGACACTTTAACTATGGCACGAATGCATATAAAGGAAAAAAAGGAATCCCAAAAGGAAAGAAATTGTAGTTGTGAAAGGCCAAAGAGTCATGATGTTCCAATCATTCAAATCCACCCATGCTGATGTCCATTAATAGACAGTCTCATTAACAAATAAAAGGTTTCCAGTGAGTCCTAAAGCTCTGAACAGTAATCTGCACATTTGAGAAGCCAAATCTCCACCAGCAATTTTTCAAAATGTTCCCTAGACTCATGACTTAGATGCAAGTGCTGCTTTGCACAGTCTGCAATAGTGTGGTATCTTTGGCTGCTCACACATAATCAGATGGGACACACAGCACAAACCCTAGCCAAATGTATGTGCAAGAACCTAAATATGCATTTAAGATGGGAACATGAAGTTCATTTCTAACAAAGTAGTTCCATTAATTATGAAGTAGAAAGCTTTCTCTCTTTACACACAGAGATCTGCACACATATTTTCTTACATACTTCTGGAAATAACAGAGCCAAGACTATTGTCACCTGAGAAATAATGCTTCTGAAGTCAAAATTAGCACCAATAATCACTACTACAGATAGTAATATATGTATTACAGATAGTAATATATATGTATTTAAAAAATCCTACTTTGAATTTTCTGTTTAGAAAAAATGTAATCACATAATTAATGGGTGAGACAGTTACTGTAGCTCTAAAAGACCCCTTTTTAAATATGCAGAAGGGAGCAGGGGAAGTCTCAAATACTTTCATAGGAATATATTAAAATAAGAGAACACATTTAAAGATTACTGTAATTTGGGAAAGTTAAGAGAATTAAATGACAGTTCTTCACAAATAGTTCACACAAACTCTCACCAGTTGCCTCTAACCTTATGTTGGTTTGGCACAGCCTGGTTTTTGGTAGCAGGGGATCATAGAGGTGCCTTCTGTGAGAAGCTGCCAGCAGCTTCCACCATGTCCAGCAGAGCCAATCCCTGATGGCTCTGAAGATGCACATGCTGCTGGCCAAACCCGGGCCAATTAGAAAGATTGGTAACACCTCTGTTGACATATTTAAATAGAAAATCAAAACAAAGTGGGCACGCACAGTTTTTTCTTCTAGTCAGCAAAGAGGAGGATGTGAGGACATATGGGGAAAACAACATGGAGAACACCAAGGTCAGTGGAGAAGGAGGGACAGGAGCTGCTCCAGGGGCTGGAGCTGAGACCCCTCTGCAGGCTGTGGAGAGGTCATTGTAAAGCAGCTGTGCCCCTGCAGCCCGTGGGGATCCATGGGGGATGCAGAGATCCACCCACAGCCCATGGGGATCCCCAGAGGATGCAGAGATCCACCCACAGCCTGTGGGGATCCA
>VWYP01005650.1:0-18266 GCA_013400435.1 Pycnonotus jocosus
CCCCGGCCCTGCCCGCCGCCTCTGGAACCGCGGGGGAGGCGCGGCCGAGCCGTGAGGAGGGGTTGGTGCCGTGTAAAATCTCCGCTGGCCCGGCTGGCGTGCCCTGGGAAGGGGCTGTTGTTGTCAAGAGCGTGCCCCGGGGGCCCAGCAGGCCAGTGGTACCCTGGCATTAAGAAGAGCATTGCCAACAGGTCAGTCAGGTGTGCCTGCCCCTCTGTTCAGCCCCAGTGAGGCCACATTTGGAATACTGGGACCGGTTCTGGGCTCCCCAGGACTAGAGAGACACGGAGCTCCTGGAACAGATCCATCAGAGAGCTGCAGAGTTGGTTAGTGGTTTGGAAAATGTCTCTTACGAGGAAAGGCTGAGGGATTCGGACCCGTTTAGCCTTGAGAAAACAGAGGGCACATCATCAATGTGTGTAAATATCTAAAGAGGATGGACCAAGCTCTGCTCAGTGGTGCTGAGCAGTAGCACGAAAAACAGACAGAAACTGATGCACAGGAAGTTCCACCTGAACATGAGGAAGAACATCTTTACTGTGCAGTAACTGCTTGCCCGGAGTGTGGTTTCCCTCACTGGAGATATTCCAGAATCCTGTGGCATGTGCTCTGGGCTGACCCTGCTTGAGCAGGGAGGTTGGACAAGGTGACCCACTGTGGTCCCTTCCAACCTGACCCATTCTGTGATTGCCACAGCAAATACTGAGAACTAACCGAGGAGAGGACAAAACCTGGCCATGCTGGGCACTTCAGGGCAAAACATCTTCTAAGATGTTCTTCCCATGGTAACAGCATCTTTTAAATTATTCCTGTAGGCTTTCACATCTGCAGCATCATTTCTAAAGGACCGGGGTGACTAGCTGTGTTTCACATAGGGTGTTCAGTTCACTTACTGGTCACAGGCAGCTGCAAACAGGTTTTGAACAGCTGTATTCCTACTTTTAACAGTCCTAGCTGGAAAGGCCCAGGGAAGGAAATACAGATGAATGTAGGTTATGACCCAGAATAGTTTGGATGCCCATTAAAATAGTAGTTCAGCTCAGAGTCTGGGTGAGAGACACAAAGCAAGCAAGAGTACAAAATATTCTCTCATAGAGATATACATAATTTTCCTCTTAATATAAGGTTAAATCAATATTCTCTCAAGTGTAAGAATTGACATCCTTACAATCAGATGCTGGGTGTGAAGGTGTCAGACTCATGTAAAGTTGTGTTATCTCTGTGGTGATACAACTAAAATCTTGGCTAAACCTATTCTGTATTTAATGTCCAGTTATGAACATTATTCCTTTTGTGAGTAAAGGAATCCTGGTGACTGTGATTTTTATTCGTGATGTTCCCAAAGCATCTTCTTTTGCCTTGACCTGTTGTGTGTTCTAAGTGATATCTGCCTTCTATTTGTTGGTTTTTTAATAAAGATCCTCTTTCTTTTTACTCAGAGCCATGTTTACATAAGACACCAAAGAGGTCGTTGAGTAGGAAGTCCCGAATACCTACTTTCAGCTCTCCTATTAATGACACCGAGACACAGCAAGAAATATTTTGGGATTCTCATTCACCAATTGCACACAGACCAGGTAATACCAAAATCCAGACTTAAGGACACCTATCTGAGGCATGAAGTGGGAGTGTAGAAAAAATTATGAAAGATTTCCTGGAAATCTTTCTCTTATAATGGTTGATTTTACTTTCATTAAAAACCTGTAAATTCTTCAATATCACACTGAATCAAGCTCTGATGCTTACAGGTTTGAATTATTTGAGATGTGCTGCACTTCATAAACTGAATAGATCTCAAGATTTTAAGAAGTTTGTTTCTTTTCCTAGGCAATGGAAAAAGCAAGCAGTCTACCAGTAGATGTGCGGTAGAAATTTCGGAAATCGTTAATCGTATTGCTCCTCAGGTAATTGTAACTTTCTAAAACAATGCCCTGCATGTGCAGTAATCAAATCTGCCGTTTATGGTTTTTTAAATTAAAATAAATTTTAAAAAACCTTAAATTCACATAGAATAAGAGAACCTATTTAAAACCAGCCTAGTAGTTAGTAAAGTTCAAATTATTTTTGCTGGTTTACATGCAGTAGTTTCCCACATCCTATTGCTCTACCCCTCTAAACAATTCATCACCGTATTCTATCTCTCTCATTTCAGAATTCAAATTCAAGCCTGAACTTTGAAGCACTGAAACAATTTCATTTAGTATCTAAATGTCACTTAATTCTGTTTAAAGACTCCTTTTATAAATTAGTTGTAGTGCAAGAAGTCAGAATATTTTTTCTGTAAGCATACAGAATGTAATTTATTTTAAGTTCTCTAATCTATGCTGCTGGCCTCTCAGCCAGCTTCTTAGTAGTATACTGAAGTAAACTAGATCACAGCTTGTAACATGAATATATGTAAACATGAAGTAGATTTCAGGTAGATTTGCATGTCAGAATATAATTCAGTTATTTTAATTGAAGTTCTTACTTAATGCAATTAAAGTGATACAACTATCAGTGGACAATGTTGCAGTAATCTCACTTGGTTTTGCTCTTATCATTGTCTTTTAACAGGTTTCATCCAGTTCATTTAGTTTAGCAACTTCTAACTCATGTAAGATGTGTGTCTAGTCCAGCCTTTATCTGAAATCAAATTTCTAAGCATTATAAATCTAATTATTCAGGATGAAAAAGCAGCCTGTAATGAAGGCTCCCTTTTGGGAACATGGATTGGTGAGGATGCTATTCCCTGTACACCTGTGGTAGTAAAAGCACGAGCTAGGACAAAGTTAAGTTGTACAAGGTAAGTTATGATTTTTTCTTGCCCATCATAGCTGAGCTTTCATGAAAAAGGCTGAGTGGTCTTCTATGTATAGTGAACCATATAATTATACATTAACATATAGAATACTTTTAACTGTGGGCTTGTTATGTTTTCTTGAATGGGATGGATGTTGAGTGCACATTGGAAGCAGTGGGATTTAGTCACACCTTTGTAGTTGTTAAACTACAGAATGAACAGCTCATAGGGTCTCTTGGCTAAACTTTCTCAGTTTCTCAGTAGCTCTGCATGAACTTTCTGTGTTTTCTTTTTGATCCAGAGATCTTAAAATAAAAAATCCTGAAGAGGAACTCATGAAATTGGCTGAGGAGTTTGATAAAAATCTGGTAGAGTTAGATGCTGTTCAGGAACAGGAAAACCTTGGTCACAACTTCATCCAGACCACCTCAGAGCCTTCAAGTGATGCTAAAGATGGAATAAATATGAAGAACCAGAAATCCCTCCTTGGTGAAGGTTCTGAAACAGATGCTGTTGTGTCCCTAAAACCAGTTGGACAAAGCACTGGCATCCCTGTGGCAGAGCCCTGCCAGCCCAGCAGTCAAAAGTCTGTGGACCTTGAGGCTGAGGTAGCCCTTCATGCTCTTTTTGACTCCTCTACCCAGAAGTGCAGCGGACAGCTGAGCCAAGGGCTGTCAGATATTTCTTTAAATAATAGTTTTCATAAAATTAAAAGTACCTTGGAGGAGGAGAACCTTCCAGAGAAAGTTGAAGTCACACAGCATGGTAATTCAGAGGCAAATCAAAAAGATACTCTGTTTGCAGTAGGAAGCATGAACCAGACTGTACCAAAACCTGATACTGACACCCTGACAAACAAAAATCCTCCTTACTTGAAGACACACCTGGTGGCCTCTGCTAAGCTTGCTGGAGTAGTTAACGATGACTTTGATGACTGGGATACAGATCTTTTGGCAGATGACTCTTTTGTGATGCAAATAACCCAAAATCCTGAATTGATAAGTACTGAAGAACCACCACCAATTTCTGCAAATCCATTTGTGTGTGATTTCAGTGATGCTAACAGAACAAAGCAAAGAAGTGGTGGCAATTCAGTAACTCTTTTGGGGACTGTAAACAAATCTAACAATTTGCAATATTCGCCTTTGAAACATTCTAATAAAAACTCACAAAATGTAAAATCACTGTCTTTACAAAAGCCATGTAAGACAGAAAACTCAAGGACAGAGACCAAGGCCTTGCATGGCAAATGTGATGTTAAGACAGATAAAATTAAATCTGTTTGGAAGAGTACCCAAAATAGTGATTTGAACCATATTCCTGTTTCAGTGCAATCTGAAATGAAGAATGGAAATGAATCCACTAAGCCTAAAAGTGATGCTCTTCCTCTTTTTCCTTCAAGATCCAATCCTCATAGACAACCAGCAGGAAAACCTGGGAATAACACTCACACTGTTTCCTGTCAGTCATCTGGTGTTTCTACCGACATGAAACTTAATGAACTAACAAAAATGGTTAACCAAGCTAATACAGGTCACTCAAATCAAGTTGGAATACCAAAGAAATGTCCTCTGTCATTTGGTGACTGGAACGAACCAAAATTCTCTGATGAGGTATTAGGGATGTTTTGTGGATCTGATGGTCTTTGGGATGCAAACTGTGAGGATGATGAGTTGTTATATCAGGTGTGTGATGATATAGAAAAGCAAACTCAGAGCCAGGATGTTAAACAAGGAAATGAAAAAACTGAAACTTTTCAAGGAGCCGGTATTAATTCCAGATCAAATGCTGATAACAGCTTCCCAACATCTAAACAAGGACTGCCTGATCATCTCTTGGCACAAAAAACAAGTGCAAGACAGGAGGCTCTGTCACTAAATGGTTCTTGTAGGAATTCATCAAAGCCAGTGGCCACAGCAGGTCATGCAGTGAACTATAAGAACATCTCAAATCCTCAGACTGTGATCTCGGTTCCTTCTGTGGAGCACAAAAACACACTGCCTAAAAACTGTCACCAAGATGCCTCTGAAGATACTGCAAAGACTATTTCAGGGAAATGGTACAGGTCAAATTCTGTGCCAGCAGGAGAGACAGGTTGTGAAGTAAGTCATGTTAATGGAGTAAATATTTGTAGTAGAAAAGCACTCGATAGCTCGCATTTCTTGTGTAATGTGGGAAAGATTCAAAGTAGCAGCTCTGGTAACAAAACTTCACTTGCGCCTTCAAAGTTTAAGTTCCGAAAGATTAACAGTTCTCAGGGTGGTCTTTGCATAGGGTCTGAAAATCCAGGGAATCATTCTGGCATTGGAATTACTCTGCAGGGTTTGGAAGGAAGCAAGAATCAGGTGAATGTGACTTTGCACAGCAAGCTCGACAATAAGAAATCACCTTTCAAGAGACACCTTTCAGAGTCTTTTGCCCAGCCTACATCAGGTATTTGTCTTTTCTGTATCACTGTTAAGACTGTTACTGTTTGTTTCCTTACTTTAGCAAAAATGTCTGAGAAATTAGTACTGTATTGCAACTTAAAACAGGCTTCACTATTCATCCATTCAGTTAAGATGTCAGCAGATGTTCTAAGGAGAAGCTGAAGGTTATTTTCTCAACAATAAAATTGTCCTGATGCATATCTTGAATTCCTGTAGTTCAGGACACAGTGGAGTTTCCACTCCACTTCTCTAAATACCTCACCCCCTCTCTCCATAGACACTCAGGTTCCCTAGGATCAAGAATAGGCTGATGTAGAACTCAGCATGCTATTTTCTTAATATTAAAAAAATCACTTAAAAATACTGTTGTTTTGATGCACAGTAAAACCCTGGTTAATGGAAGAAGACACTAGGTGCTGGTTTCTTTATGTTACTGTACACTTGGAATTTGGAACCTCAAATCACTTGACACTTTTCAGAGGCTCAGCCTGTGCTGTTATTTGCTCTGTGGCTGAAATTGCCAGTGAAATATTCTTGTGTTATCAGTCTGAACACTAAGATTCCCTTTCATCCAGAGGAGAGGTCAGTCACTTCTTTATGGCCAAGCAACCATCAGTAACATTCCATGCTCAGTTTGACTTCCTGGGGAAATGTAGAACCAGTCAAGTGCCAGTCAGTCTTATTTTTACCTGATCTCACAGCTTGGCAAAGTTTTAATCAATATTCATTCTGATAAAACATGCCTTGAAGAGTGTCCTATATTAACCTCCATTTTCAAGAAGCACTGTTGGAAAAGCAACAAAACAATTAATTATTGATGAAGGAGTATTTTAGCTGTTTCTTCCCCAGCAGAGAAGCATATAAATGGAAAGTAGCAATTTTGGATTATAAGAGGAGAGATAATTAGTTATTCTGTGGAATGTTCTAGAGAGTGCAGGAATGAAAGAAAATACAATAGATTTTCTTTAGAGATAAACCATAACTTTCTTCATCTTAAATTTTGAGGGAAAGGACATTAACCAAAAAGTGGATATTAAGTGGTCTTTTCAAAAATTGCTATTTAATTTTTCATGGGCACTTTTTTATGAGGAGCAAATATACCCTTTTTTTTCTATTTATTCAGTTTGAATACTTACTAAAAATACATTAATTGGAAATTGGTGTATGAACATGATAAAATTACTGATATGTGCAAGGAGTGTTCCTGTTGGTTCCAGTGAGGTCAGGATTCTATAATACAGGAATTTATAGTTCTGTAACACACTATATAAAATGCTATGCTTAGCTATCATGTTCTTGTCTCCTTTGCCAATTTTTTTTGCTACTTTTGACCTTTTTTCAACCTGTCTTGTTTTATTTGTGTGACACCTGTACCGTATCTGACCCCTATGTCTGTACCATCCCCATGTCCATATCCCTGCCCAACTCCTTAAATTGTAGAGCCCTTTTCTCTCTGATAGCCTTAATTTTCCTAACCCATCACCATCTCCTGTGTTTGTCTCCTGATGTCGTAAGGTTCACTTGAAGGGCACCCCAGTAAAATCTCCTGGAAGCAAATGTGCACATCCCAGTGTTTTCATTGGGAGTTAATAATCAGGAGCACTACAAAGGTCATGCATCTTGCCCCCTTCCTGCCTTGGGGACAGGAGACATGAGCCATTTTTAACCTGGGTGCCCAGTATGTCAGAGCAGAGTGCTCCTGCCATAGATCTTCCCCCACTGAAAATGGCTCAGTTAAAATACATATTGAACAAATCAGAAGCTCCTAATCCGTGTTTTGTTTTGTTTTTATTTACAGTGTCTGTGGTAGAACAAAAAAACAGAAAATGTTCTCAAGAAGAGATTGAAAGGAAAAAACAAGAAGCTCTTGCACGAAGAAAATCCAGGACACAGGCGTTCTTTAAAGATGCTTGAACTTGGAGTGTATTTTTTTTCTGTGGAGTGAGCTTGTGGTAGGGAAATACTGTAATGCTAGAAGACACTTTTTAAACTCTGTTCACAGCTATTGATGGCAAGCTTTTACTGTTTTCCAGTAGTAAAAGATCTGGACTTGAACCATAAAATTAAATTAATTCATTAATTGAAACAATCAGTTATAAATGTGTAGTCCCAAACTACGTTCAGTTAGATGGAGATTCTGTTGAGTTGAAATGATGAAAATCATGGAAGTATTGGTTTACATGCATAATGAAGGTGTCAGAAACAGACTGGCTGTATTGTTGCAAGTATTCCAATCTCTAAGAAGACTCTCAAGTACACACAGACTATGAAATACTAGTGTTTGCTCTCAGGTAGAAGAAAGTTTTAAAATTTTGGGTTAAATAAAGTACAATTTAGGAAACATCCAGCATGGGAAAACTAATGGAAATGAACAGACTCTGGGAAGCGTGCTCGGTTTGTTATCTGAGGTAAGAAGTGTACATAGAGAAGGAAGAATTTAATATAAGAGTTTCATTATGCAAAAAAGTGTCCTGCAAAGGACATGTTAAATTCTTTCAAATTCTTTCCAGGAAGAACTGGAAATACCCTAAGGAAATTGGGCCACCTTTTTTCTAAATGCACATCACCAAGCTAATCAGAAAAGGTTGCTTATCCCATTTTACCAAACCATGAGCAATATATAACACATCAGGTGAAATCCTAACAGTTATGCATCGGTTTAGCCTTCTGTACATTGTACATATTTTCAAACTAAAGGCTGTTAAATTATAAAAATGCTGTGTCACCTCAGCTTAACAGGCTGACAGAATTTTTGATCTGATGGATGGGCGTAGAGCTCAGACTGCAAAAACTGCCTCTGGGTAAGCTGCAAGATATTTTTCAACTGAGAAGTGCTTATATGTAAACATGTGACACTGTGAAAAATGACTGTAATTTTTCTTTGTAAATAAATAACTTGGAAATGTTCCTCCAAAGGTTGGGAGGAAGCTTTTGATTTCTGTAGTTTGCCGTTTTTGTAACTCTCGAAAATGTAAGTATTGTATATTTGTAAGTCATCATTAAACTTTTTTTTCAATTTTTTTCTAGTCTGTTTTTGAAAATATACAGAAATATATACAGAAAATATACAGAAATAGTATAGTTGCTAGAGAAACTGGTAAAAGGGAGTGAAATGGAGCTAACATACCATGAAACAACAAGGTTTTGTTGTATTGTCAAGCCTCTGCTGGCAATTTTCACTTAAAAAGACAGAAGATTTGCATGCCCATATGACAAATAAGGGTAAACCCCAAACAGCAGCTATTGGAGAAATTTGATTTATCCAGAGAACGTAACTTGCTCTGTGTATCTGAGGTGGGCTTGTCTTGGATTCTCCTACAGCACCACAATCAGGTAATGTGCCAATTCCAAGAAAAAGACAATGAGAAAAGGCTACTACTCTCAGTATTAAATATTGAGAGTTATAAAACTGGCTTTTACGGTACTGATGCACGAGAATGATAAATATTATTGATAAAAGAGAGGCTTTTGGTAGAACAGTGTTCAGCTTAGCAATCCTTCCCAGTATGTTTCCCTAGATACAATTTTGTAAAACCAGGGTAATTTTTGTTTTCAGGGATAATTTTGTTAATTATGATTTGAGAAGATGAAAGGAAGGAGCTGTTGTAGATGTTCAGCATTTGTTTTTTCTTTAGGAAGATTTCATTTTGTGGTGTGAAAGGACCAGCTTTTAATCAGGTTTGAAAATGGGATAAATAGTGGATAAATAATACAGGCTAACCACATTACAGCTCCCCAAGCTCAGCATGGAAATGAGACACCTTGAAAGCTGTCACTGTGTGTCCCTGGGCACGCCCAGTTTAAAACCAGCTAACTGCTGATTTTCTCAGCATCCACAAGGGAAAGGCCCTGGAGCTGCCCACCTGAAATGCCACCACTGCTCTGTCCTTGAATGCAGTGGCCAGAATATCCTGGCTCACCCTTAATCATGAGCACCAGTGCTGTAAAATAAAGAGTTCAGTGTATGACAAAGGGAATGCTGTTTTCGTGAGGGGTGTGGAAAGAACCCCTTGCAAACTTTCCAATGCAACATAAACTCCGTTTTAACCAATTGCTGTCACTTCTTGCTCAGGTGCTTCCTATGTGCTGCTTATTTAAACCATATTTAAAGAACCTGCTGATCGGTGTGACACATACCAATTTTGATAGTGAGGCATTGCCCTCTGCTTTTAAACTAATCATGCCAGAGAGACTTTGTTATTTTACTTTTCATAGATGCTATTTTTAGCATTTATTAGACTTCAAAGGCCTGTAATTTGGATTTTGTTAAACTTTACTTTCCAAATAGAATTCACAGTATGTTAGGAACGTGGTTTTCTTACTTGATGGTGAGACAAACTGCCAAGGATTTTTGCTCACGGCCTGACTATCCCCAAATGCCCTACTCTACCACCTCTACATTAACAAACTGAATAGAATTACTTCTTTTTGTCACTTGAGTTGCTTCGTCTCCTTATCACTGAGAAAGAAATTTGAGCAGCAGCCTCATCATCCCACAAATTTCACAGGAAATTCGTGCTCAGCATCCTTTGTGCTTCCTGATGAGTTCTTAGTGGCCCAATCATGGAGCCTTTTAACTGCTTGTAGTAGACAACAGGCCTTCATTAGGAAAGTATCTACCTAATTTTAATTAATTAATACATATGTACACTTAAGAAGTTTAGTATTTCAATAGCTGACATTTCACTGCGAAGCCACATCTTCCTGCAGGCAAGAAAGTCCTATACAAATAGTAACAACAACCTTAAATACATTCTAAATTAAATTATGACTGTCAGGTTTCATTATAAATTAATTTATGACTGTTTGCTTAAGCACTCATCTTTTCATTCAGAGCATAGCAATTTTTTATGTCAGTAGAGCAATCAGTGAGCTTAAATGTAATGTAAATGGAATTCCTCTATATCCCCATATCTAAGTATAATTTTTATTCCACAGATATTGATGGATTTCACAATGAATGATGTTGCTTGCTAAAATCCAAGTGTTATCTTTCTCAAGTAAAACCTGTAGTGGATTTTTTTGTTTGTTTGTTTCTTTTAGGAAAGGCAGATACAGTCAGGTAGAGGATCCATTCACCGTTATTCTCCATATCTGTATCTAAAATTCTACCCAGACATACAGTCACACCCTTCTTCTTCCTGCTAGGGAGGGATCACATTTATAGCATTTCAGAAATTTATTAATACTGGGGTTTTATTGTGTTAGTTGTATCAGATTTTCAGAGAGGCCAGCACCCAGCAGCTCTTCAAATTTTGGCCTATGAGGCACAATTAATCTTGGGGCTGCAGTTCAGGAATAGCAATGTAATCTTATACTATGTGTACCACTTATTACATCTAGACCTTTATACCCAGAGGAATAACATAGATGAATTCATTGATTTTATCTTCTTAAGCCTAAAAAGAGCTACAATTTTTCAGGGCAGAATAGCTGGAAGCAACAGATAGTGACCTAAATAGTAGAATTCCTAAGATAAAATAGAAGAAAATGAACACAAATGCTTCATTGTTTGAGAGCTGTATTGTCTGCAACACACTCCAGTGAATCCAGTGTTTGTGGAAGAGGCCAAGGCAGATATAATCTGTGCAGCTAAAAATGACAGCCTGAGTAAGTAGCCATCAGAGATTGAAGCTGGGAAGACTCTGCCAATTGTGCTGTAAATCATAACTGCAGGATTTGTTCACAGCTCTGGTCTCTACGTGTACTGGTGGATTTGTCAGAATAGTCAGGAAAGTCCTGCCTCATAAAACACTTCAGGATATCTAATGTACTGTTCTTATGGAGCTAAATATAAATTTCAGTGACAGTTGTCTGGGTATAATGTTGGTATGGAGCTGGCAGACCATTAAAGGGCCTGATCCTGCTCTTGAAGGATCCTTAAATTCCTTAAGAATTCCTTAAAGCAGTGGAGGTAAGGGGGGGACTCAAGTGAACAAAGAATCAAATCAAGCCTGTGCATTTCCTTATCACAAGTAGTTCTTGTCTTTAGCAGTAGCATTTGTCAAAAACATTATTGATTATGCACATTTTCAAAGTTTTTTGGGGAAAGGTTTGCATTTACACATACCTTCTAAAGACCACAATTCACCTTTCACCTCAAAACAATGTGGGTAAGAGAGGTGAACACTAAAGGATTGACAGATTTCTGTTTAAATGGAGGTTGTCTGCACTTTGCAGCTTGTACTCACTAAAGGAAAAACCTGATTTAAGTTTTAACCCTGGGAAATTGGGATCTGCATAGACATGGGAATGATGCTTTGCATACACTGCCACACTCCATGAACAGAAGAGATCCAAACAAAATATATTCCAGCTGATCATGGCAAGTTAGGTTTGGGGTATGAATTCCTTTTTCTTACATGCCTCAAGCTGAGCATACATCAGGCACGTTTTGCAGAATTGTAGCTCTGGGGCCAAGTGTCAAAGGATATTTAAGCACCTTAGGAAGTTACTCATGGGGGGAGTCACTTTGGTGGTTCAGAGTGGAATGATAAAGAGCTCCATGAACAGTTGGTTTTGAATATTTGGATGTTAGAAGCCTTCAGAAAGCTGAACGATGACAGAAAAAAAAAATGTAATGAGAGATAGCAAAATGTGTTCTCCAAGGCTTGAGTAAGAGTTTGGAAACAGTAAATGAAGTGCTAACCCTTCTATTGTGGTTTCACCCCAGCCAGGCCCCAGGCTCACTCACTGCCCACCAGCAGGGCTGGGGAGAGAAGAGCAAAGGTAAAAGCTGGAAAATCCATGGGTTGAGATGAAGACAAAGGGAAAGCAAAGCAAAACAAGGAATTAATTTGCTGCTTCCCATGAGCGGGCAGGTGTTCAGCCATCTCCAGGAGAGCTGACCTCCATCATGCCTAACTTGTGAAGACAAATATCATCACTCCAAATGCTCCACTGCATCTTCCTTCTTGCCATCCATCCTCCTTTATGTGCTGACTATGATGTCGTATTGTCCAGAATGTCCCTTTGGGTCACCTGTCCTGGCTGTGTCTCCTCACAACCTCTCATACACCTCCAACTTCCTCTCCAGTGCAAGAAGCAGAAAAGGCCTTGAGTCTGTGCAAGCCCAGCTCAGCATAAACAAAAATATCTCTGTGTTACCAGCCCTGTGTTCAGCACAAACCCAAAGCACAGCCTCACACCAGCCACTGTGAAGTCAGATAACTGCCCCAGCCAAAAACAGCACAACTTCCTTCACCAGTAATGACTGGCAAAAGATAATTTGTAGAAGAAGTTCATGTTCTACAGCAAAATCCTGAAATAGGCTTAGAAATTCACAAATTTGAATTCCTGACTTCTTGGTTGCTTCTTACAGGCTATAGTGTACAGATGTTTTTTGTAAACTCTAATGCTGTGAAAGAAGACAACATTAGCAACAATATTAGCAACAGCTATTTTTTTTTTATTGAACTTGAATAGATGTAAGCCATGAATAAATGACCCTGGACTTTATTCTATTTTCTATCTTGCTGAAATTGCAGCAGGCTGACTTGTACTTGTGACTTCAATGCAAACCACATCTCAGAAGTGACAGTCAAACCAACAAAGAACTCAATTTCCAACACACAATGTCAAAAGATTTCAAGTTTTTACCTACTTCTTTCACGATTCCAGATTGCCAACCAACAGTAAGAAAGGAGAAGAAAACTGTGTTTATTTATGGGCTGGGAATGAAGTCTCACAGACATATTTTCTGTACAATTTTCTCTCTAGGCTCTTCACAGAAATCTTTGCTATCTATATCTCATATGGACTTTTTTGAAACTCTTTAAGGCTCCTTTTTTCTCTTTCCCTTTTGTAACTGTAATTCCAAAATGTCTGATGTGATGCTCTGTGTAGCTCTAATTGGGAATCTTGTCCTATTCAGGCTTCCTCAACAACCAAACTGCTGCTCCTTTGTGGGACACTGGAGCAATCCACTATTTCAAATTTACATTCCTTTTTTTAGTTAGATCTGAACCTCAAATATTTTCTATTCCATAAGTCATCCACTCCTGACATTTCAGGATCCTAAGTTTGATGTGCTAAAACTGTGCAGTGCTGTTAATCTCTGTGGATGTGGAGGGGAGGAATAGCTGTTGGACTGCTTCTGAAGGATGTGTGTGGAGTCAGAACAACAAGTTCATATATGCTATGCAAAAATCTGCGCACCTGAAATTTTTTAAAGGCTCCACATCACAGATGAAAAAAAAAATTTAGAAATTAAAAGAAATTTTGAATACACTCCCACCATCATTATCATTATCAAATCATGATAATGCAACACATTAAAAAGGATCTGACCAAATGACAGCTCTGTAATAGATAATCAGAGAGATATGAAGAAAACTTGGAGGACAGCCTGTGGAAAGACTTATGGAGGTGAATGGAAAGAAATTCATTGATGGTTTAAGATTATGTCAATCAGCATAGTCCAGGTAAAGACAGACCATTTTTTCATTTCCTTGGAAATTCTGAGGCACCAACAAATCCACATAAAACACCTTCCAAGTATAAAACTGTCACTCAAGTATACATTTGGGAAATGAAAATATTCAGACATTCATGAAAGGGAGAGAGAGGTTCTTGGAAGATAGGTATTTGTCATCTCAGAAATTTGCATGTGTTCCACGAAAAACACAAGTAATTTTATGAGCACTGAAAGCAATCCAAGCTGATTTCCTACAGACAAATTAATGGAGTTTCTAGAAGTTCAAACTGACCCATTTTTGGTTGGGTTCCATATCATGAGAGTCCACCACGGATTCTGTACTAAGAATGGTTCCCTACATGGTATCTTGTGCAGATAAAAGGATTCTCCTCCCATCATCTCACTCAGTTTCGTCCAACTTCTGACAAATATTATATTTTAGACTCTAAAGAGCTGGATTTTATCACCTCTACTACTCAATGGATTTTGTCCACCATTTTCAATTGATGACAGTGTTGTGCCCATGACGACGTGACCACATATGACAAATGGTTAATTATACCCATCAGATCTAAATTTTTCACTGGGCTTGGAACCCCCAAAATTCACAAACGGTGCAAGATTTCTCCCAGACTCATGCTGCCACAACTTGGAACTCTGTCTGCCCTGGCAGTGCCAAATGCCTGCTACAACCTGAAATAAGGCAGCTGAGGGGGGGGACTTTCCTTTCCCAGGGAAGAGGGCCACCGTTCATGCTCAACTCACCATGCCTGGCACCGGGCTTGTGTCCCCAAAATTCACAAATGGTGCGAGATTTCTCCCAGACTCATGCTGCCACAACTTGGAACTCTGTCTGCCCTGGCAGTGCCAAATGCCTGCTACAACCTGAAATAAGGCAGCTGAGGGGGGTGACTTTCCTTTCCCAGGGAAGAGGGCCACCGTTCATGCTCAACTCACCATGCCTGGCACCGGGCTTGTGTCCCCAAAATTCACAAACGGCGCAAGATTTCTCCCAGACTCATGCTGCCACAACTTGGAACTCTGTCTGCCCTGGCAGTGCCAAATGCCTGCTACAACCTGAAATAAGGCAGCTGAGGGGGGTGACTTTCCTTTCCTATGGAAAAGGGACACCATTTGTGTCCAAATCACCGTGTCTGGAACCAGGCTTCCAACCCGAAATTCATGAACGGCGCGAGATTTCTCCCAGACTCATGCTGCCACAACTTGGAACTCTGTCTGCCCTGGCAGTGCCAAATGCCTGCTACAACCTGAAATAAGGCAGCTGAGGGGGGTGACTTTCCTTTCCCAGGGAAGAGGGCCACCGTTCATGCTCAACTCACCATGCCTGGCACCGGGCTTGTGTCCCCAAAATTCACAAACGGCGCAAGATTTCTCCCAGACCCAAGCTGCCAAAACTTGAAACCTTGGCTGCCCTGGCAGTGCCAAACGCCTGCTACAAGCTGACATCAGTCACCTGGGGCAGTGGCTTTCCTTTCCTATGGAAAAGGGACACCATTTGTGCCCAACTCACAGTGCCTGGCACCAGGCTTGGGCCTCCAAAATTCACAAACAGACATGGTAGATGGCCTGGAACTTTCCTTTTTTTTTATTCCCATCCTGAGAATCTCTCTCTGTGCCCCTTTTTTCAATGTTGTTTCATTTGTCCATCTGCCATACTGCTGATAAAGGACGGGATGCTTGATAGTAACAGCTGAAGGCACCATTCCTACCCTTTTTTATATATATACACATATTTTATTTAGATTTCTATACAAGAATATTTATTCTTGATTAAAATGAAGAAGTACATCTATTTTGAAATGAAGGTACCTTCATTATTTGCTTCAACTTAATGACAACTTTGCACAAGAATTTAGTTACACTGAGCCAGTGTACCATATACATTGTTGGGAGGTACTAGGGGACTTATTTTAAAGTATAATTTAAAGTATATGTTTTAGACTGCTCCTCAACAGGTGCCTAAATCAAAATATTTCCACTGATGGAGCACATTTCTCAAAACTGATTACCACCGTAGCCAGAGTACTAATGGAGACTTACTGTAATTTTATATTTTATGGTATAAATGACTTGCACGAACAGTCTTGGCAAGCTTTGCTGTAATTTAGTATCATGAAAGCTAAAAAATTCTACAGATTTTTGTTTTTGTTGGGAGGATCTACTTTTCCTCTTTAGTTTTACCTGGAAATACAGCTTCAAGTTTTGTATCCCTTGCAATTCACACTCGACATTCAGAAAATGAAATGAAACCCATTGAAATGGCATGTACTCTGCAGAACCAGCTCCCCCAGAAAAGGAGGCAACTGATAAGGATTCTCAAGACTGAGCTTTTCCTTCCTCCTCCTCACTGCTGCCTTTGTGCTTGCTGATCTCAGCGAGGTTTGCAAAGGCCAGCAATGGTTTCCTTGTTCACTCTTACCTTGGGGTTTTTGCTGGTACCACTCACAGCTTTACAGGGAGAGGAATCTGTTCTGAAATGCCTGAAAAGTGTAAAAAATGCCACCCAACCTTTGCAGCACAGCTGCATCCCACCACAGGGACATGTGAATCACCTGTGTGAATACACAGAAAGTAGCTGGCCAGACAACTAAATTCTCATTTACACTGACCTTATTTCACTGCAAAGAGTAAGAACTGCTGCTCCATGTCAGTACCTCAGGCTGCTGTTTGTTTAGCAAACTTAATCCAATAAAATGGCTGATGCCATTCCCTGACTGAACAATTTCTGGAAGAAAATGTAGGAAGGTTAGCACAACACCCTGAGGTGGATGAGGAGCTGGATGTGTTCTGGGGTGTAAGTGCTTAAAAACATAGACACAAATGAAATGGGCTATGCCTAAACAAAACACAGAAGGATCTTTTTGGCCACCTAATTATCCTGTGTGGCATCTTTTTAGTGGACATTATTTGTAGGTCTTCACTTAGGTAAAAATAGCTATATTTCATATTGCTGGGGCACCATTCTATTGTGAGGTTATGCCAGGCATATGCTGGAGGATGCTTCTACTTTATAGACAGGCAGACTGTCTCCTAACTGCTCCAAAGTCATCTAAAGCAAGATTTACACCCACTCAGGGCTGTTAACAGCTCCACAGGAGCTCTAACTAGCCATGAGTAAATAAGGTCCATAACCAAAAATGCTGAGCAGCACCTCAGCTGAAGTAAATTGTCACAGCTCCTCTGTGGAGCTGGGGACATTTTACACAACCAGAAGATTCCTGCACAGAAAATCGGCCTCTGATACTTAAAAATTGTCCTTTTACAACAGAAACATGCAAACTTTCCTTGGAGCTCAGTGGTAAACCTGAGGTTTCTCACTCCAGCCCCACAGGTGGCCAAGATGGGTGTTTGCAATGGCCCAGTGGGTAACAGAGATGCCTTTTAAAGCTCCTTTTTTCTATGATGTATTCTAAATGCCTGGGAAAATTTACTTGCAGCTGGATAACTCACACAGCACTTGGTGTAACCCACCCAGATTTTCAATGGATAACCCACTCAGATTTTCAGTATTCCCAGTTAAACACAGTACTGCATGGCCATCCACTGCTGTGCTGAAGGGGTCATGAGGCTTAATTAGCCCTGATTGGCTCAGAGGCCAGGAATTTGCAGTAATTACCTTCACACAATCGCTGAACATTCTGAGTTTAAAGGGACCCACAAGGATCATCAAGTCCTGCCCTTAAATGAACGGCCCATACAGGGATCAAACCCACATTATTGGCATTATTAACAACGTGCTCTGACCAACTGAGCTAATCCTGGGCACTGGAACTGAACCACGTAAATCATATGAATGCATTTAAATCAATTTTGTGATGGAGAGGGCAGGCCTGACTGCCCAGGGACAGCCAGCTGGTCCTGCTGCCAGCACACAGACAGGTGTGGGACAGGAGAAGACAAGGTTTTGTGCCACAAGGCCACAGTGAAGGGATGGTGGTCACCTTCAGATTTTCTAGACTACGGAGAAATGCTGAACTCTGAGTCAGAAGTTAAAGCTGGCTCAGAACCAAAGTATTCCTAAAGGAAAACCTTTCCAATCACACCTTCTAAAAAATTGGTTTAGCATAATATACAGATTTCAAGACAAGGGAGGCAGAAAACAGAGGTCATGCAGTGGCCCAAAGCATTTAATTTGATCTGATTTCCTCTGCTGGAGGAGTTTTAATTAGCATAAAGGTTGTGACATGTGGATCTGGAGATTGAGTTCTGGATTCTTCCATTCTTTTTTCTGTAACTCACCCCTTAAAACCTTCAGCTCCAGACTTTGTCCAAACTGTATCATGATCCTGACACAAAAAGAGAGTCATTTGCAGAACATGGAATATATTGGTCTAAAGTTCATAATATCACACATCTGGGCTTTTGAGCCAAGGCCTACAGAGCCTCTAGTCCATAAAGAATTAGATATTTTGCACCATGCTATGTGGCACCATTCTCTTCCTGTATCAGAAGGAATATTTCTGATATCTCACTTAATGGTCCACACACTGCAGTATTTTATTATTTCTGCCACAGGGAGTTCAATTGTTGTGCTCCTCCAGCACTCCTTTTAGTTTGGTGGGGGAAACTTTGCAGAATAAAATAAAAACCTATGGAAAAAAAAAAAATCACCCTGCCC
>VWYP01005655.1:0-42637 GCA_013400435.1 Pycnonotus jocosus
TTTTTTTTTTCTCAGCGGTAACGTGTCACCTAAATCCTTTGACTGGATAGGGCAGGAGCACAGCTTTAGGATTAGTGCCTATGATGGATTTAGGATTTGAAGCAAACATGTGTTGCTGTGTTTCCATCGTATCCAGTTTTTGCTGCCTGGAGAGAAATGTTCTTTCTTTTATCAGAAATGTCCATTAACATAGTGAGGAGAACCTTTGGAGAAGAGAAGAAGAGTGGCACAGTGATATTTTGAAGAGCTGTATGAGAAGAAAATGTGATGATTCTTTTTTTTTCCAGCCCTGGAAAGAGACTGAAGAGCTTATGCACCTGGGCAGATCCACAGTGAAAGGCAAGGGTAGCTCAGGAGGGCAGAGAGGGGAATGGATTGTGCTGTTAACTGTGCATTATTTATTGCATGGGATGTTGTTGGTTGGTTTTGAAGAGCAGGTAGAGCCCTGGAAAGAGTGGGACCTGCAAATCTGTAGGTAACCAAAGAAAGGAAAGGGTTTTCTTTGTGGGAATTGCTGTCAGGAGGAGGAAGTGGTGGAGGAGCCAACAAATATAAATTGCTGTAATGTCTTGATGATGCTGAGCAGCTGAGAAAGTACCAAAGGAAAAAGAGAATCAGCAGGAAGAAAAGAATATCGTCAGGAGGCCTTGCTGTCCAGAAATGGTTTCATCTACATGCCAAATTGCCTCATGGTCCATCTTGTGTCTTCTTTAAAATTTTGAACTGAAGCCCATCAATCCTCCAAAGTAGTTGCAGGTACATCACAATAAAAAGGATTCTATCGGGATTTTATTATTTTAAATCTGGACTGTGAAAGAGGCCTCAATTTGCTGAGAAATCATTCTGAAACAACCTGAAAAATACGACTGGATTTTGGAAATCAACGGCTATTTTCTATTTTTCTGATAATATTTTTATTCTATTACATGGAAAATGTGTACTACAGAATCTTGATACCTCCTAGGACCATCAGTGCTTGTTTTCAGTCCAGCTCAGATATGGATATCTCAAAATCTCCCTTGCTTCAAAACAAGTTCTCAGTGGCCCGTCTGGCCGAAGATTTCTTCTGGGTTGGTGGCAGCATCGTCGCT
Organism: Pycnonotus jocosus; assembly: GCA_013400435.1. Taxonomy (NCBI): domain Eukaryota; kingdom Metazoa; phylum Chordata; class Aves; order Passeriformes; family Pycnonotidae; genus Pycnonotus; species Pycnonotus jocosus. The sequence goes on from VWYP01005655.1 coordinate 1,092, forward strand.
TCTCCCAGATGGAAAATCGGCCACTTTGGTAAGAAGCTGAACCCCTGCACTGAATGAAATGGTGACATTTTAAATCTTTCATGTTGAGATCTTAGTTAGTGGCACCTTTGTGTAGCAGCAGCTTGGGGAGCAGAAAAGCAGGAAGGGCTTGAGGCAGCCCTGGTGTGGTGTTGTGTTGCTTGGTTGGTAGTGCAGTTCTTTTTTGTCTTCAGCAAGCCCCCACTTACAATTTCATGATTGATTTGTGTTCTTCAGGACAAGCTAGAGCAAAGTTGTACATTTTGACAGCTGACCTTTTAAAATATTCTGTTTCATAGACTTTGACTCCTTCTCCTTACCCACAGCAAGACAGGTTTGCTATCTGCCAGTATTGTACACCTCTCAACTCTTTAATTTTATTTGTAGTTTAGAGTTTTAAAAAGGAGCATTTGGGAGTATCTCTGCTGTCTTCATCCACACTAGGCCACTGGATTGTTTAGAGGTTGTTTTCTGAATACTGATACACAAAACTCTCAAGCTTCACTGGCTCTGTGAGAAGGATCCCCTTTGGGTGCTCACAGCAGCCTTTTGTTTAAATAGCTAATAAACCCAGCAAACTTAATTAGAGATGGTCAGATGTTCTAGTAAGCACTTTAGTAACAATCTTCTTGAGCCACTTCTGCATGTCCTCTGAGGAAATCTGCAGTCTTGACCAGAACCACCCATTCCCTTGGAGCACTTTTTTGTTCTATTTGTCTGTCAGCTTCATCGATCAAAGAATTTTTTTTAGCAAGAAAACTGGACACACAGATAGCTTAGAAAGTACTGGGAATTTTTGCAGAGGTCAAGAAACACCATCCAACTCTGCTTCTGCATTTCCCTGGATGCAGGTGGCTGATGGAGGGATGGAGAGCTGACACCAGACCTCTAATCAAGCCCCTAATTTCCACGGGATTAAGAGCACCTCTTCTCCCATTAACACCTCATTTCTTAGGGGTTGTGTGCTTTAAGGATGGGTTCAGTTTTACATCATCTCTTGTACACAGTAAACATTGCTGGCAGAATTACAGAGAAATGTTCTTTTCCAGAGACACTTCCAGATTTTTTTGGCCAAAGGACAGTAGAGCATCCCAGATTTCAGTAAAGCTTGAGATACTGAGAGCCAGCAAGGGGGAGAAAGCTGTGCTAGGAGTAAGCTGGTTGGTTTAAAAGGTGAGAGGGACCTGTTCATTAGTCTGGAGGGATGCAAAATGAAACAAATGAAGATTAATGAGTTTGGATGTGATCTGGTTTTTAACTGGATCCAGTGTAGTGATGTGAGTGAGCCTGGCGTACCTGGGCCAGGAACACCACACACAGTTCATAGGCAGGATTGGCAAAATATCTTCTGGACTGTTCAGCTGGACAGAATTCCCAACACATTCTGCTGGATGTATTATTTATTTGGATATATTACATATTTTATATCATTATATTGATATATTGATTTTTAAAAAAGATCTGATGCCTCCTGTCTAGGAAGAAAGTGATAATCCTGGCAGGAATAGTTGGAGCCAGTCAGCTCTTGGGTTTATGTATTGATGAGCCACTTATAGCTGCGAAACCATTTCCAGTGAGACTTCCAAAAAAATGGGGCAGTCATTATGTCTTCAATGGATTGGCAGTGCTGGATGTGTGACAAGTGTGGGAGTCCTCTGTTTGTGTGTGGGAAAGCTGTTTTGGTTTGGTGATATTTTAAGGGAACAACTTGCCCTTCTGGTGCACGTGTACTGGGTGGGGGGGTTTCTCTGGGCTAAGAAACATCTTCTGGAGGCTCTGGACAGAAATAAGCTGCTGAGATGTGTTTTCCTCTCCTGATGTTGTTTAGGAGGGTGGTTGTTTTGAGGCACACAATTGGGATTCATCCCTCCAGGCTCTGTGCATGGGGCAGAGCTCAGCAGAGGGGTTTGATGCTCCCTGCTCATGTCCCTAAGCCTGGCTGGGACAAAGGTGTGTGACACAGCCTGGGGCTGCCTTGAACCCAGGGATGTGAATCTTTTGACAAAGATGGTCCATGTACAAAAATACTCAATGACTCAATCTCCTGACTTCTTTTCATCCCCACATGCTAAAATACTCCCACTCCTTCACACATTTATATCAAACTCAGAGACTCCTAAAAGACAATAATGCTACTGAACCATAAATAATTAATTTGCAGACACTAGAACATCTTTCTAACAATAGGCATGAAATTGGTCTCCTTTTTTCCCTCTTGTTTCAGGACAAATTGTAGGGTTTATAGTTTGTGCAATTTTGCTATTTATTGTTACTTTAACACTTTGTGTAGTAAATATAAATGTTATTAAGAGGCATGAAAAATCACTGTGCCTCTTTTTGCTGCATCAGTCCGGTGTGGAACTGGGTGTTCCATGTTTCTATTCCCTGCTCTGCTCTGGCAGAGCTCTGTGCTGCAGTACAGAGATCCATCTTCTCTCCACGATTTTTTTGTCCAGATGCAAATTGAGGCAACTCATTAGATCAGAAGAGAGCTGAACATAAGCTGAATTCTGGAAAAAAAAAAAGGGAACTAATGAAGTGCAAAACAGAAAAGCTGTAATTCAGCCTTAATTGAAGAGAGTTAAGAGCCATTTCTTCGAAAACCTGATTGATTGCAAGACTGGGGGATTTTTATTTGAAGTAGAGAAATGAATCCTTAAAGAAGAAGTCTGAACAATGGCAAGGAGAAGCAGTTCTACTTCTCAGCAGTGTGCCCTTTCCACTTACATGCTGTGAAAGACTTCAGAAAAAAACCATATAATTTTCTGTTTGATATAAGTACCACTAGGATTTCTTTTTTTTTTTTTTTTCCTTCCAGTCTCTGTAGTGCTCTGAACTTTCAGTCCCACAGAGGAGGGGATGTGTGTGAGTGCCACACACAGGGACAGCTGTGGAGGTGTCCCTGCTCCATCTCCTGGTCCTTGCCTGGAGCCCCCAGCAAACACCTCTGCATTCCCTTTGGGGTTTTCTTTCCCACTGCATTGCCAGGATCCAGAAAAGCTGCTGCTCTGACACAGGAAGGAAGAGATTTCTTGTGCCCTCCTTTCCCTGTGTCACCAGCCCCAAAAAGATGGCAACACTGAAATATTGGGGCTGGTCACAGATCACCCAAGCTCAGTCCAGATGAGCCGAAACTGCAGCAGGCAGCTGTGAGGTGCTCAGGGTGCCTTTGGGTGAGAAATCCTGCAACAAAATAAACAGCAGCACTGAAAATGCAATCCAAGGACGCTTATTAAAATTTTAGCAGCAGGGAGCATATTCCTACTTCATGCAAAAGCAAAATAAATGTGTGCTGCAGAAAGAGTTGTTTTATTTTGGTGCTTCTTCATTATGTTCTGCTTTGTAACAGGTGTGATCTTTGATACTTTTCCCATTCCTACTCTTCTCATTTCTTCCAATAAGATTATTCACTGCTATAATTCCCAAAGAGGAAGTTGGAAATGTCATGTGATTTGAAGTGTGTGTGATTAATGTTCAGAGAAATTCTTTTATTAGCTATTTTGACTGATTTTTTTTTTCAAAAACCCTATAAACCTTGTGAAATTAAAATAAATTCAAGCTTCCCATAATTCTTATCTCAGTAAATCTGAGAAATATTTATCTTCTTCTGAACTGGAATGAAAGCAGATATTGAAAGTTGGAGTGTCTGGGAGAGGGTTGGGCTGAGTTTGGATCTGATGTTGCAGTGGATTCCAGTGATGTTTCTGGCACAGCCCTTGCCTTTATGGCTGATACCTGCTGAATATTGATTTTCTCTAAAGGCATCTGTGACTGAAGCCAAGGGTCCAGCTTTAAGATGTAAAATGTTACACGAGGGATTATCTTGCTCTCAATTCCACAACTTCTCTCCATGAATATTTAATTAACATGGACAATGAACTCTACAGAACTGTGCCTTTAAATTAAAATTTCCTTTTACTATACCGGTCTGCTTTCAAATTAATCTATTTTACTGAACTTTTCCCAGAGTAAATTAATTGACTTTTTTTGAACATGGGCTCTAAGGCACAGGGACATCAAAGCTTTTTCCCATTTCTTTTTACTTACCTTGCTTTTACTTTTGCCTGAAAGGTGGACTTGAATCACCTCAAAGAGCTGTGTTGATGCATTTTGGAACACATGGAATCAGTGTTTTCATTTGGACACTCTTTCATCTTTAATCTTGATGGCAGAAGATTGATAAAGCACACCTGACCTCAGAATCTCCTTGCATTTATTTCTAAAATAAAATGTGTATTGCATGTGTTAATTTTCATTCTTCAGTCCAGAATCTCAATAGTAATTTTCACTTCTCATCTCTGGGTCTGAAAAAAAAATGCTGAACATGGTAATAGTTTTAATTTTACTTTAACAGATCAGGCAGAAAGTCAGAGGAAAATCAGGTCACAGGCTTTGCTCTGTCATCAAGGGAAATAAATGGGAGACTTGGCAGAAAATGTGAATCTGCATTTATTCCTGGGACAGAGCCAGCTGCTCACAGTTGAAGTTGTTGAGCTTAGTCCTTACAGCAGCTGGATTTCAGAACAAGGCCCTAACCTGGCTCCCAGGGGCTTCCAATGCCAGAGCCCTGGATTGGCAGCAGCTCCCCAGGCAAGGGCAGGATCCCTGCAGCGGCAGAGCAGGTCCTTGGAGGGAGCTTCTCCCAACACTCATGGCTTCTAAGGCCTGCAGTGTCTGAAATGCTGCCAAACCCACAGGAATGGAACAGGTCCTGATACCCAGAGGCAAAGTGCAACACAGGTGAGAGGCTTCCTGCTAGGAAAATGTGGGTTTGGGGGATTTGGGAGATGAAAAATCTGTGAGGTTCTTGCTAGGCAGATCTATAGGATCAGTGACTAAATCCATAGAAGCAGTTGGACCTTGCTGGCCAGGGATTCCAGTTTCCAGGTGAAATTTCATCCTGTGTCCAGCACAGGGTTTATGTGTTGTAGGAGCTCAGATTTGAGATGGTCTTGAGCAAGGTACATACCTTGTGCTGGTCCCAACATATGAACATTTCATATAAATTAATATGGGAATGAAAACTTTCACATTTACAAGTAAGCCCACAGTCACCAAGAATCTTTCTATCTTTTTGATCTTAACACCTGACCTCTTATATCAGACACTACAGGAAACCTTGTCCTTTGACTTGAACTGTTCACTTGGCAGCTGCTGGATGTGTTTTCTTCCCGTAAATGCGATTCCAAAGGGGGCAAGGTCTGACTCAGTGCTCTCTCTTCATTGCTCTCCTCAGTGGAAAGATGCATGAGCTCCATGCAGGCAGGCACCCAGATGATCAAGCTCCGTGGTGGCTCCAAGGGGCTGGTCCGTTTCTACTACTTGGATGACCACAGGTCGTGCATTCGCTGGAGACCCTCTCGGAAGAATGAGAAAGCCAAAAGTGAGTGTCAGCCACAGATCCTCCCCTCTGACCCCTCCTGGGGCATTGTCCTCTTGTAAACAAATGAGAATGGAGGGCCTGGCTCAATGAGAGGTGTTGTACTTGGCTTTAAAGGGCAGCAAATGATTTTATGATGGGTAATTCATGAAGTTGAAGTTGCTGTGGGTTGCAGGGGTGGAGGGTGTTGTAAATGAGCTGGAGGCAACCCCTGTGTGAACTGGGGCCTTGCACTGTGAGGTTTGGGCTCTCCCTCTCTGGAATTTCTCTGCAGGGTGAATGCACCTGCCCAGCCCAGGGCATGCTCACAGCCATTATTAATGAGCCGCGCTTCTGTCCCTGCAGTTTCCATCGACTCCATCCAGGAGGTGTGTGAGGGGAAGCAGTCAGAGATCTTCCAGCGCTACGCCGATGGCAGCTTCGACCCCAACTGCTGCTTCAGCATCTACTATGGGGACCACATGGAGTCCCTGGACCTGGTGTCCTCCAGTGCTGAGGAAGCTCGGACCTGGATCACAGGGCTGAAGTACCTGATGGCAGGGATCAGTGACGAGGACAGCCTCTCCAAACGCCAAAGGACCAGGGACCAATATCCTTCCTGTGCTGCCTGGGACTGTTCCCAGCATTGCAGAGCTGTGGATAAGCTCAGGATTCCTTACAGCATTTGCTTTGTTACAAGTAAGCACTAGGCTCAGAGTTTCAAAGCAGTTCCCATTGTATTCCCAGTTTCCAGAGACAGAGTTCCTGAAGAGGATGGTTCTGGGCAAGATTTGGAGATGAGTGACTGCAGTGGACTGAAAAACACAGAGGTATATTCCTCAATCTCGCTCACAGTGTAAACCCATCCATTTAATTTGGTGATGGAACACTGAGATTCACTCAGAAGTTTTTCTTCTGTGTTGTCAAATAGGCACAGAACATGTGGCATGTTGAGCACAGCAAGTCTAGAAGCTGTGACTGCACTAACATGAGGAGAGTTAGATATTAGCTTGACCTTTCATTCCCATAGTGTTTCCTAATGTGAAAAAAGTAATATATCCATGATGTTCAGTAATATCCTTCAATACTCCCTGCTGTTCCTTAACTCCTGTTCAATGTGGTTGAAGCAGACATTTGATGAGGCAGATAAAAATGGGGATGGCAGTCTGAGTATTAGTGAAGTGCTCCAGCTCATGCACAAACTGAATGTCAACCTACCCCGACAGAAAGTCAAGCAAATGTTTAAGGTAAGATTTTTTTTTTCCTGAAAAAGCAAGGATTTAACACAAAACCCAGTGGGAAAGATTGCAAATACTTCAGCAGCTGGTTTGTTTCCACTCTGCTGAGAGACTCTACACAGTCCATTTGGTAAACTGGAAAGAGCTCCAGAAACACATCACAGATAAATTGTTAAGCACAGAAAAAAGGCAACACACCAGCTACCTTCTGGTGTTACATAACATGAAAACACACAGGCCCAAGATTGCTCTTTTGCTGTACCTTTTTATTCAGAAACTCGGTCGTGTTTCCTCCTCCCATTACGTTCTCTCTAAAAAATATTATCTAATAAAGTATCCAGTATCCTATGATAGCTGGTACTCCTAATATCCAGCATGCAAACTTCTGTATCTGTCAGATTTTTGCACTGCTAAGAGCTGTTTGTTTGACATTGCATTTCTGCTGACCTTGGCCCAATTTAGTGAGCAACAATGGAGATGGTAGCTTTTGTTATCACAAAGTCCCTGCAGGGACCAGCAAGCCTTTATGTGAAATCCCTGATGATTTTTTCTTTACTTGCAAAATGAGTATTCTTCCAGACCTTATTAATTTATGGCTATGGATTTAACAGATATCCTCTCAAATCCTGGATATAAAATTAATTTCAAGATGATTTGGGCTCCAATGATCTTCTGAGGATGCGAGTGGGTAATTCTGGCAGACACACACATGTTGTTGGAGGGTACCTTGTCTTTACTTGATTGCACAGACAGAAGAAATCCTTCAGCAGGGTTCCCTGTGAAACAGTTAAAACCTTTACAAATGTTTTTTGGCTCCTGCACTGATGTATCCATGGGAGAGGTTCAAAGCTGTGCACAGGATTCCTGTGACAAGGCTGAGAGATCAGTCGCTTCTAGCAGCCATGTCAGGCAGCTTCAACCTGCATTTAATTCCAGCGCTTCCCTCTCATCCAGGGGTTTGTTTATTCAAAAGTGGTGCAGGCAGTTGGGTTCCTGACTGTCTCGTTGCTGTGTGCTGCAGGAGGCTGACACAGATGACAACCAGGGCACGCTGGACTTTGAGGAGTTCTGTGCCTTCTACAAGATGATGTCAACGCGGCGCGATCTGTACCTGCTGATGCTCACCTACAGCAACCACAAGGATTACCTGGACACAGATGACCTGAAACGCTTCTTGGAGACTGAGCAGAAGGTAGGCCTGAGCCAGGAGCAGAATTCCAGCTGCATGCCTTCCTGCTTGCCATTGGGAATGAACTCCCTTTTAAAAGGGGTGGGGACCTCAGTGCTGTGCATGTGAAAGACAGAAGTCTCTCGATTTTCATCTGTAGGGTGGCAGGACTATTTCTTGAATCTTCTTCTTCTCAGTACCTTTTTTTTCCTGTAGGCTCTTTTGGTGTGCCCCTAGATATAATCTCTAGAATTGCTTTCTTTTTTCATGTGTTCCCCTTGAACAATCCCATCAGCATCTGTCTGTTCCCAGTATTCAGTACCTTGGAGCAAAGCTGCTGTTCCTGGCTCTGCTTGGGACCTAATGCACAGCCCATGATGAAACTCTGAATTACTTTGTCACACTATCTCAGTGTGTAAACTGGAAGATTATCTTTCAAAGAGCAGTTGAGAGGATGATTAATGTATAGGAGAGTTTTTGAAGCACATTGAGGTACCTAGAGAAATTTTCTCTGAGTGATTTAACTCCAGTGCTGCAGGAACAAATGCTTTGACTTATCTTTGCCCTTTTCCTCTCATGGTCTCCTCTGAAACTTCATGCTTATAAATCCTAAATGTCCATGAGTTTCAGTCATTGTCCATGAAAGGAATGAATAAAAAATCCACTCCTCTGGCAGTTATCTTCTTAGATAAGTGGGGTGTATTTCCATTTCATTGGTCAATTGCTCCTCTGGATGGTGAGGGGAAGATGAACACTCACCACAGGACACATCAACTCAGCTAATTACTGACATGGCCAAATCCTGCCTGGGGGGCTTCTCTCCATTGCCAGCCCTTCTCATACAACATGGACAGGGAAAACATCTTTACCCCATTCCAGGAAAACCTGGTGTTCCAAAGCTTTATCTTTTGAACCCACCATCATCCATGTTGAAATCCAGAGTTAGAGGATTTTGTCTTCTTCTTTTACTTTTATTTATTGTTTTAAATTACCCCGAGAAAAAGCATTGATCTTGTAGCAGATGTGCTGGTGGTTTCACTTTCCCCCAGGCAGAGATTCTGTGTTACCAAATTGGTGGTCACTTTATTGCACTCTGATAACAAGGGCTGGGTTTTCATGCCCTGTGCAGGATCTATTAGAAAGGATTTGCTGCACCACTCAGGACAAAAATGTTAAATAATATCAGGATAATAGAGAATACATCAACACTTAATAACAGGAGTATTCATTGTAAAAAAAGTTACAGCTCAACATTAATGGCCCTGGTTTCATAAATGACAACATTTACAGACATATATTTCCCTTTGTACTCTTTTCTTTTTCAGTTGAGAATGCAAAGCAACCTTGAAGTTAGCAGATTTCCTGAGAACATTATGTCTCAACTCTGTTTCCCTGCTACTAACAGATTTTTCTGTCTGCTGCATAAAGATGAGCCGTTTTCTTGTTTTATTTTAAAGTAAAAAAACCCCTTTGATAATGCAAACTAATCCCCTAATCCTACAGGAGAAGAAATCCCATTGGTTTGTGACAAAGCTTGTTCTGTTTGGATGCTCTGTGGTGCCTAACAACAGATCTGACCTACAAAGCAGAACTCTGCCATCAGGCAGCTGCCAATAGCACAGAAACTTTTCACAGAGCGCTCCCCTTCTGATCTGACCTGACACTGATTGACAGCAGTGAGAATCCCACTGGGGAACTGGAAATCCTGAGTCTCACTATGGATAATCTGCCCAGTTGCTGGACTGGAGACACAGGAGAGAGCTCAGAGAAGCTGTGATTAACAGTTAACACTGCATTTCTGCTGCTTTTACAGATGACAAATGTGACTAAAGAACATTGCCTGGAAATCATCAGCAAGTTTGAGCCATGCCCTGAGAACAAGAAGGAGGGAGCCCTGGGAATTGATGGTAAGCTGGCTGCTGCAGCTTTTGTGGGGAAAAGGGAACTGTCTCAATGCTCAGGAGAATATTGCTGCTGCTTGCAGAATAGATAGCTGTAGAATTTTGTCATGTTGTATAGAGTATGTTTCCCCTCTTTTTTTTTTTAGTCTTTTTTTTTTTCCTTTTTTTTTTTTTTAATATCTACCATTTACTGAGGAATCTAAAGGGAAATCAGATCTCTTTGGAGGAGTTTTGAAAGGTGCATATCACGGTGAAGCAGCAGTTATTGAAAGTCAGCTGGAGCTGGAGGTGTCTCTATTTGTGCTTTTGGAAAATACAGTTGAATTTAGTTGCATCATTCCTGCAGGTATTTTTGGAAATCATTTAAGTCTTAATATAAGAGGAGTGATGTGATCCAGAGTGGGATGATAGATGAAATTGGTCCTGCCTTCCTGACCTTTGCTGCTGAAAGCCTTCTCTCTAAATATATCAATGCTGTACCACCAGGCTGGTAGCTGTTATTTTGGGGGCTAACTGTAAGTCCTTTCCCCTTCAGGCAGATCTTATTGATTCCAAGAAGGGAGAACATTCCTCAGGAATTAGGTTGTGTGCAAAAGTTCTTGGACTTTTAGAAAATCAGTCTTGTCCATTTCTGTGGGTGTGTTGTCATCCTGAAAAGTGGCGGAACAGAAGTTGTTTGGTTTCCTGCAGGAAGAAGTGGGTAGTTTCTGGTACAGTGTGTAAGGTGGTTGCTTAGGATGGGTCAAGGTCTGTTCTGCTTCCAGACTAAATTTTCAATTTATTTTAAAGCTTATGCTAATGCCAGTGAGGGAGCAGATGATATTCTTTTCATTTTCTGGTCTTTACAGGCAGTTGCAGTCACATAAATAATGAATAAGCCAGTTCATTATCTTGCCTTCCTCATACCTGCAAAAGTAAGAGCAGGCTTTTCAAACTATTGTAAGTTTCCATAGAGAAAAACAATTTTTAAAAAATCTATACAATTGCTTTGCCTCAGAATGGGTGATAAAACATTAGAGACTTTCTGGGTTAGGATAAGAGAGAGTCCAGCATGGTGACATTCTGCTTGTGTCTGCTACAGAGCTCCTGATCAGGGGGAAGCAGAAGGTGAGGAAAATTGTCTCCAGGAATTGTTTCCATGTGCCTTTGGAGACAATTTGAAAAAGCTTTGTGACCTTAACCCCTCCAGTAACTTGCTGGAAGTGCAGTAGAATAGAAGAGACCTAATCTGGAACTTAATTAATGCAGGAGATTTCTGGTAACATCCAAACAGAGTGACTGAGGAGCTGACAGAGGAAGAGCTGCTTAAAACTCATAAATCTGTGTCTGCATGTCCATAATGTGTAAACATGTGCACACACACACACACACACACGTTATTCCTCTCTTGTCTTTGTGTGGAGTTGAGACTTTAGATGTCTCCTGTCTCCCAGAAAATAAGCCCAGTGTTGCCCTGGGGTGTGAAATGCAACAGCCATGGAAGCTGAAGCTGCCTGTTCATTCCTCAAACTGGTACAGCCCAGACAGGAGCATCCTGCCCACACTTGGCTGCACTTCAATAGTAGTGAAATAACAGTACAGTGTTCTTTGTCCTTTCATATTCATTCATGTGCCTGTGTTGCCTTGTGCCCTCAGCTGTGCTGGCTTTTGTCACAGAGCACCTTGGGCTGTCCTGTGACAATGTGCTCATTCACAGTCCTGCAAAGAAACCTTTCCCTTTGTCTGCTGATCAGTGACACCGTGCCAGTGCCCCTTCCCTGAGTGTGCCCACTGCAGTCCTGTGGGACACTGCTGGCAGCACCTTCCTTCATTCTTGTTTCTTCCTCATAGGACTGATAAGCCCAGTTAGTGTGAACTCATTACAATCATCATGACATCATATTTTAACAAGAGCTTAAAGCAAACAATGGTGTTGTTGCAGCAGCTGCCCTCCCAGTGCTGGGTGGAATTAATCCTGCAGCAGCTGATTGGTTTGCAGGAAGAACTGATTACCTGCCACGAGTGCTTGGCTGTGTTTGCTGACACACTCTGTGCTCTATCCATTTTCCACAGTGGCTGCTCTTGGTTCATCTTTTGTTTTCACCCTGACTCTGTCACTGATTTGCTCATTGATCATGTTGTGTGCTCCAAGAGACTTCAATACTCAGCTGGGCTGAGTTGAATTTCCTGGCACTGTGTCCCAGTGTATTGTTCAAAAAGTTTTTTGGCTGCTATTTGTGTTTATCAGCTCTTTTCCTTTAATAAAACTTTCATCAACACAAAATGTAGAGCCTAAAAGGACCGTCATAAAGGTGACATTTTATCTTGTCACAGTCAAAAGTGTTAAGACCTTTGGAAGTTTGGCAGGATTTTTACACAGGCACATTCATTTATGGAATGAGTGAAATGTCAGGAGAATTAGAAGTCCTGAAACAGAAATCTGATGACCAAAGGCATCATCACTGTCAGCAACACCAAGGTGTGAATGGGAATCTGCGTCTTTCCTTGGTGGTGAAAGAAAAACCTTTGGGGGAGATTTGAAGTGGAAGTTACAGTGTTTCATGTCAGTCTGAATTGTGAAAGTGTCTGTGATATGTGCACAAATGTCAGCTGGAGGTCTGAGAGCAGCAATTTCACACAAAGATAAAATCATAACTTGCTAAAACTTTGCTTCTGAACAAGAGTAGTGATTGCAATGCACAGAGGCCTCAGTGATGATGTCTGCAGGATTTACAACATCCCACTACTCTGGAAAATAAATTCTTCTGGTAGCACCCCTGAAAGCCCCACAGATAATTGATATTTCAGTGTCAAGTCTGGGGTGAACTTTAATCTCTGAAGTGACATTAGTGCAGTACTGCAGAGCTCCCCATTCCTCAGGCAGGTTTGTGGTGTCATATCCAAATTAGAGAGTGTAGCTTGTACAAGCCAATGGGTGCTGTCATTATTCTGGGGGTTTTTTTGGGAAAATACTGAAAGAGGAGAAGAGAATATATCCTTTCAGGCTATCAAAAAAATGTAGATCTTACAAGATTTCACAGGACATGACTGCAGGTCTCTGGAGGCTTTTATATGCTGTGTGACCCAATGTCCTAGAAGAATCTTTTGACACAAGTTATAAGCCTAAGAAGTTTGGATTAAATAGATTTTTTTTCCCTCAGGAAAGGCAGAGCAGGAAAATATACAAAGCAATGAGGAAAGCAATAATTGCACTTGGTTGTGGTGATAATTTGGGTGTAGTGATGCTGTTTCTCTTATCTTAAATATGCTGGTGAAGACAGGGATGCATTTTAGGCTGATTTTAGGAAGGTTACAGCAACGAAAAGGATGGAACTGCATTATTTACAGAGCTGTTTGTTGACAGGTTTCACCAATTACATGCGAAGTCCATCGGGGGACATATTCAACCCAGAACATTACCAAGTGAACCAGGACATGAGCTACCCTCTGAGTCACTATTTCATTACCTCCTCACACAACACCTACCTCATGGGAGATCAGCTGATGTCCCAGTCCAGGGTGGACATGTATGCATGGGTGCTACAGTCTGGCTGTCGCTGCGTGGAAGGTAAAGAGCAAAAAGGAGCTGTCAGTGGGCTCTGTAGTCTTGTTTCCCTTCTCTGAAGAAAGATTTGTGACTTCTGCAGAAGATATGGTAGATGGGGAGAGGAAAAAGCCTGGGGAAATGGTGGCTTCCTTTCAAAATTTCAAAATAATGCTGTGATAGAATGGATGAATTTTCTTGAGCATGGAAATAAGACAGACATTTGAGGAATGGTGGTGTTGATAGAGAGGAAAAAAATTATAAAACTCCTGTTGAAGAGAGGATGCTGACGTTGGGCAGGATGCAGTGGGGCTTGCTCTGCCCAGCCAAGTGTGTGACAACCAGACTGGCAAATCTGGCAGAGTTCCTGCCACATCTAAGATGAAAGTGGATATTTCTGCTCAGGGAAGTATTCTGTGAAATGGTGACAGTCTCTGCAGTGACCAGGAGGCCTTTTTGTGCAGTCCCTTCTGATGCCTGTGCTGCCTTTCTGAGACATTGCCTGCTTCATAATCATCTTTAATGTTCTGACCATCAAAGTGTTTTCACAGTTTTTCAGAAGGCAAATATGGTCTGCTCAGGTTGGATTGTGGATGTGCTTCAGAGGAGGGAAACATTTCACGGAAATTTGATAATAGACAAGTATAAAGTCAGGCAAAATCCAGGGTGGGCTAGGGATGACCAGGTCTTGGCTTGGCCTGTGGTGTGAGCAGCTTGGCTGAGAACTTTCCAGGTTCAGCAGGAGCACAATGAAAGCAATTCTCTGCTTTTTCATCTCTCTCCCTGTCAGAAACTCCTCAGCACTCATTAAAAGAGTTTCCATGCTTGGGGCTTTCTCAAACACTGGGAACAGTCCCCTGGTCCCAGCATGAGGTCAAGGCCAGGAAGTTCCTTCAGGAAGGATGTTCAGCACAGTGAGGAGGGAGATGCAGGGTGGGAATGAACCTGTGCCCTGCTTTGGGGACACAGCTGGCTGGGCTGCTGAAGGGAATTTCAGGGTTTTGTGGTCTCCCACAGGTGGTGGCCCAGGTGTTCCTGCTCTGATGGGTGTCATTGTTTCTGTCCTGCAGTTGACTGCTGGGACGGGCCGGACGGGGAACCAATTGTCCACCATGGATACACCTTGACTTCCAAAATCCTCTTCAAAGATGTGATTGAAACTATCAACAAATATGCCTTTATCAAGAATGAGTATGTATCCAGCCTGCCAACCTTTGGGTCTCAGGGCTGTGAATGGGGAGTGGTCCCTGGCATCCTTGTACAGGGAGTGAAGATCTGACCTGTTCCAGAATTCCAGACAGAATTTGAAATTGTTTTCTGGGGATAAATACTTCAGATCCTTCAGAAAGAAACACCAAGGCAAAGCTGAGTAGGGACATTCTGGATAGAGGTGTGGAGCTGGCTTTATTGAGTTTTTACAACACTTGAGGAACAACAGGTTTTGCCAGTGAATGTTTTTAGGGAAGGGCTGACAGTTGAGCCACTTTGTCTCACTGGATGTGCACTCTGGTGCTGCCAAGGCTACACCTGGGTGCTCCAGGGGTAGGAAACAAGTCAGGGAATAAAGAATCCAAAGAAACAGTAGCCCAATTGTGGACAAAGCAGAGTGTTCATCAGAAAGAAGTTATCTTCCCTACAGGTACACTGCTTAGAAAATCTGTATTATTCATGGGAAGTTTCATATGGCAGTTACTGTTCTCTTCCACACTGTCACAAAATGTGTGTGCCAGCCTTTGTTTCTTTTTAAACAGAAATTACTTTATTGCTGTAAAATTTTTCCAGCAGCTCCCCCAAAGCAGCCCATCTGCCTTTACAAACAGAGCTAAACTTGCACGAAATTTTCAGACCAGGTAAACTTCTTGTGAGCCTGAGATTTTTTGCAGTTTGCCTGAAGTCATGGTAAACAAATCAAAGGCAATGCTTCTGAATTTGTTCAGGCTTAAAACCTTTGCAAAAAGGGTAACAGGGACCACATCATCAACTGGGAAAGTTTGGTCCTGGTTTGGCTGAAAACTTTATTTTTCCTGATGAGGAGTTAATGAAGGCCAGATGTCAGGATAGAAATTGATTTCTAATTAATGAATCCCTGATAGTTCAGTCCTGCAAAAATCCTTTATAGACTGGCTGTTGTGCTGATCTTAAAAAAGCATCATCTCTAAAGAGAAATCCGTCTTCAGGGTGGTTTTACATTGCACTGACCACACTGGAGTAGATGTTCCACGTGTCTTATCTTCAACCAACAAGGCATTGTTGTTCCTTGGCCTTGATAATCAACAATAAATGAGAACAGTAAAACCAAAACTAGAAACAACATTGCTGTCTTTGTATCAGAGGCTTTGTCTGCAGGTTTATCTGTATGACACTGCTCTGTTGTTAGTGGGGAAACTCTTCATGTTGCAAAAGCCAGATTTGCAGCTGATACTTGCTTGTCTCTGCAGGTACCCTGTGATCCTGTCAATTGAGAACCACTGCAGCATCGTGCAGCAGAAGAAGATGGCTCAGTATCTGATAGAAATCCTGGGAGACAAACTGGATCTGTCTTCTGTGCACAACGATGACTCCACAAAGCTCCCTTCACCAGCAAGTCTTAAAGGGAAGATCCTGGTTAAGGTAGACACCTGCTTCACGTGTTCTTTCCCTCCTCTTGTTTGTGATGGTGATGATGATGATTTCTGCCTGGTTACCACTGTACTCTAACTTAAATCATTTCACAAAAAGCAGACCTTAGGAAACTGCTACTTAAGGTTCAGAACATATCACTTCTCAGTCAGTAAGAACCTGGAAAGGACATGCTTTGAATAATTTTGGGGGTTTTAGAATATGTCATATAAAGAGCTGCATGCTCCCCTGCCTCTGTAATAAATTTATCTTCTAGGGCAAGAAACTTCCAGCCAACATCAGCGATGATGCAGAGGAAGGAGAAGTTTCTGATGAGGACAGTGCTGATGAGATTGATGATGACTGTAAACTAATGAATGGAGATGTAAGTGAAGCGCCCATTTGAATGTAAATGTCTGTCAAGGCTTCCTATCCCAGTGAGAGTTCACGCAGTAGGAATTCTCTGGGTTGTGAGTGTGGCCTGATCTTTGGGATTCATCACAAGTGCTTCAGGTTCTAAACCTTCATGGGGGCAGATTGACAAAAGGGCATAGGAAGCAGCACCTGTTCTAGGGGTTATGTTTCAAGTTTAGAATTTTAAAGAGTAAAATCTCATGATTCCTCAGTGCATCACAGTGTGCTTCTCCTAAAATGCAAGAAAAGAAAAGAAAATATTCTACTTACGTCAAATTGTGGTTGTTTTTACAGAGCATCACTTTGCTTTCCTGAATGCTGGGCTTGGTTGATTTTTATTGTAAGGAAAATCTCTGCTGGCTTTAACCTGAAAATCCCTTATTTCTTCATCCTTTTTAAAAGTTCTATTTTTTTGTCACTTTAATCTTCTGGCAAGTCCTCTGCACCTTGCAGAAACAATACAAAACACAGCAAAACCATTTAATGACACAAACCAGCTTGCCTTGGAGAGAGTTTGCATTCTCAGTCCTCTCTCCCTCAGGCTATTTCCTCATTTTGTATTATGGATGTGATCCTTTTCATCTAAAAGAGAAACTTCTTTTTGAATAAGACTACCAAAGGAGAAAAATAATTTCTTTGCTTTTTGGAAGTTATTATGTGTTAGCATATCACTTTTCAATATTTTACAGCACTATCTTCATTATTAACAGTTCACTTTGTTGAGGTTTACTGATGCTTTAAATCTGAGATTTGCTACACCTGGTTTGCTTTCCAAAATGGATTTTTGAAGAGTTCAGAAAATCAGAGCTTGTTTCATGTCAAATGTAACTGGGAATTCTTGAGGCCTACAGAGAGAACACAATCTGTCACCCCTTAAAAGAGCTGAGTGAAAAAGAAAACTCTTGATTTTTAATTTTAGTTTTATTTCCCCACTTCCCTACATGGGCCATGGTGCACACAGAGCAGGGAACAGGATTTCTCCTGCCTTTGCAAGGAGTTCTCTTTGATCTGAAAAGAGGATTCTAAAACATCTCCCATCCATTCCACCCAATGGATCTTGCACCTATTGTAGCTGCAGGGTTGGCCTGGACATGGCATGGGACTCACATGATGCTGTTCTCATCACTGCCTTGTTTAATGGTTTAATGTTTCGTTTGCAGGCATCTGCTAACAGGAAAAGAGTGGAGAATATAGCAAAGAAAAAACTTGACTCACTGATAAAAGAATCCAAAATCCGTGACTGTGAAGATCCAAACAATTTTACAGTTTCCACTCTACCGTCCACGGGAAAGGCTGGGCTGAAGTCTGATAGCAAGAAGGTGAATTTATGTTTAATTGTACTTGTGTTCCATTAGTTTACTAAATATTTCTTACATTATTGACTTCAGCTTCATAGCTGAATTCATGTAGTTAATGATGATGCCAGGTGAACATCACTGTCAGATACACAAACTACTTATCTTGCTCATACAGCAATTGGAGCATGAAATGTACTCTGAAATGACTTCTCAACAGAAGGAGTTTGATTTTCCATTATAAAAACTGCTTATGAAAGTTGGGCTCTTTTTGCTCCTCAGTTCTCTGTGTTCTATGCATTTTCAATATATTTTAATTTTATATTAATTCTAATTTATAAAAAGGTACTCAGCCCACAGACTACACTTCATGAAGCTGAGGTATTTTCATTTTAGACTTTGTAATAAGCCACAAAGAGTTTGGGAAGATTGTTCCACACAAATGAAAAACAGTGGAGATCTGCCAATAATAAGCAGGTGTAATAACAAGGGATTAAAACTAAACTAGGGATGAGAACTAAAAATCAGCTTCCCAAAACATTCTTGGGGTGAGTTTTGAATGTACCTTAAACCCAATGCTTTACATGATGTATCAGAGAGTGCTTGTGAGAGCCACTATAAGGCCAAGGCTTGACAAACCCTTTAGCAGAGGTGTTACCCAGAATAGTCAGTGCTGAAAACCCCTCCTGTTTGTGCTGATATCCAGAGATTGAGCACTCTCCTGTGTTCTCTCTTTGGTTGCTTCAGAGTAAACTTGAGGAAGATGCAGAATCCGGGGAAGATTTCAGTGCCAGCAAAAGGAACAGCAGGTCACTCATGGGCAGCTTTTCCAAACGCAAGGTGAGCCCCTGGCAAGGTGAGCTCTGCACCACATCTTGGATTCTTGGATTTTTTTTTTTTTTTTCACGCAGTGGAGAGGAATTTCATAACTGCAACATCTGCAGCACCTCGCTGTGAGGCTGTTCAATGAACAGACAGGCTGGGGAGCTGCTTATCATTGTGCATAACAGCACAGATTCCATTTACATGAAGGGCTGAGGGCGTCCAAGGTCTAACTGAGAACCACAAAAATTAATTTACACCTTTTATCTGAGGATTTGGGCTTCCTTTATAACAAGGCTCAGACCTTGGGCTGAGTTTTCCCCATGTGCAAATTTTGCTGCAGAGCTGAGTGTTACGAAAGCTGTCATTTTCCATTTTCTCTAAGTAACACACTCATTGGCATAACAAAGCAGAATTGTAGCCAGCTGCTCAAACTTTTGATCACACAGTTATGACATTATGGTTTTATTTCCTTCTGGCACAGAAAAAAGGAAGCAAATTGAAAAAGGCATCAAGTCTGGAAGAAGGTGAAGACGATTCGGATTCCCAGGGGAATTTAGCCAGGAGCTCTGTACACTACAGCAGGTTTGTTAACAAGTGATTGGGCAGCTTTGTTGCTAAAATATGCCTGCATTAATGCACCTACTAGATAGCTTTGCTTCTGGTCTAGATGCCAGTTTGTTGGTGGCTGCAGGCATGTGATGGGAATGTGGGGAGGAGATGTCTGCCACAGAATCACCAGAACGATCTCTTGGTGCTCTTCAGACACACAATGGACTTTCAATGCATTTTGGGCTCTTACTGTCTCATATATTTCTTTGCCCTGATTTGTTTTTAAATATGAAAGATAACATTTAGCTCTTAATATGTAGGAAGTTAATTTGTTTTGTCTTTCTAGGGTAAACCGACAGAAGAAGACAATGAAGCTCTCCAGGGCCCTGTCTGACCTGGTGAAATACACGAAGTCTGTTGGCATCCATGATGTTGAAACTGAAAGTAAGTTGAACTGAAAGTTTGGTGAAAATAATTGCTACACGGAGATGGAAAGGTTTCTATTCTTACATACGTTTTCATTAAAAGAAGACTTCTTAATGAAGATTCAGGTCATCATCATATTCAGCTTCCCTTTCCCAACCATAACTGCTCCAACAAGCACAGTATCTGCTGTAATTTAAGGAAAACCATTCCCTGTGAGTGGCATGCACTGAAATGATGCTTGATAGTTAAAAGGGACTAGTGCTATGTACTTTTGAAAGCTTTATCTAGATAATAAATAAATGAATAAGGAGATTACCTCTAATCTCCTCTGCAGTCTCTTCCAGCTGGCAGGTTTCATCTTTCAGTGAAACCAAAGCCCACCAGATCCTGCAGCAGAAGCCAGCACAGTACCTACGCTTCAACCAGCACCAGTTATCCCGCATCTACCCCTCCTCCTACCGAGTGGACTCCAGCAACTACAACCCCCAGCCTTTCTGGAATGCTGGCTGCCAACTTGGTGAGCAGAAAGGAAACTTAGTCATTTTTCCTTCTATTTTGGGAGGGTTTTTTTAGTAGAAGCACTGGAATCACCCCTTAGGACACTCTGAGTTCTCTGCTTGTCCAGCTTTGCTGGCCATTGAGTCCTCCTTGCCACTGTTCCTGGGCTGGTTACCTTGAACATGTGTCTTACATGCAAGAAGCTGTCTGGTAAATAGAAATAAATGAACTTCTCAAATGCAAGAGGGCTTCAGAGTTCAGCTCTTCTGGAGAGCTTCTCTCCCTGAAGCTGTAATATAACAGAATAGTTTTCCATAAGATATCTGATTTTTTGCATCTAAGAAGTCAAATTCGAATCTGATTTCTTTCTTTAAATAGTTGCACTGAACTACCAGTCAGAGGGGAGAATGCTGCAACTGAACCGGGCCAAATTTAGTGCCAATGGGAACTGTGGCTATGTCCTCAAACCAAACTGCATGTGTCAAGGTAAGGAAAACCAACAGAACCAGGGGATCACTGATTGCATGACAGGATTGACTGTGGGGCCTTGTTACAGTTTGTTTAAAGATGCATTTCTGATGTCTGAAGCAAATGAGTGAGAAGGTATCTGGAATTAAAATCATGTTGCACTTTCACATTATGGGACTCTTCATTCTTACAGGTGTCTTTAATCCAAATTCTGAAGACCCATTGCCTGGTCAATTGAAGAAACAGCTGGTTCTACGGATTATCAGTGGTCAACAACTTCCCAAACCACGTGATTCCATGCTGGGAGACAGAGGAGAGGTATGGGACAGCTGGTGATTGTTATTTTGTGATTCAGAAGGTTTATTTCCATACTGGCTGGGTTAAGGATTGGGATTTCACATCCTGCAGTTACTTGTCAGGAGACACAGAACATGAATAAATTAGGTTTCGAACATCCTACATCTTCAGGTGATTTTTCTTCACTTTTAAGTGTCACAGCAGTGGTTTGATGGTTTTCTTCCAATTGCCAACACCCCATTTCCAGGACAAACAAAACAAAACAAAAAAGGGAGAGAGATCTTATCAATATAATAATCCACTCCATATGGCCCAGGACCTATAATTACCCAGACATTCATGTACAGTGCCCATATTGTAAAAGCCATTTGTTTGGGTTTCATCTTTGTCACTCTTTCTTTTCAATATTTGTTGCTTTTTGTTTTTCAGATCATAGATCCATTTGTTGAAGTAGAAGTTATAGGATTACCTGTTGATTGCTTCAAAGAACAAACCAGAGTAGTTGATGATAATGGTAAGATTATCTGGGATTTAGGTTTTTTATGGCTGAAACATCCTCTTGCAGGCAAGTTTTTTTCATAAGAATAGGAGTAGATAAGATTTGCTGCCTATTATGACAAAGCACTGAGAATCGGATTTCAGCATTTTTAATGTTAATTAGACTTGGATTTTGACATGTTTGACTGAGGTGGTATAAATATGCTGCAGGTCTTGGTGTGAAACAAGACATTCATTTTCTCATTACATGTGAGAGGAGGGTGTTTTGAGCTTGCTGTGGTCAAAAGAAAGCCAGGCCAAATTTAGGTAAGGTCATAACTCTGGAACTCTGTTCCTTGCAAATCCTTGTGCTGCTCCTCGTGGGAGCACTGGATTTTCCAAGATCAATGATCAATCTGTCACGAAAACTAGAATGACACTTCAGCTGAGGCATTCCTTGTGTAGGCAGACTTCTTGTCTCTTGTGAATGAGACACCTAAAGGCTGATTCCCCCTTTTTGCAAGGTTTTAACCCCATGTGGGAGGAGACGTTGGTGTTCACAGTGCACATGCCAGAGATTGCTCTGATCCGGTTCCTCGTGTGGGATCACGACCCCATCGGGAGGGATTTCATCGGGCAGAGGACAATAGCCTTCAGCAGTATGATGCCAGGTGAGAGAAAGGGGACAGCCCAGATTAATGGGCTGGGATTTAGTCTGTGAAAAATGAAAATTAATGTATCTGCTGCAGAGATTTCTAGTCAGAACAAGAGACTGGAGTTTGGGCCCTGAGTTCTCTGTCTTAGTCAGCTACTGACTGATACAGTGATGAAGACTGAATCAGTTAACTCTAGACTTTTGGGACTAGATTTTGAAAAAAAATGGGTAAGATTGTTAAGCAGGGTGGGTAAATACTGTGGGCTTGGCAGTATGCTCTACAGGATCTTTACTCCTTTAGTGCTTTTTCCTCTCTTTCTTCACACCAGTTTTTGAAAAAACTCTGGAGTTTTGCTTGGTTTTATGACTCTGAGTAGTAGTTTAACACAGAACAAAAAGTTACCTATTCTAATGATGAGATCCAGGTTAAATGTAATTTTCTGACCACTTCCTCTTTCTGTTTTCAATTCAGTCTTCTTTCACATTAAACCTTCTTGTCTGTGTATCTTTCTTTCTTTTCAAAGTAAAGAAAAAAAGTTTGTGTTTAAGATTAAAAAAAAAAAAATCCAGTCTCAGTAAACTGACCTTGGATGAAAGGTTTACAGCCTTAATAACGGACTGAAAGTCCAGAGGAGAGAATGTGGTCAAGTTTAAATCATGGATGACAGCAGCAATAACAGACCCTAGCTGAAACAGGACATGGCTGTTTTATGAAATCATGACAAAAAATGGGGGTGAAGTTTGCCAGTGGTGTGGCTCAGTTACCTGAGTATGGCAAGGTGATGCTGGAGCCTGGATCCTCACTGTGAGGAGGAGCTGGGAGAATCTTGCTTCATCTCTTCTGCTGCTCACAGAAGGAAAGTCTCCAGCTGCTCCTCCTGTGACCTGTCCCAGCCCTGAGCCAGCTCTGCTCCCTCTGTTTCAGGTTACAGACACGTGTACCTGGAAGGCATAGAAGAGGCTTCCATCTTTGTGCATGTGGCTATAAATGACATCTGTGGTAAGGTGAGTGTGCAACACATCCACAGAGGCTGCCAAGATCTTGTAGCACACCAGGGAAACTCACTGGTTGAAGGTCCAGGCTGACATTTTTGTTCACTTAGAGTAAAATTTATCTCTGTGCTTGTCAAAGCAGCCTGAGACCTTTCTGAATACCTGTGGAGATCAAGGCAAACCATAGGGAAAGTTATAAAAGAGATTCTTGCAGTGCCTTTTTGAGGAAGCCCTAGGGGAAGGTTATTTCATTGCAGCACACACATTTATGTAAATAATGTGATTGTGTCCAGTCCTGTGAGTGCACCTTGCTCAACCAAAGGTTACACACTGTAACCCTGAGCCGTCGTGCCCTGCAAAGCTGATGCTATAGAGGCTCTGCCTGATGTTTTGGCATTTTAAATTTAATTAAATTCTTCAAGCTTATTTGCTTTGAATTTTTTTGCCATAGTAGCTCTTAAAATGCAGAGGACAGATGATGCTAGTTGGACATATTTACACCCCTTGTCTGTTATTAAGGCTGCAGGAAATAACTCTCAGGGTGCCACATCTCAATTTCCAGGAAAGCAAAGCCCTAATTTTAGAATTTTCCTAGGGCAGATAAAAACGAGACAGCTTTCATCCTCTCAGTGCAGTTTTCTGTGCTGTCAATGTCCATGAAATTCAGGTACGAAGGACTTTGCAGGGCTTTGAGGATCTGAGTTTGTCCTGCGAGGTGCAATTTCAGCATCGCGGCAGCAGGAGGAGGCATCCAACGGGCTGGGAATGCCCGGGTCCTCCTCGGAAGGGCAATTCGAGCATTTCCCCAACAGGAAAAGAGCTTTTTTAATTGCTACACTTTAATCACTGCTTAATTACGTAAATCCGTCAGCTTCCAAGCCGCTGCCTTTACCAGCAGTGTTTAATGGAAGCGGCGATGTTCATCCTCTGGGAATGTTTGAAGTATTTTCAATTCAAACCTCCTTTGGCAAATTTTCTCTCTGTTCAGCCTTAATTTCCTCAGCTTTTCATAATTATTTGCACTTACTAACATCTTCATGAGTGACCTGCTGGTGATAGTTTGCAGAAGGGCAACCTGTCCATTTAAACTTTGGCAGGTTTTTTGGGACAGATTGGTGTTCCCTGATTGTTTCTTATTGTCACTGCAGTCTCTCTGGGTTTGCTGGTGTTAAGAAGTGATTCTGTGCACTGACAAAATATAAGGATTTGGAAGGAAAGCCTGTATGTGTTGTGGGTTTGTTTTGGTTTGGGTTTTTTTTTCAATTTATAATTTTTAAATAAAAACTACTGAAAATGTGGAACCAATATTACACGTCCCTTTCCAGTTTGGGCTGTCTGAATCACTTTTTACTTTGATTTTCGGTTAACAGAGTGTTGTCTAAATTAGAATTTTTTGTTTTCTCCTCTCTTAATTATGGGCAGAAAAATCACCCCAGTTATCAGCCTGGTTTTACCCATTCTTTATTTATCCAGAGATTCTAATGCAAATACTTACATTTTGGGACTTTTTTATAAATGGAGATATTCCACCTGCTCAGTAGCTTGGTATTCCACTAAATGCACTAAAACAGTCTTAGATTTTTTTTTTTTCATCTTAAGTTATGTGTGAAATCTCTTTCAGATCTCTTTTTCTGTTTCCTGGAAAGGCTTTTCTTTGTTTCTGTCTCCTCTGTGGCCTGCTCATGTACTGCAGAATTTCTTGTGGTTTTTCTAGATGTGCCTATCTCTGAGATCCTCCCTCACTGTCACTCTGCCTTTACTCTGTCTGTTTGTGATTTCAGTGGGCTTCTCTATGTCAAAAAAGTCTCCTTTTAGAAGCAGAGCGTTTTTAGACGCCTTGAAGGTACCCCTCCTGCCTCAGGGAGGTGCAGACACCACCACACACCTGCATGCCTTGAGCTGGTGGCTTCATTAGCATCAACCTTTCCTCGTTAGCATTTTCGAGCTCTCCAACTCATGGGACATGAATTGTGACATTTGACTGGGTCACTGCTGCGGGGTCATCGACAGCAGAGAGCCCTGCCCCTGTGAAGCAGATCCAGGATAAAAGTCCTGCCATTCTCCCTCCTCCTCTGAGCCTCTCCCTCTCCTGCCTTTTCTCTTGAGGGCTGTAATTCAAACCCCTTCTTTCACACGGAAAAGAACATTGAATCATTTGCTAAATTGTGGGGAAGCCTCTTGTGCTGTTTTTCGAGTCTGCTTTAGAGAGTGAAGCAGCCCTGTAAAAGCTGGGCTGGAAGCTGAAAGCTCAATGTCCTGGATCTCCCTCAAAAAACTGCTCTCTTTTATTTTTTTCCTTCTTTTAAAACTTTTTTTCCCCCCCCAAGTTAACCAAATCTGCCTTTGGGTTCTTGAATCACTCCACTGATTCAAGCAACAGCAGCTTAACAAAGCTGCACCAAACAAGCCAGAATGACACCTGGGGCCCTGCACTGCGTGTCACCCATTCCATCAGTGCTTCCCTTTTCTTTTTGGTGGATATTATTTGTCTGTGTTGTTTGTATGATGATTTTTTCTGGGTTTTGCAAATATTTATATTGTCTGATTTTTTTATAGCAATAAATTCGTGTAGTTGCCAACTTGTCTCCCAGTAATCCAAGCAGACTGTTCAATAGTCTGGCTCTCACAGAAGATTTTCCAATATTTAATATTTGCCTTGCGTGGGAAAAATCAATCCCCACCACCTTTATCTTATCCTAAAGGTAATTTTTGATAATGTCCTACTCACACTGGGAATTGGCACATGATAGCTAAACTTCAGGCAATTAGAATTGACTAAAATATATAAAAAAATAAAATTGTGAACAGTGTTGTTAATCCTTGTGTCAGCCAAATAAATCTTGGTCCCACATGTCAGAACACTCAGGGTAAAAGCAGCTCTTAGCCTGGGCTCAGTGCACAGGCAGCCAATATCTGTCCATTAAGTCCTGCACAGCAGAATTGGAAATGCACGAGCATGCACTCAAATATTTATTTGGGGGTGAAAGACCATTGTAATTTAAATGAGACACTTCTGTGCCGTTGTTTGGCACTGCAGAAATGTGACCTCGTGTGACATCACAGGGCAAAACTGGAACTGACAGTGAGCACCAGTGAGCGTGGCTGCTGGTCAGAGTCTGTCATGAGCTTCTTAAAATGCACTTCAATCATGCTGTACCCTGGGTTTATTCATTCTTGATGCTACAGCTGCTCACAAGGCTGATCTAACTGGGAAATAAAGAGAACAAAGGGGGAGAAGTAGGTTAAAAGAGAAACACCTTTCTGTGCTTTGAGTGATCTCTGTGCACAGAGCAAACCAACTCTGTCTGAGGCATCAGCCTGCTGCTTGAAAAGTTGGCAAGTACACCTGGAATGTTTGCAGGAATGCTGGAACTCTGTTTCATTGAAATGTGAATCAGTTGTATGGTGGTGGGAGTTTTCTGAGGGTGAATTTATGTGTTTAATGCTTAAATAACTACTGAAGACCATGGAGAACTGTATTGTGACACTGACTAACTTCCCTTGTTTGTAGTGTGTTTCCTCAGTGCTGAAAACATACACGAGTGTCTTGGGATAAGTGTTGTATGGTAGGAAAAATTACCAAAGGGTAATCACACAGGTAGAAATTGAAATACTCAATGATCTTTTGTGTGTGTATATTTAACTGCTACTCATGACAGTGCTCAATTCAATTGAAGTGTAGATCTCCTTTATACTGAAAAAATATTCTATTTTATGGTCAGTGTTTATTTCCTAGCAGTTCCTAGAAAATGCATTTACAGCAAGAACTTTAAATACATCAGCTTTGGGTGAAAGTGAGAAACTCTTCAACTCTCAGAATGAAATCCTTGTAGACCGAAGTATTTCTTTTTTTTTTTTTTTTTTTTTTTTTGTCTTTTCAATAGCTCTAATGTTTATGTAAATGTTGTAAGTAGTTACATGCTAGAAAGAAAATGATGACAAATAGTGTGAGATAAGTGTGGCTGGAAAATGTTATCAAAAACATAGCTGAGGAAAAAAAAAGAGATGTGTTATTTTGCAAGGCTGCTGTTAGTGATTTTTTTCATTTTTAATGCCTGTCCTATTTCTGGGTTAGTTCTCACACTGATGGTAGGAATATAGCAGGAGACTCTGTATGTGAATGATCGCTTGCTCATGAGTTCCTGTGCCCAGAGGAACAGCCTTGCATTTTTTATAAGGGGCTTTTTTTATATTTTTTCATTCTTTTCTTATTTCTTTTGCAGGCCAAACAAGCTCTAGGTCTAAAAGGGCTGTTTCTCAGAAATCCAAAGCAGGCCTCTCTGGACAGTCATGCTGCTGGGCAGCTCCATCGCAAACATTCCTTTAGCAGCCACATCCTGCGACGGACGGCCAGTGCACCCACCAAGAGCCAGAAGAAGAACAAGAAGGGCTTCCCTGAAATTGCTTTTGACACCAAGGACAGCAGCTCTGCAGGGGCTGGAGAAGGGCGGGAAGTGGAAGCTGCCTCCCAGCCTCGCTTTGTGCAGGAGCCAGAAAGCGCTTCCCCGTCCCCAGCTCCCCGAGACGGCGCCGCTGGGGAGGCACCTGGCAAGGGCTTGAAAGGTAAGGCCCAGGGCTCTGCCAAAGGGCCAGGGCAGAGCTGTGCCCACCCCGGGGCTCCTTTCAGCGAGCCCTTGCCCAGGGCACACAGGGTGAGGCTGCAGGAGCCCCAGGGAGAGAAGCAAAGCGTCTTCGCCCGCTGTGCCATCAACAGCTCGGGCAGGATCGGAGTGGCCACCAACTGCATGAAATGCATGATTGGCTCCAAAGAGAGCCCTGACCCCGAGGGGCCCTGGAGTGACCACCCTGGCAGGCCCATTGCTAGAGAGCCCCTGCACCCTGGGCAGGGCAGCAGTGCAGAGGAGAGGATAGAGCTCAGGACCTGGGTTGTCAGAGGGCAGCCCAGGCCACACTCAGATTTGCAGCCTTGCAGCAGCCCCGGAACTGCAGATGGTGTGACAAGGAGCACTCAGTCTTTTGTGACCCCAGGGAAGACAAGTGGTGACTCTAAGTGTCACGGAATGAAGGCTCATTCCCGGCAGTGGTGGCAGTGCCAATCAGGTGGCAAGTATGGAAGCACTGTCAACTTGGTTGCAGCCAGCAATGGCTCCATATCCTCCAACTCCAGCAGTCTAGAAAGCCTTGGAAGCCCAGAATTCCCCAAGCACTGGTCTGAACCTTCTCGAAGGCAAGTGGGCACCCTACAGAGGGAAATGAATGCCTTGTTCGTTCAAAAATTGGAGGAAATTCGAAGTAAATCCCCTATATTCTTTACTGGTAAGACCAGATTTTCTTCACCCCTCTCCACTGTAGATCACATCATTGTCTCAGCTTCTGCATAGCATCCTTATTTAGAAGCTCCTCTATGTTGTTTGCCTGTCAAGAGGTCTTTTTTTTTTAATTTTGGCAATGACAGAAAAAAAAAATCTGCATAAATATTTTTATTTTCTTTTTTGTAGATGTGTCTGGTTTAGATCAGTCCTTGCCTTGCCTAGTTAACCATCTGCAGTAGTGGCACTGTCAGTAGTCCATAAATGTTGGGGTTGTTTGTTCAGGGTTTTTTGTTTCCTTGGTTTTCTTAGTGAATGTGGTATGATACTAAGTAAATTTTAAGATCCAAACCAGAGCATTGAGTGAGATTGAATATGGAAAACCCACATCAAGAAACAACATTTCCATTATCTTTGTGTTCCACTGAGGCATAACCACATCAGGAATGATGTCTAATGTGCTCTCTGATAACAATAAACCTGTTCCCTCCTCAAAGATCTTGCAAAATCACTGCTGTCAGCCCAGGAATTACTGGATGGAATTCTCTGCTCTGAGGTGTTCAGGAGATCATATTTTATAAACACAGCAGCCCATTCTGGTCCTAAATGTACATGCAAACATTTCTTCTGTGCTGTGATGTTCCACACACCCTGAGGGCAGAGCTGCACAGCACAGAGCAGCAGAGTGTGTGTGATCTGCTGCTCCCTGCCATCAGCCAGCCTGGGGCACTCCTGGCATTCCAAAATGTGCCCACTTGGAGGAAAGTTCCTCAAGCTGCAGCATTTTGTGGTTGTTTCACCCCAGAAACAGGAGTGTGGTCACTGGGACTGTGTGACTGCACCTGTACCATGAACTGGGGGTTTGTAAAGATGGGAAATCAAAGCGGAGGCAATCAAAGGAAATCTTTCAGTAAGAAAAATGGCATTTTTCCTCCTGATTTGGCAGGCACGGGACAGAAGGAAAAAGATTTTGATAAGAATTTTCTGTTTCACAGAATTGTAAGGAGAAAGGGATATACAGCTTTTGGCTATGACTGCAAGAGCTCCTCTTCAAATCCCTCACCCTCCTCGTTAATTGTCCAAGAAATCTGGACACTGTTGATTACATTTTCAGGAACAGTGAAGTGACTTTGGTGCTTTTCCTAAGATGTAATCCCTTTTTTAGTAACAGATTCTGACTGCCCACCTATAGTGGGCTTCTTTTGAAATCTTCACACAGAAATCTGAGATNACTGGTGATTACATTTTCAGGAACAGTGAAGTGACTTTGGTGCTTTTCCTAAGATGTAATCCCTTTTTTAGTAACAGATTCTGACTGCCCACCTATAGTGGGCTTCTTTTGAAATCTTCACACAGAAATCTGAGATGTTTTATTTATTTGATCCATTTCACCTGGTTGGGTGTCGGCAATTTACCCTCTATTTTTTTTACCCCCTGCTTTTTTTTTAACATATTTTTCCAATATCTGCTTGGGCTTTTAGGAAAATACCAGGACAATGGGAGGGGAGAAGTTTGCTGGTTCCCGTGACTTACAGTTAATCCAAAGCAGCAGAACTCTTTCTATGCCTA
The DNA here is from genome assembly GCA_013400435.1 of Pycnonotus jocosus. Taxonomy (NCBI): domain Eukaryota; kingdom Metazoa; phylum Chordata; class Aves; order Passeriformes; family Pycnonotidae; genus Pycnonotus; species Pycnonotus jocosus. The sequence continues at coordinate 30,633 of VWYP01005655.1, forward strand.
AATTATTGGCATTGGGCTTTTCACAAACTCTGAGTACTGTGACATATGAAACCATTTCCCATTATTAGTGCCAGCTCCCCTGCCAGCCCCCCAAGTCACTAAACAAATATTGTGATATGCTTGAAATTTGATTAAATCCATCTGACTTCCCAAGCATGGAATCAGCAAACCCTCAAAATGATGAAATGATGCTTTGGACTGGCTGCTGCTGGTCCAGTGAGAGCCCCTCTGTTTGCACAAACAGCTCCCTTTCCCATCCTCCTGCAAGGCCGTGCCTTGGGCCAGGAAACCAGGGAAACCAGCTCCAGGGCTGCACTTGGGAATTGGCATTCTGCTGGGGGAAGTGCCCCTGGGATAAGAGAGGAAAATATAGCTGACCCTTTATGGCATTTTCCAGGGACTCCCCTTCCAAATGCCCCAATCTGTGCTGGTGGATGGGGAGAAGGAGAGTTCATGAACCTGATCAGCTCTAGGCTCTTCCTGGCACTCCTCCAGACACTGAGAGTCTGGAATGTTGGATTTGGGTTATGGGGACACATGCCTGATCCCCTTCCAACACTCCCAGCTAATGCAGGACAGGCCAGGGAAGAGCTGCTCCCACCCCTGAGTTCCTGCACTGGGCTGGAAATCCTGGTGCCAAAGGAAAGGTCTGGTGTTCCCTGGGCAGTTGTGGGAGTGCAGGTGATGTTTTCCATTAGGAGAGGGCTCTGGAGGAGTCCAGCTTCCTCTGAGCAACCTGGAAGGTGTCCTTGCCTATGTCAGGGTACTTGAAACTTGATTTTTAGGGTCCTTTCCATCACAAACCACTCTGTGATTCCATGATTCTGTGATTCCATTCCCCCGTCCAATGGAGTGTGTTTCTTCAACACTAACAAATATTCTCATTCTTCTATGATTAAAAAAGTGAACTTAATACCTGTCCATGTGTGGATTCCATTGAGTGCTCTGGTTGGTCAGAAATTCTTAGGATCCTACAACCATGTGTGAATATCCCTGTATGTCTCCTTCCCCTCCCTCAGCACTAATTTATCCTGTTATCTGCACCTGCCTTCCCTACATTAACTGGATTTTTCCTCTGTTCTGTCCTATTATTCTACATGCACACTCTCTCTCTCTAGTTAAGAACTGAAAGGACAAGCAAGTCAAAGGTAATGTCTGCTGAGTGTCCCTGATTCCAGCACCTTGTTGCCTGTAGTCCTGCTTTTTGCTTGTTTGCTGCCCTATAATTACCTGCTCCTGTACCCTTAAGGTCGTGGTCTGGCTCGGTGGTGCTTTGTTAGTTCTGGAATGCATGCCTGCACTGTGCTTTGGAGATATGGGAAATAATCTTTTTGGCATGATTGCTTTGGCTCCCAGGGTGCAGGTGATAAACACTGCAGAGAATGGAGCATTTTCTCCAGGTAATTGGTGGCTGCAGTGATTCTCCAGGGTTGCACTCTCAGCCTGCTGTTCATGACCCATCTGTCTGCAGGGCTTTTTTTTCAAAATAAAAATTACCAAGTTTTCTTAAGAAGAACAAAGTCTGAATAAAGCTTTTGTTTTGTTTTTAAAAGTCCCATTGCCAACATTCCACTGTCTGCAGATCATTTGTAATCTGCTCCACAAGTCCTGTGCTGCTTCTCTTCTGAGTGGTTGGTCATTGGGATCACATCTGCTGGTCAAACTGGTGTTTTGATTATTGTACATGCTCTGGTTGTGCTCTGATACCCTGACCTGTTTGAGGGCTGGAAGGAAGGAAAACTGCAAATCAAGTGGTGCTAGATAGTGGAGGAAGCAAAGTTGATTTACAAAAGGGGACACAAAGGGCAAAAACTGCTGGGTACTGTTGTTGTTTGATAAGAAAACCAGAACAGTCACATGGTGCTGCTGTGCATGGACTGAGATTTCCTGAAGTAACATGGCTTTGTGCAGCTAAAACTGAGTGTGCAAAATGTTTTGTTGCCTTTGGCCAGGCATTTGAAATCACCAGTTATTTTTAAAATCATGATTAACATAGGCAACTAGTACCTTGAGAACAAAATGGTAACACATAAGGAATGAATCTTAGTCTAAGCTGTAATTTGTAAGAGATAACTAACCCTGTATCTCTGTTTCTCTTGTTTCTCTCTTTTTCTTTTCATGCCTCCCAAGCAGACGTCTGCCACTTCTCAATCCAGAGGTCAGTCACTTCTTTATGCAGCCTAGAAACGATCACAGAAGAGCCTGTCCTTGCCAATGAGAACCATCACCGCAGCCTTCTCTTCCCTCTGCCCGTTACCCCTTACAGTGATTCTGAGCAAGGATCTGGGTCTGACCATTCCACTGAGGCTCCATCAGAGAGAAGCAGCACACCCAGGCAGCCTCAAGAGCCCCAACCCTCCAGAGAACGAGAAACAAACCTGGCTGCAGAAGACCAAGGGCAGGATGTCCCAAGAGCAGCTGACACAAGTTTAGTAGGCCCAGAGGATAAGAGGACAGGTGTGGCAGGATGTCCCATAGAAGGAAATGGCTGGACACAGTGCAGTGAGGCTGAAGAGCAGAGTGGATCAGCAGCACATCCCCAAAAAGCCAGGCTGGTAGAGGCAGCAGATCACGGTGCTGGCCAACCTGTAGGAAACTGCCAGAAGCGAAGCAACCAACCAGGTCAGATATTAACAGACATGAAAAGCACCTCTGAACCCAAAGGGCAAAACCTGGGTTCAGCAGCTGTCCCACCCCAGCAAAGCAATGCCATTAACAGCATGCAGGCAGGTTCTCCCCAGAAAGCCTGGGCTGCACAGGCTCTCCCTGTCTCTGTTTCTCAGACGAGCTCTTATGTGTTGGCAAGAAGGGCAAAGAATGAAGGACTGAAGATGTCAGACTCCTCAGCCTCAATGAAAATTCTGAGCAGCCAATCTCCAGCAGCAGAAGTGTACTTTGATGCCACTGTCAATGACCGGATCTGGAGCAAGCTGGACTGTGGCAGCCACCGTGACAGCATGTCCTCCTCGTCCAGCATGTCCTCCAACGACACCGTCATCGACCTCTCCCTGCCCAGCCTGGCCCGAAAAAGCCTCCCAGACCTGGGCATCCGCCAGGACAGCCTGGAGCCCCTGGCCATCAGGAAGGGGATGCGCCCACGCTCCGCCACCACCTGCAGCAACGAGATGCCAATGGTCAGCAAGAGCAAGTCCAACCCCAACCTGAGGTCTGGCCAGCTGCCGGCTGACGAGCTGTGCCCCCGGCCCCTGGCCAGGAGCCCTCAGGACGTGTTCTCATCCATTCCTAGACGGCACACCTGGAGCAGGCTCTACATGGAGAGCCTCAGGCAGTCCTCTAACAAATCCAAAGCGCATGACACGGTTGGGAATAACCAGGCAAAGTCCAAAAGCCTCGGGGACCTTACCTCCGACGACATCGTGTGCACTTTTGAAAGCAAATACCGCAGCATCAGCAGGAGCTTCGTCACCCGCTCCATGCGGGAGCAGCGCCGCTCCTCGGGCCTGCGAGCCTCGGCCAGATCCCGGGACGAGCTGACTGAGCAGCTGAAGAAGCTGACGGCCTTTCAGCAGGAAAACGACATCACCTCCCCCATCAGCCTGGAGCCCAGCGAGTCTGAGGAGGAGGGCGAGAGCGTGGGGCTCCTGCGCCGCTCGTCGTCGCGCAGCCAGAGCCGCGTGCGCTACATCGCCAACAGGGCCCGGCAGGCCCAGGAGAGGCAGCGCCTGCAGGGCCGGGCACAGCTCGGGGGCAGCCCCATCGAGGAGAGGGGCAACCCCGAGGGTGCCTGCAGCGTGGGCAGGGCCGGCTGCACCGACCCCGCTGCCCACAGCGCCCTGCCACCCCCGCCCAAAGCCCAGCCCGACTGCGGGGCGGACACCGAGGTGTTCTTCATGCTCAAGCTGTGACCCCGGCGGCGCTGGGCGCTGTTTGCACTCCTGGCACGGCAGAACATGGCGACCTGAGAGGCCCAAAACATCCTGCCAGGGCTCGGTGCTTCCTGGCCTTCCCTCGAGCCCAAGGGTGCTGAATATCACGACTCCAAAAAAAAACAGATGAGGATTCATTTTTATTTCTGCTTTGCCCAGCCTCTGATTTGGCCTCTTTTGTGTGTGACCACTTCTTGAATTTGCAGTTTGCTCTTGGTCTTTACTAATTTCAGTAATTCTTCTGACAATAGGTAACCTTGATGTTCAATAGCGAAATGTGATGCTAACGACAGCTAAGGTAAATTTTGCTCTCATAAATCATGGATCCATGTAAGGAGGCTGGACTTAGAATCACTTTTTATTTTCTGGAAGAGTTTGAGGCCTCTGAGGGTGTGAATTAATAATGTAGTAGGTACAGTCCATCTTCCATCGTGGACCTGCTTATTTCAGTGAAAATCCATCTTTTCTCTTTGAAGAAGAGCTCTCTTGTTCCAAAGCAATGCTTTTATAAACCCAGCCTGTTTATATATCTATATATATATATACACCTGTGTGTATGCAAAGATATGTCTGCACATGTATGTACACATGCACACCCTGAAAAACTGAACTGTGACTGTTCCTTGTCTCAAGTCATTGTCTGAGGGAATTGAGACAGGACAGAGAAGGGAATGGCTAAAAATAGGAAATATCTTCTGACTTGACTTCAGAAATGGCTACGAAGCATGTTAGTCTTTTCTTGAAAGAGCACTGTCCCTTCTTATGGTATTTTAACAATGCTGCTGTACATAGCACTTTTTGGATGAATTTTACTATTTCTGTATTGCACTGCCATGCAAAATTTTCAATGATATGTTTAAAAAAGAGAGATATTTAATTTTTTTAGATGGACCTATTTAGAATTAAATAACAACCTAAACAGAGTAATAATTTTTCCTCCCCCCCTTTTTTTTTTTTAAACTTTTTATTTCTAGGGATGTTGTCATGTGTCCCCCCAGTCCCCAGTTATGATGTCATTTATTATAGATGTACATTTTATCAGTGATGGAGAAGAATGTTTACTGAGATGCATTTTAAAGAGAAACAGAGGTTTAATTTTATTTCAGGCTGCATAGAGTCCCTATTATTGAGAGGATATTTTGCCTTTGTAATGATTCTTTTGTGTATATTGCAAAATTTAAGAATTTGTTTGTAAAACCACCTTACACTACTAAAATAAACATATTTAACCCTCCAGCTGGTGACTCTTTAGCTGTAACACAATGCTGGGGTTTGTGATACACAAACATGGTTCACTCTGTCTGCTTTGTTTTTCAACTTCCTTTGTGGATAACATTTAATTTTACTCTTTTTCAGAGGGGTAACCAGCGTAGACCCAGCTCAGATTTTCTCAGAATATGTGCAAGGATTGGCAGAGACTGACATTCTGTGGTGTGAGACACAGCACAGGGGCTGGGGCAGAGCCCTGGCTGTGAGGAGGAAAATTCTGGAGGAACTGGTGGAATTAGTAGCCAAACAGACAGAAGGAGCTGATCCATCCTGGAGCAGCTGTACAAGTAACACAGATGGCCCTGTTTCATCACTGAGGGCGTTTAAAGTCTGGCTGAAAATGCTGCAGCTCAGTTTTGCTCTTCACCTGTCACTTGATTGAAAAATCACTTCTATTCCTGTCCCAACAAAGTGCACAGTGAAAGTGCATTTTACTTCCTTCACACCTCTCCTGAAGGGTTGTCACTTGTGGAGCTGGAAAAGGGCTCTTGCTTCTAATTTTGGCATTACTTGGCCACAAGAATTTAAACTCTGAGATACCAAAACAGCAACAAAATTTTAACTCTGAGATATTGAAGTGTAAGGCTGACAGTGTCATCACCATAACACGGTGATGGGGCTGGAGGGGTTAAATATTCTGATTAAACCTTTTCAAATGCTCTTCAGCACGTTTTGTCTGAAAATATTCAATATTTTTTGTCTGAAAATATTCCCTCGGTTTTCCAGCCTGGCTCAGATCTGCAGAGCTTGTCTGCAGGACTCAGATCCTGCAGATCCCAGGAGAGCTTTGTGCAAGGAAAAGTTTGGGATGTGCACTGAGGTGACCCCAGAGCGTCACTGCAGGCTCTGAAGGAAAGGAGGTGAAGTTGCAGCAGAACGTGTGAGCTGCCAAGAGGAGCCTCCCATTGTGTCCCAGCACAAAGCAAATTTCATTAACATTCTCTGGACGAAAAAATCATTCTTGTAATACTCTAATTTCGGGCTGAAAAGCTGCAGGGAGTCGCTGCTTTTGTAACTTTAATGCTTTTGTAGCTTTAATGTCAAGTACATGCAACTTGACAGCTTTGGAAAGTTAATGTTTAAAAGGCCTATTTGTGTCTTCTCAAAGACTAAGTCTCATAATCAGATTATTTTCATCTTTAATTGATTAAGCAATATTAGTTAAATTAATGCACCTCACAGGAGGGAGCATCAGGTAGCACTTTGAAATATCTACCTTTGTTCAGAATTTTAACCAACAGTGTCTGGATTTAACTCATTAGGGTACATGTGAAATTTGCCCTCTTGCTTCCAAATTAGTAGCAATCACTTTTACAGCTTGTTTTGTGACACTACATAAGACTGACCATTCATCATGTATTTATTTATTCCTATAAGTGGAATTTATTCCAGCATTTAAGAATTATTTGGAATTTAGGTCAGCAGAAAGTCACAGTTTTGCTCATCATTGTTCTGCTCTTCCTGTGCATCCTGAAATTCCTGGATGTGGATTTCAGTTCATTAAACTGTAAGATCTGAAATCCAAAGGATCCAAAGGATCTCCAGATCACAAGCAGTGTATTGGACATGGCTGGATGTGGGATTTATGGTCTGTATTCCTCCAGCCTGTTCTATCAAGAACACCAATAATGAACATTGGATTGTGTCTTTCAAAGCTGATTTTGTCTGTGTGATCAACAGGCAGGAAAATGGGCACAGCTGCTGGGGACAGCTCCAAAGGGAGGAATTTTACAGGATCACCACGGGCCAGGAATAGAATTTAGTGAGTCTTGGTGCAGCATCCAGTGCTGGACTGAGCTGCTTCCAAAGCCTGTCCTTTTGGTGTCTCCTCCTTCCCCAAAGCCCCAGGTGTCCCCCGGTCCGCCTGGCACGTTTGGAGGCCACTCCTCCTCCTCTGCCGGGTATTTAACCCAGCACGGGATGCCCGAGCTGTTCCTGCACGGACCCACGGACGGACAGACAGACGGACAGACGGGCCAAGGGAGTGGCTGTAAGTGAGAAACTGCCTTCAGTTCGCGCTCTCTTTTTCAAGGGGTAAAGCCTGATGCCACAGGCTCCTTCCTGCCTTTCTAACCCAGATTTACACCCTATTTGTACTCTTAGACAATCAGTAAGCAGCATATTAACAACTTTATTTTCACGGTGATGCCAGCAATATGTTACCAGCTCTGATTACTCTGGGGTTTTTTCAGAGGAGGCCACTAGAAACAAAGATGATTTTGTTGCATGTAAATTGTAAGAGAAAAGGAATAAGAATTTAGAGGGTAAACCTACCAGGAAAAGTGCAGCTCCTGCTGCTCCTTTTCATTTTTTTCCCCCTGTGGTTGTGGCAACTGCTCAATTTTTGTGCTGCTCAGGCAACAGCCAAGAGCAGCAACTACTTTGTCTAAAAAGTAATTGTAGAATAAAGTCAGTGCTGGCTGATGTACAGCTCAAATCTCAGCCCTCACCTCTGGTCCTTTCACAAGGATCAACATATTCCCATTTGGCAGCATTTTGAACAGCAGCAACAACAAAATCAGCATCAAAATTCAACCCAGAAAAAACCTGCTGTGGAGGTTTTAGTTATTTCTCTCATTAGGTGAAAAATAAAGGGAAAATGAGTGAGGGCAAGTACTGAGCTGTAATGCTGGGAGTTTTCATAGGGTGCAGGATTGGGGAAATTTCCTAGAAGCTGATGAGGTAAGGTCACTAAATCCAGTGTCTTCTGAGCATCAGTCACCAGCAAGTAATGCCATATTTTTGCCTACACACTCTCATAAATGCTAAGTTTTCTTGGGCATTTTTCATTCATTTTTATTGTTTCTGGTGGTGTCCTGTATCTTGTTGGACAAGAAATACCATTAGAAATATTGCTGCTACTTCCTCTCCTGCCCTTTCCCTGGGTGGGAACCCACAGGGAGAGAACCACCAGTGGGTAAATCCCATTTTTTAGGTTTGTCACATCCTTTTTGCTGCAGTGGGGACTTCAGCAGAGCTTTTCTTTAGTATTTGTTCTGGCTGAGCTCAGCAGTGACTGTTTTCAGCTGGAGACTTGTGGCTCTGCAGAAATAGGAGCAGAAAATCCAGGGCAGACTGATCTCAGCCAGTGCTGAGGAACTGCAGAACCAGGTTTAACTGCTTGCCTTTCACCTCCAGCAGGAAGCTTCCTTCAGAGCAGCAGGAATTTCTGCCCCAATGGACAAAGGTCTTCACTTCACAATCTGTGTGGTTACAGCCGTGCTGCTCCTGAGGGAATCAAGCCAGGCAGGTGAGAAAAAGGATCCAGAAGTGTTGGCTGCCCCCAAACCTGATTTTATTCTTCTTCAGAGCGTTAATTCCTTCAGTTTTTACCTGCCAGTGCTTGCAGGATTTTGTTTAAATCTCAGAATTTGCTTTCAAATGGGTTATTGAGAGATTCCCCGGGGCTCACCTTGTGGCTGTGACTTTGTGAGTGCTGCCACCAAGTGTCTTTGATGTCCCCGAGTGTCTTTGATGTCCCCAAGTGTCTTTGCTGCTACAGTTGAAATCCAGATGACAGAGATGGGGAAAGATGAAAAAAGCCAAGGAAAAGGGTGGGTTTAGGTGTGGTTATTGTGGTTAAAGCTGCACTTTGTGAGTTTAGGAGCAAGATGCTCTGAGGATGGGGGAGAAAACTGACCTGAGGTGGCCAGTCCTGACCAGAGCCAGGAGCCTTTTCCAGGAGTCCAGCAGGAGTCTCCCTTTGGGAGGCTGGGCAAGCTCAGAGCAGCAGGAGCAAAGAAAAATCTGAATTTTTTTTTGCAGCCACAGTCACTTCTTGCAGCCACCAACCCACAGGGAAGGGAGGGATGAGCCCTTCCCTTTGCCCTGTGCTGCTGCAGCCTCCCAGGAGGATTCCCAGGGCTCCCAGGAGGATTCCCAGGGCTCCCAAGAGGATTCCCAGGATGAAGTCCTGATGCTGGGAAGTGTCACTNTCTTGCAGCCACCAACCCACAGGGAAGGGAGGGATGAGCCCTTCCCTTTGCCCTGTGCTGCTGCAGCCTCCCAGGAGGATTCCCAGGGCTCCCAGGAGGATTCCCAGGGCTCCCAAGAGGATTCCCAGGATGAAGTCCTGATGCTGGGAAGTGTCACTGCCATGACCTGGGCTTGGTGCTGCAGCCCCATCGCCCCGGGCCTTTCAGGAGGGCTCACAAAGGGGCTTTGAGCTGGGAGCTGGAGCCCTCAGGATGCTCTGCTGCCTTCCAAGGAACCCCACAGGCCCTCAGAAAGGGGCTCCAAAAGCTGCTGCTGGCTTTAAAGGGGTTTCTAAAGGGAGACAAGAGAAGTCCTTTGTGAAGATTTCCAGCCCCCATGGAGAACTGTAGTGGAGAGGGAAAAAACAGGTTTTGTTTTACAATAATGTGGAGTTCAGCACAAGGCCAGAAAATGCAAAGCCAAAGAAGGAAAAATAAATACATAATGAATGAATATGCTGTTATATTTAGAGAGGAACTCACAGCTTTTTCTTGAAAGAGTGAAAAAAAAAAACCCAGCATTTTTTGGTTTATCTTGAAGGATTTTTGGCTTTTGTGCTGTGAATTCTCTGAGTCCAAGGAACAATGCTAAGCAGATTCTAGAAAAATCATCCCAGGCCATTAATTAATAAATATTGACAAAATTGTGATTTTAATTCTGCATCTCAGATGCAGAACCTGCCAGCAGTAGGGGAAAGGAAGAGTAAGGAAAAAACAATGTCTGGGAGGTGGGTGGTGAGGAACTTTTGGCTTCTCCCCATGGGAAAACGGGGCTTGGCAGGAATGGGGCAAACCTGGGCTGTGTGAGGAAGTGAAGAGCTGGGACTGCCCCTCCACAGGATGGATTGGCTGTGCAGGATCCATCCCTCAGAGGCTGAGGGACATTAAGTGACATCTTTAGGTGGCATTAGAACCTCCTGCAGCCCCACTCTGTGCCTGCCTCTGCCCTTTTTTTGTGCCCTGGGGGAGGAAACAAAGGGAGTTTGGGAGCTGAGGGTGATCGCTCTGGTTATTTCAGTGCACTGTGAAATGAGGAGCTGTAAATACCAGCCCCACACAAATCTGATTTTGTTGTATTTTTCCAGGAGCTGGGAGGAATGATGATGCTGTGAGTAAGGTATGTTTGAGTTCATTAGTGCAGAGCTACTAACGAAGGCACAGGGCAGATGATCTTACATATTTAACTCAGAAATAGCAGTCAGGGTGTACAAAGATTTTAATCTGTGAAGAGTTATTATTTTAAGTGCATTGTTCATGGCTGGCTGTGTCTCTATGCTGGTTTTATTTGTTTTCATGGGGTTTTTTGACTGAATTTTTTTGTCCAGAGCTCAAAATTGGGTCATGCCCTAGGAAAGAACCTGCCAGTAGCCCTGTCCTCATGGCTGGTAGAACTGGGGAACTTGTGATCACAGCTTCCAAGACAAAGCTCATCCCTCAAACCCTTCCATTGCACAGAGAGGATTAAAACAAGATCATTTTGGCTCCTGGAAGGACTGAGGTTTCTTTTGCACATTTTGTACTGCATATATAGATATTTATATATTCACATACACATCTCTCTCTCTGCCTGGAAAAACAACCCTGTAATTTTACAATAAGCAGATACATTTGAGACCAACAAACCTCACAGAATTTGACACTTCTCTAGAAAAAGCTTAAATTGCCCTGAAGTGGCTTTGATGAGAAATCCTCTCGAGCTGGGTGACTGTAAAATTGGAAGATGTGTCTTTAACTCACAGAAGTGAATCCACGTTTTCCTCTCCTCCTCCTCCTTTCAGGTTTCCAACTGTTCTGTGTCTCCTGGAATTGCTCTCTAATGAGACCTTAATTGGCTGCTAATTCTTTTGTCTGCAGCACAGAATTGGTCTCTGGGGAGGGCTGTGCACACCATCTGAAGATGTGCGGCAGCATTTGCAGTGATTTTTGTTTGCAGCAGGCAGCGAAGTGAAACGCTGTGATTTATTAATTAGTCAGGGAACAGCAGCAGTCGCGGCAGCTCAGGGGGCAGGTTTGGGGCTGGTTGAACTCAGGAACATCCCCTACACCTGCCAGGCCACCCCACCCTGCTGGGGCCATGCCTGGGACTTGGAAATCCAACTGTTCCTCAATTTCTGCCTTGCAGGGCACAGACTCCCGGGGAGCAGGCGAGGGTCTCCCAACCCTGACTGTCACCACGATCCTGGTAAGGCCGTGCCAGTGGCAGGGAACAGCTGGAACTGCACTTTGTCTTTCATATCCCACCCAGTTATGTGCAGCTGGTGCTTTGGGCTGGCTTTGGCAGTGGTGCCCCTGCTCCTCGCAGTGTTTTGGGGGCTGTGGGGGTGCCAGCTGTCTGCAGAGGGCACAGGGAGGATTTGGGGGCTGTCACTGGGGGCACAGGGCAGTGCCAGTGCTCTGGGGAGGCACCAGGCCCCTCTGCTGAGCTGCACCTGAGGGGCTCAGTCCCCTGTGTGCTGTTTCTGCCCTGAGAAAGGTCACACAGGGACAAAACCAGGTGATAAAATCTCCCAAATGCATCACCAGGTGCTTCAGATAAGCAGAACTTCCAGGAGAGGCTGCAGCAGTGAATTTTCTGGTCCTGATATCAGCCTGTGCCCCTCACTCGAGGCTTTGATGCACCAAAATGAAAATATTCAGCTTTTAGGCTGAGAAGAGATTTTCACTTATTCCTGTGGTACCTGTGACCTGCAGGATGCAGCTGCCCTGGTGGTGCTCCATGTCTCCAGGGAATATCTTCCCAGGCTGGAAATGTCCCTGCATTAACATGGAGAGGAATAACAGGGAGGGTTTGCCAGGGCCAGGTGTGACTCCCCTGGGTGTCCCTGGCCTGTGGGAGGCTGCAGCTGTGTGTGTGTGAGCTGGGGTTGTTTAGCCT
>VWYP01005662.1:0-28098 GCA_013400435.1 Pycnonotus jocosus
ATTTTAATCCCCATTTCTTTTCTATATTGCTTTGTACCGGGTTGCTCCGCTCTCGGAGCCGCTTCCAGGTGCTGCTTCCCGCGGTTTGGGGGCTTGGAGCCGTGGCTTGGGCTCTGCTGCCCTCCGGTGGCCCCGCGGGAGGGTCCCTCAAGCACCCGCACGGAGGAGGATGGAGCTCATCCTCATGGTCCCTACCAACCTGGAGCATTCCATGCTCCTGTGCACTGAATGCACTGAACTGAACTGGAGTGGAGGATGCTGGTGGAGAAAGAGAGTTCTGTGTGCCAGCATTAACTTGCACGGGAGCCATCCTTGCCTCGGGGGTCGCCTTCGGAGGCATGGACAGATGGACACGTGGTGAAAGCCAGACAAACTGTGGAGAGGCAGAAAGGAGAGTGGCTTGTCCACATCTCTAAATAATGGAGCCAAAAACAGAGCCTGAGCTTCCTTCTCCCAAGTCCAGCTCTGTTTCCTACAGCAGAGTTTGGAATCTCTGCTGGCCTGCAGCCCCTAACACGTCAGGAACACCACACTTGATTCTTCCCAGCAATGCCAGGTGTCCTTGTGGCCAACCTTGGCTTACGGATTCCCATTCTGCATTCCCACACTGAGTTACCCAACTAGCACAGCACATCACACAGCCCTGTAAATTGATGTAAACCATGGCAAGTTTACACATCATGAGGAGGAAGACAATGAAAAATAACATGGTGTTGTTGTTCTATTTTTGGGGATTATGCCTCATTGTTTTCTGCATGATTTTCTTTCTCAATCAGATTTGAGGATGGCTTTTCCTAGACAAGATAATTGACTTAAATCAATCCACTATAGCCACAAACACACAAATTTGGATAATGCTATAAAGGCTGCATTTAAAAGGAAGAAAGAAAAAAAAAACTGAGCAAGGGTTGATTGATTGCTCCATATCACTGTCTGCAATTCAGTTCCATTTGTAGTGAATTATTTGTAGTGATACTAGAAGAAGATTAATCTAACTTGAAGTCTGACTAGACTAGAAATATTACTGTGAAGTAATACAAGTTCTTCACAGGCCAAAATTACAATGAGCCCTCTGCATTGTCTAGAGAGAGGAAGGAAGACATCAGGTAATAACACTGTGGTAACAACACAGCTTCTGTTCCTGCCCTTAGGTCCACAAAATCCCTTAACTTGTGGTGCCTGGATTTCCCAAACATCCCCAGTCCTACCACAGCTACCTGCTAAGATCTGAAATGTATGTGCCACTCTCAGTCCTGCTTCTCTACCACAGGGTTAGAAAAATCAATGTAACATTTACAGCACCAGAAATCCATGCTGTGCATCTCTCTACCCATCCCAAATCCTGGAATCTCAGGGGTTTCTTTTTGCTTTACATATTTGCTTTACGCCTTAGCAGAACTGCAGTAGAAGACACATGCTAAAAAAAACCCACCATCCTTTCTGCATGTTCATAAACTGCAATTTAGCATTGCTTGAGAAATGCCAGGAAGATCCATTTGAGCCAGATTTGAAAGCTCATTATTGGTTCCTATCTTCCACTATCCTTGGATCATGTCTTAAAGCTGAAGCTCCTTACATGCTGGCATTACACAACCAGATGTTAACTCAAACTACAAATTTATTTTAGTGTATTTACCCAGCAGATCATAATAGCAATTAATTTTATTTCACATTTCTGCAAGGAATACATGCTACATTTATACTCCATTAAACATGAGATTTACTGATTCTGAAGTGTGTTATACCACCAGGAAGAGCCACAGTGATCAAAGAAAGTCGAGATTTTGTAGCAGGGCAATACCTCTTCCATTTATCCCACCATTAGCTGGCAGTAACATGGGATCAGAGTCTGTGTATGGTCCATCAAGAATGACAAGGTGGTAGATGGAAAGTCGAGACAGGGACACAAAGATGGCTTTAATATTCCTGTAAACCACCTGCACTTCCAGATCCAAGTTATTAAGTCCTTTTCCCTGCCCCATGGCATTGCTGCCCAGGAATCCTGCTCATCTGTCTCACAGCTGTGCCAGGAGAACACTTCCAAGAAATTGGGGACTTATCAATAAGACCTGTGTCCTACAGAACCTACACAGCCTGGTACTTTACCCATTCCTTGAGGATGACCTCCATTTTTTAAGCAACATGCAATTATAAATAACATGAAAGAGTAGCAGATGTACATGTGAGCAGTCCTTGATTTTGTGGTCGTTCAGTTTTAGAGTATGGTACTGATTCTGAGCTCAGCCTTACAGCTCCCTAGCCCAATCCTGCCCTGAAAATCTGTGGTAAATATCATTGTCCAAGTTAGCACCACACACTCCACTCTCCTCGTGGCTCCCTAGCAAAGCCCTCTCGCCACGGCTTCAGCTCGAATGGCTTTTGTTTACAATTTCACCAGCTGAAAGACTCTTTTGAGAACACAAAAAACCCAGAAAAACAAAACAAAACAAAACAAAACAAAAAAAACACCCAGAAGGGAAAGAAAGAAAGCTGAAGAGGCCACTATGAGGATCTAATCTATGGCTAAGACCACCCCTTGCCTGGCAGTCTGCATTGCCATCAGCTGTATGCACCGTGAGGCATTGGGGTTTAGATCAGCTGCCTGTGCCTTCTCCCTCATTAGCATGGATAAAGGCGATGGCCTCTGCCGGGTGCGCGGCATTCCTCAGCATGCCAGCTGCAGCCCCATCTTAATGCATCCTCGGGGCTCGGAGAATTAATTAGTTCTGATAGTCACCGTGTTTCAAAATGATGGCTGTCATAACCCCACAGACAAAATTACACAGCCCTGGCATTTTCCACATTGCCCATTCAGGCTCTCCGTAGGCCACCATTGGCTTCCTCAGATGTATGGCACTGGAAAGATTTAACTTGCCAAACGCTTTTTTTTAGTATCTCTTTGTTATGTTCCAATTAAGTCTGTGTTAATCAAAGACAGTATTTCCCAAATATTCCCCCCTCCTTTCCCCAAGCCTCTTCCTAGGCAACTTGATGGTTTGTACCCCCCTTCCTCCCACCTACAATTAGCATTCAGACGTTTCTCTTGGCAGAGCCAAAGCCTCCCTCCCCCTAGGAAGCCGCCTTCTTATGAACACATTTTATATTTCCCTGCCCCTCTGCAAGGTGCTTTAGCCAGTTTCCAAACAAAGAGCAAAGTGACTTCCCTCAGACATGTGGAGCCTCCAACTGTATTCAAACACCCCTGAGACAGTTTTCCTGCTGTGACTGGCTCTAAAACAGAAGCCACATACAGTAAAAAAACAATAATTCATTGATTTTCTTCTGCTTACTTCCAAATTACCAAGTAAGAATATCAAATTTAGCTCAATACTGCCCTCACCCTTGACACTCTCTAAGATCTCACTAAATAGTCTGCACCCCTGGGAGAGGAGCTGAGCTGCAAGTGGGGTAGAACATACCAGGAAAGCAGTACCAGCTTTTATCATGCAGAGCTCACAAAGGTTCAGGTTGCAATGAGTGTTTCTTTCAAAGTAGTCTTGTTTCTTTCTTGTTTCTTCCTCTGAAACGGTGCTTTGGCAATATGATTGTGAAATGGCTGAGCTTTGTATGAGTCTCTGAGACCTTATCATGTGAAGTTCAGCCACCTCTGGTTTCTGGTTGAGAGAGTTTCACATTCTGAAAGTTAAGGGGAACAATACACAGTGTAAGCAATGTAGTCAATATTCAATTAAAAAAATTTAAATGCAGGAAATTGTGTGGTCATCAAAACTGTGTAGAGCAAAGTGAGTGCTGCAACCCTCATGTCTTTTATCTCTGCTGATTTTGATTTACTTTTGAACCAACCTCATGAACCCAGCTCTGAGACAGACCAACTACCCCACTGCGATGCTGAGATAAGCACAAGCATTGTTTTCAAAAACATCTACATAAATGAAAACATAATCATGTTTTCTCTGGTTGGTTGAAATTTACAGCACAGAAATAGCAGCAATAACTCAGGGAGAGGTGGTAGGTGGATGAAGAAAGCAGAAGGACAGCTAGTTCACAATTACCTAGAGTAGGAGCATCCAGTCCAGGAATGCAATAACAGAGCAGAGCAAAACTATGACACACAGAAGGGAATGCCCCAGCATGTGGCACTTGCAGTATTAAAGCAAACACAGTGACTCTTAATTATCTTTTTCACCAGACTGCTTGCAACCTGAAAGTTTTCAGAAGTACAATGGTGACTAGCAGCTGAGACACAGGATACCTGAGGAGGGAGGCTTGGCTGGGCTCCCCATGCCAAACTGATGCCAGCTTTCAGGAAGCCACCTCCCTGGCTGGCTGGCAGACATCACGCTGCCCAGGCTGCTTCAAGCACTGAGGTGCCACATTCTCACTGCTGAGGGCCCAGGGAGCCTCACCCTGTGTGCCTTTTAGCCTGAATTTCTGCCCACAGTGGGGCAGAAGCCAGCCAGGTAGAGCTGTGGTCAGAGTTGGCACAGTCTGTAACCTCAATGAAGAAGGAAAATGCCCTTCAGCAACAGGGGGAAAGGGTGGCTGGTGCCTCTGGAACAAGGAAAGCTGTCATCATAGCAGTGAGGAGGCCACACTCTGATGAGAAGGGAGAGGAAGGAAAGGGAAAAAGAGTTTACTTCACACAAATGCCTATACAAGAGGTAAAAGCAGATAACAAGAGAGCTGATGCTGTTACTTTTTATCTCAGTCTACAGGACAGGAAAGGGATGTGCTTGATTTACAGCTCCTTTCACCACTGTGCTGCCTGAAGTGGTAACAGGCAAGAGACCCAGCTGACCTCAAGCTGCTGAAGAAGCTGTCAGCTCCTGCCAGCACCCACACAGGGGCCAGGCAGACGTGCCTGCCCAGGTGGCACAGACTCTGCCCAGACCCTGCCCAGACCCTGCCCAGACTGCCACCCTGCCCACATCCCACCAGGCAGAAGAGGGTGGGTAAGTTTCACTTCCAAACATCCCACAAAGATTGGGATGCAGCCATGGGCTATCATCACCAGGAAGAGGAGATCCTCCAGGATTCTGCTTTTGGAGTAAAACCTGAGCCATCCCTTCCACCAGGCCAGACTGTACATTGTATGCAAAGCCAAAGTAATATGAAACCCTGACCTCAGAAAGAAAGAAACAGCCCTTCTTAGGAACATATCTACTGTCAGCATGTCCATCACGATCCTGGCTGCTATCATGTCTGCAGAAACAAGGAATGGTTTACTTTCCTCATCATACAGGGAAAGGAACAGGATCTGATGAGTGCATAGGAAAAACCTTGCTCTGCCATCTCCAGCGATTTTGCCGTGTTCTTTTAGAGCATATAACAAAATAGATGGATTTGTACATTATGTTATATGATTATCACCACTCAGTCCTCTAGCAAAGTCACACAGAGTTAAAGATAAGGTGTTATGAAGCACAGCTTTGTATTAAGAAACCATTAAGGAGCACCTTCTAATGACAGAAAAAAATCCGAGGTCAGGGGGACCAGGCAAAGCTGACAAACTGGAGGGAGCCACATTATTGGGTATTTGAGACGTGAGCGAGCCTGCCCTTACAAGACTGACCAGAGCAGTGGCAAAAAGCAGCACTAGAAATGAGCTGAAAAACTCTGAGAAGAAAGAGAAAGTATTGCTTTTGGCTAATCAAAATGGCAAAATCAAATTGCTTTTGGCAAATCTGAATATTCATCTCTCTCAACCATATCCAAGTAATATAACTGGGTCAATTTTCTTCTGATTAGCTCCAGAAAATCAGTCAAAATGATTTANAAATCTAGAAGATGCTCTTTTGGCCTCCTGCGTTAAAATCCATAGGATTTCTCTCAGAACCACATTGGGATGACCTATCCTTATGTTATTAGGGCTGAAAAGCCAATTTCCAGAAATCCTTTGCTCTCCCTTAAATCTGTTAAATAACTGTAATAATAAGAAGCACAGTAGGTACTGCAGCCCCCTATCCATGCTCACCTAAAAGAAATCATCCTGTCATAAAAGTTCAGTGTCCTTGGTTTTGTACTATCAACAGCTCCAGAGAGAGGAATAAATGATCTGAAGCCCATCAGGATATCCTGTCATTCAGTAAGGGAGGTTTTATTCAGCTTTCCAGTGAAAACTTTCAGCAAATACCCTGCATTTTGGAATCTCTCCTGCCTGGACAAGCTCTGCATGCCTTATCCTTCACTCATTTACCTTGGGGAAGCCAAGAGTCCTGTTAAAAGAATTTGCCTGAGAATGCAGAAGAAACAGCACCTTTAACAATCATTTTACATCAGAATTTGAGTTCTCATGCTTGGACGGCTCTGAAAGAAAAAATTCCAATTCACAATGGAAAAAAGCCCAGGGTTTTTATTCCTTTTTGCTTTTTTGGTTTTAATGAAATTATGTTTGACATCACAAGTCAAAGATGAGGTAAGAAACAGCTTTTTACATAATAGATTATTATTTGTCTGTATTACTCTGCATTATAGAGAGAACACTTATCAGATACTGTATCTTATAGCAGAAAAACCTACTTTAACAGTCACTGGTGCGTACAACAATGAATTATATAATCATTTCAGAGGACTGAATTACAGAGCTCTTAGGTTAATTATAATATAATGAACATAAGAGTTCTGTAATTCAGTCCTCTGAAATAACAGAAATACCTCTGTTTATTCTGCATGAGAATTTGTCTCTAATTATATAGCATGAGTACACTGAAAACATCTCTGAAACTGGCATATGTGCAAAAGACTGTAAATAATGCATTTCTCAAAATAAATTGGGATTTCTGATAAGTCAGAAGATGAAAGCAGAAATTTTTCTATAGTGAAAATTATTTTTTCCCACTAACTAAAAGGATGAAAAGCTATTTTAGACAGGTAAGGGACAAAAATCTAAGGAACTGAGATATTTAAAGCAATAACACAAAGTTATAAACACAATTAAAGGGTTTGTAGACCTTTGGGGAAGTGGTGCATTTGTCATGTACAAATGCTATGAATCTGTGGAATTTCACAACATCTGTTTTCACCACCCTTGTAGAGAGGCAGAACAGATTTAGAAGAGGAAACAAAATGACAGAGAGAAATTAGAAGGGGGGAAAAGACAGACACTCAGGTATTTTGTTGCTATTGTTGGTTGGTTGCAGTTTTTAAATGGAAACACACATTGAAATGTAAATATACAAGAAGTACTGGGAAATATGTTAAAGTTAATCTTTTTCTCAAAAAAAAATACTAGAAGAAGAGACACTAAAAGAAGAGATACTAAAAAGTCAACTTTCTCTGATTTTCTCTAAAAAGCAAAAAGAGAAAATGAGGAATTGGGATAAAGTAGAAATAATGTTACCAATCCAAAACAAAGTGTATTACAGCTGGTGGTAGAGAAAGGGCTGAAGTTATTTCTATTTAATTTTTTCCTTTTCAAAACACTCCATTTTATTATTCCAAAAATGAAATTTTATGGGGTGCCTTTTTGATGATAACCAAGTATCTTTTCAAGCTGTATTCACATTATATCCACATCTGGGAAAAAGGCCACATTTTTACTTCAAAGACACCTGAAAAGCATCTACACAACAAAAGGGTTTCACTACCCAAATATTTCAGAGTTGCCCAGACCAGATTTCAACAGTGCACTTAGGAAGACTAAAATTTGACAACTAAATAAGTGTTGAAATGTGTTCATATGTGAGTGGTGGTGATCACATATAGTGGCTCAGAGGTTATGAAGTTAATTCCCCTTCTCAGTGTCTCTGACACATCCTCACAAAATTTTCTGCTGAAATGTCCAGCCGTCAAGTAGAGAAACTGCTGAGTGAGAGCTTCATCCAGGACCACCATAAGACATGTAGAAATCCTGCCCACGGTGCCAGGGTACCCACCCAGACCAGCTGTGAGGTTCTGCAGAGGCTGCTGCATCCTGTGATTGCCCAGAAGGTCCAATACTCCCTGGACTGCTCAGGGTTATGTTGCTGGTTTTTAAAAACATACTCTGAATTAGGTCATTTCTCACCATTTGTAAATGATGAACTTACTTCTACAGATACCAGGAAGGAAGAAGATGAAGCCAACATTATATGCAGCTCAGCAAAGACTTACTGTTTTAAAATAGACACATAAAAACAGTTTAAAAAAAAATGGGGCTGTTCTTCTCAGTCTGCTCTGGTGGGGTCAAGCCCAACGCCTCCACCAGATTTGAATGCAAAGCAAGATGCCATGCTTTGTCATCAATTTGAAAATACCAGCCATAGCCCTTTAGATCAGTAGGGTGGAGCTGATTTAATTTTGCCTCCCCCACACCACGTTTAATTTTGCCTTTGAGTGGGGAAGGCACTTGTCAGCAACTTCGGAACTAACACACCGTGGGCTGATGCTGTCTCTGTAACCTGGCCTTTAAGTCTGACAAACTTAGTATTCATTGATAAAGCACTCTTAGGAAAAATATTACACTTAGAAGGGTTTATTCCGCAGTGGTTGGACATATTTTGTGCAGACAAAGCTTCTGCAAAGTGCTAATATGTGGTGTATTACCTAGGTTAGCTCCAAAACAAGGAGCTCCTGCTGGACAGAAAAGAGCTGTGAGTGAGAACAAAGCTGAATTAAACTTGTCATTTTTCAGCAATGTCATTTGGGGTAATGATTTTCCTTCTTGCTAATTATTCTTCTCCTACTACAGGTGAAGAAGCAATGTGATCAAAAGCTGCTCATTAGAATGAAAACCAAATGTGTACCGTGCTCTTTAAACCTTGACACCCAGTGCCCTGCTGGTTACACCAAAATTACCAACGGGACTGGGACACCAGACTGCAGGTATCTCCTCGGTCAGAGCTTTTCTCATGGATATTGTTCTCCAGTAATTAGAAAACATTAAAACATATCAAAAATTCTCTAGTCTATGCAATTTTCTTATGAAATATTTACCAGTGGCTTCACCAACTCCACAACTCAAGCTGCATTCAGGGTATTGGATGCTTGAAGTTAAACAGCAAGTGATATAAGAGGAAAACAAACATTGCTATTGATGGTCTAACAAATTTTCTCTTGAACAGTATCATAGAATCTCTTCTATATTTATTCTGCCTACTTGTTATGAATGATACAAAAATATATGATAAATATATATTATTATATTTATGTGTTAATCTTATAAATAATAGAAATAAAGTATTATTCACACTTCTAAATCAGGGAATTGTGAGGGTGAAGGGGAGGAAGAGATATATCAAAACCAATTTGACATCCTGCCATTCCAATTGGAAAAAAAAAAAAANATATCATATGAATAAAGTACTTTTCACACTTCTAGACTGGGGAGTTGTGAGGGTGAAGGGCAGGAAGAGATATATCAAAACCAATTTGACATCCTGCCATTCCAATTGGAAAAAAAAAAAAAGGAGCAGTATTTTAGAGAAAAATGTAACTACTTTAGAGAAAATGTAACTATTTTGAGCTTACTTAGCATTTAAAGAACCTTCATATTAAACAATTTTTAAAATACTGTTTGAAATCAAAACTTCAAGACATGTGCTGTATTTAGGCTGAGGTGGGAAGATAAATACACTGTACAAAAGAAACATCTCCAAGGATCTTTTTAGACCTTGTCATTCAATGTATGTTGTAATGAAGAAGAAAAAAAGGTAGATAAATGCAACCAAGACTAAAGTACTCTTGTCTGACACTGAAAGGAGAGCTTAAGAATTTCATTTTTCCCCACAGGAGGCTTATAAGCACTCTAAAGCAGCTCTAACTTCTTTTCCACAGGTATTACTTGGAAATTAAAACATACACACTTTCTTTTCCGGGCTGTCGGCATCGTTGTGTGAAGGAATTTGAACAACCTGAGTGCTGCCAGGGACACTGGGGCCCAGACTGCATGGGTAAGTTGGTTTGGGCTTTGGGGCTTTATTTTCATACAGAATTTGAAGAGAAATAAAGCAGCAACTTTTTTTCTTTTCAGAAAGTATTGCTCTAAGAAGTTTGCTCCACAGAGCTTGTTATAAAAGTATAAATAAATAGTAATTTTCCACTAAAACTTAGGGGATTTGAAGAAAAACAGGTATTAAAATTTTCATTTAAAAAGAAAAATTCATAGAAAAATGTAAAGAGCCTCAGAAAACATCCAAGATTTTGAGATTTTCAAAACAAATCATTACAGGTAATGCCTGCCAAATTATTTCATTCGGGAGGATCCCCAAAATGGATTTTAAAAATTAAGATTTTCAAACCACAAATTTAAATGTTTCATTTTAGCTCAAAACCCACCTTCAGCTGCATCTGAAATATTTGCAAATCTCTCAGTATTGACTTTGTGATGCAGGGAGGATCTTTTCTTTCAGTTCAACTTGAAACAGTTTCTTGAACTGCCTGTGAATGCTGAGGGCAATTACTGAAGCAAGGGTATCAGGAGTGTCTCCTCTCCTGCTACTCCTTCCTCAGGAAAAGCTTTTCAGCCTCTCCACAAATGCATCACATCTCAGGCGGCCAAGATGGGCATCCAGACCCACAGAGCAAGTTCCCCTGCCCTGCCAGAGTGTTTCCTCCTTTAGTTAATGGCCTCGAGGTCTGTTTTAATGTCTGTGAAGTCCTTTGTCCACAAAATAGATTTTTAAAAAATTATAATTTTTGCCCAAGCTATTATTTAAATATCAGTCATTTATCTACTAAAGGAAAATAATTTAAACACCAGCCATTTATCTACTAAAGGAAAGCAAACTGCAGCTCACAGCAGCTTCAAGAGAAAAGGCAGGCAAAGAGCTGAGTGAATGGTGTGTGGTCATGTCTTCTGAAGAGAGTGACTTGTGTGTTGGTTTACCACCCCACCTCCAAAGGCAGCCTAAGGGCTCCTGCTCCCATTATCAGGGTGCTCTGGGCAGCCACACGAGGGCCATCCCTATTTCTGGGGAGGGACAGAGCCCTCTGCCCCAGAGCCAGAGCCCTGCCTGCACCACTGGTATGAAGGAGGCTGCAAAGGCAAGGAAGCCCTCTCTTCCTTCGGACAAACTTCCTGACCCCAAAAAGCAAAGAATCAAGGTCTCAGCATTGTTTCTGCTTTCATTTGGAGGAAAAAAATATAGTTATCTCTACTTTATCACAAGCTCTGTAATAGAATATGGCACAAGTTGAAATGTCTGGAGGAAAGACAGTCCTTCCTGAGGCCAGGCAAAAATCCCTGACTAGGGGTTTACTCCACATTTAACATCTGATGGCAAAGACAAAATTAGGTCTTCACTAGTACTTTGACTTCCTCAAATGATAGCACAGTGCATCATTCAGCATTCTATCAAATGCTGAAACACACAGTGTAAATGGAAGATCTTTTGTCCTGTTCCCTCCCAATGAAGCACACCAAGCCATCCAGCAGCACACCAATCCCTCTGTAAAAAGTCATAAAGTCAAAAGAGAAAAGCACAGAAAAGGTCCAGGGGGAAAGAGCACAGGCTTTCCACACTGCCAGTATCATCCAGCCACAGGTTCCACAGCTGGTGGATCTCAGGTGTTGCAGGAACTGCTCCCTACCACAGCACAGGTTTCCAAATTAATGGGCAAATATTTCCATGGCTCCCAAGGAAAGCCTGGGTATCAAGTGAAAGGTGTGTGGCACGACCAACTGAGTAGAAAGGACTGTAAGAATAAAAGGGGGGACATGTTAAAAGAAAAAGTAAAGGCCAAGAGGAAAGGTACTAAATTTAATACTATCATATTATATGGTTCAAAATACTTCTTTCCAAGTACTGCTCACTGCTTCAGCCTCACAGGGAGTCAGGCAAAGAGAAGTATCTTAAGAGGCTCTATTTGATACCACTTGGAAAGTGCTGAATTTCAGTCCATGAAGGGAAAAAGTGCTGATAGATTTAGGTTCTTTTGGCCTAGATTCAAAGATTTGGCCTTCACACTCTGACAGCTGACAGAGATAAGCAAGAATATGTCTTTCTTTCTGCTTTTCAAAAAGCATCCCCAATGAAAGCAAAGGTCTCTCTTCTCCCCAGGGTGGCAGCAGGTGACTGCCAGCACTGCTCCAGTGTCCCAGCACTGCTTCCTGTGGCCCTGCTGATTGCAGGAAGCACTTTATCTGCCTGGCCAAACTTGTACAACAGTATGGCAATTTACCCAACTTCTGATAAAGCTGTCCCTTGGTGCTGGTATGAAAACGAGAAAACAAAGAGACAAGATGTAGTGAAGACAAGGGGAAGTGCAATGAATGCCAATTGTAAAAAAAAAAAAAAAAAAAAAAAAAAAAAAAAAAAAAAAAAAAAAAAAAACAAAAAAAACCCAAAAAAAAAAAAAAAAAAAACCCCACCACAAAAAAAAAAAAAAAAACAACAAAAAAAAAAAAAAAAAAAAAAAAAAAAAAAAACCCAAAAAAACCCAAAAAAAAAAAAAAAAAAACCCCCCCACAAAAAAAAAAAAAAAACCACACACAAAAAAAAAAAAAAAAACCACCACCAAAACCTGCTTTGTCAACAATTTAAAAGTAACTTTTCCTAGGAATTTTGCCATGAACTCTGAATTTTCTCTATCCTTGCACATTCAATAAAAGCATCAGTGCAAGTAAATTATTTTCCATTCTGTGCAAATATTAAACAGTTGTCAGAAGTCCTAAAAATACGATTTAGCTGTTGACAGTAGCCAGACAATAAGATTCACTAAAAGCCACTTTAAAGACTGAAGTATATGCATTTATGACTTTCCTGAACTGTAGTTATTTAACCTAAATTCTTAAAATATTATTTCAACATGTATGAGCTAAACAGCACTAAAGTTTTCATCTTTTAATTTATTGATTTTTCAAAAGAAGCTTACACACATACAATAGACCTCAGACTACATTAAAGAATAAATTGAGAAATATTAACAGACTGGTTTAAAGCCAAAGCTTTCAGTGGAATTAAGTGAACACATATGCAAACCTACTTATTTGCTCATCATTGTATCCAAATCAAATTAATTTTTGCTAAAACTTCCACATTACTTAAATACTCTAAATCAGGACTAACTTAGGCAGGGGGAGCATAAATCTGGTGTGCTCATCTCCACCCACACAGAACAAACTCTGGGGCTCTTTATAAGCAATAAATCTTACTAGTAAGGTACAGCAGAGTACCTGTGAGGCCAGTAGGGGGTTGATTCATTTAGATATCACCTGCATCAAAATTATGGTACTTAATGGGAATTCTAATTATAGGAAGGAAAGGCTTATGGAAGAGAGTTAATACATCAATTCCAAGGAGGGGCAGGACAACCGTGAAAAATAAGGGTATCCCTATAGGAGAGAAAACCTGACAGAATGATCTGACTAAAAACCACTGTAATATGCATTTCCTGTAGGCAATCTTTCAGTGAAGATTTGAATCTTAAAACCTTTCAGACAAAAAATTAGACTATTTTTATTATAAATATGGTAATTTTTCTCTTATCTCATGCTGCTGGCTGGGGTTTTTGTTCAGACTGTCTCGGCTTCTATGCCACTGCCTGTAACCATGGTTTTAGCACCAAAGACACCGAAGAGCATAACACACCTTTGGCACGCAAGATTGATTAGTGACCACAGCCCACTGGACATGATTTGGTTATGAGATATCTAGATATTTCAATTTCCAAGATCGTTTGAATCAATTATCACAGTCTCATGAAGGAAGCAGGGAAAACAAAAAATTTCCCATGTAAAGCAAATGCAATTTTTGGTGGGGAAAAAAAGGCTTATTAAACTCCAACTTAGCATCAAATAAAATCCTGAGAGCATCAATCCATCAGAGTTATATCAACACACAGGAATAGTCAGGCAAGCTCCACTTGTACCAGAAAAGCCAGTAGAGTGTGACAAACAGAGGTGGATCAGCAGGAACAAAACCATATGGGACTTTAGAATAAGAGAATTCTTTTTTGTTCAACCCTCTGACTACAGTCACTAAGTTCCCAGACAAGAGAGGATGATGATCCCTGCTAATGCCAAGGGTCTAGTGAAGAGATTGAGGCAGCTGCAAAACAGGAGCTGTGCCCCAGAGCCCCTGTTTGGCCCAAAACCCTGCAGCTGCCAAGGTGGTCACCTGTGGTGCAAGGGTCAGAGCGAGGTGTAAAACTGATGGTTTAAACATTGTCATTTCCAGCATGCCCAGGAGGAGCTGCTTCACCATGCAATGGGAGAGGAGACTGTTCCCAGGGCATAGCTGGGAACGGAACCTGCACCTGTCAGGTACGTCTTTTCTTTTAAATGAAAAAAAAAAAAAAAAGTACAATAGCATGTAAGTTGTGCTGAAAAATAATGCATGTTCCACTGTATAAATATATTAAAGAAAAGGATTCCAGAAACAGTAGACATGATTGGCTTGGAGCTCTTTTTTTTTTTTTTTTCTCTTGGATTGCATTAATCCCCACACTATTATTTCTACAGATTTGAGCATGTTCAGGTGAAATTATTAAAAAGTTGTTTCTTCTTGCCTTCCTGAGACAGGTGTTTTGAGTTCTTCTATTTTTAAAATTTTGCTATTACTTATGGCTTTTTGCCCTAAATAGAAAGTACTTCTCCATGAGGCTATACTCTCCATACATTGTTCCTTTGCTGAGAGTGCAACATGTACTGCTTGACCTCAGGCAAATAGATTTTTAATAAACAATTCAAATTAATCGTTTTGACCTCCCCCTACACTGGTTTATCTTTACTTTACATCAAAAATCCTCTTCTGGGGACACGTGAAAAAGAGAGAGAGGTAGAAGTAGCCAGAAAATACAACCCAACAATCATAAGCCTGATTTGGACATCAGGCTTGATTATTGTATTCCATAGCTACCTTGATATTCAGAAGATCTGATTTGAAGATCTATGGATTATTCTGGGGGCAAGATTGTTCAAAAGACAATGTTTTCTAGATTGTGGTAGCCATTGATTGAAATTGTTATGCTACTTTCTTTGGCAGCAAAAGATGATGTTTTCAGCCTGCTACACTTATATCTGTATAGAGATAGATGAGAAACTTAAGTTTTGATATCCATTGTGTAATTCACAGAAAGGCTTTGGTGGGACAGCCTGTGAAAAATGTGCTGAAGACAATTTATTTGGCCCTGACTGCACATCAGGTAATATTCAACTTGCTTTATTTGATTAGGGAAAAGAAGGGAGGGAGTGCTGTATTCAGACTCTAAGAAATCACAGTGAAATGTGTAGAGGGCCAGTAAGAGCTGCTGTCTGCCTCAGAGAACACAATGGAGAAAGGAAAGAGAGCTCTTTGCTCTATTCTGTGCCAGGGAGATATACAATTCTGCCAAAAGTGTGGAAAAGGGCGTGTTTACTTTAGTTTTGGGGTTTGGGTGATTGATGAATTCACTGATTAGCCATACATCTATCAGAAATGGAAGTCTGATGGAGCAATTAAAGCTCTGTACACTTTTTAAAATATTTATATATCACAAGTGTATATATGGATATAATATTGTCCACTTTTGCCTGCTTCTTAATGACCTCTACTGTTTTGCCTTCCTGACCCTTGCTGAAAATGACACTGAAAAAACAGAAAACTGCCTGAAAAAAAAGTTTAAAACACTCTTACTCTGAAGTGGTAATAGTTGTTTATCTCAAAGTAAAACTCCTTTTCTTCCCTCAAGATCTACATAATTTTACTTTTAAGGAGTCACAAATGATCTCAATTTAAATAATCTGTGTTAGCCTTTCTACAATAATCCTACACCACTGCTGGCTCAGAGGCCCTTTTTCCACCAGCTGTCCACTGGATGCCAGTGTTGGTACATAGAAATGTAACTGAGCCAGCATTTTCATGAAAATAGAGTACTTGAATGAATTTAATATCATAAATATAATTATTTTCCAAGAAGTTACTGGAGGATTCAATTAGATATTAAGTAATATTTTACACTTCATCTTTCAGATATTTGAGCTTTTCTAAGTGTTCTAAAATAAATAAAATATAAACAATGTTCATTTGTGGCTAACTGCTTTTCAGCAATACCTTAGACATTCCTGGGTTTTATATTATGACTATTAACATAGGTAGGAAGTTATTAATTAATTAGTGCAGGTGATTTGCATAAACATAAGCTATGTTTTTAAGGAGAAGAGGATTTGCTACATGACTGCAGCCTAAACATGAAGTCAGCAATAGAATTCTGTACCTTTTTCAGACTTTTCCAGGTGTCACTCTAAATGGCCTTTTTAAAAAGCATCATTGCCATAATTCAAACAGTTATAACTATAAAGTTTTTGCAGTATACTTAAGGCCTCAAAAATTATTTATAGATGGGTCTCATGCCTGGACTGTGAATGCATCATCTTGTGTGCATATTGTCATTGAGTTCATAATCAGGATACAACCAGAAATGAGAGACTAGACAAAGAAAGAAGCCTACAACCTCCACAGTGATTAATTATGCTTTTAACTAAATAAATTCTGTTTAGGAAGGGGGGAAAAAAGTCACAAAACCTCATCTCGTCTTGAGGTACTTGAAGGTACAGAGTTGAAGCAAAAACAAACAACAGCTTAACTGCTGTTAAAGAGGTCTATGTTACACATTATGTCCAGTTTTGGCTTCAGACTTTCTCAAATTTTACAAGTTTATGGCATTAGCAACAAGTCAGTTTGGTGTTAACACTGCACGTTCTGCAGATTTTCAGACCCCGAGCTCTTAACAGCCTTCAAAAATTTGTGTGTTATTTACTGATGTGTGCAACTGCAAGAGTGCTCGCCTCAGTAGGGGAAGTCTACAAATTCAGGCACTCAGGTCAGAGCCTGGTTTGGCCAAAGCTGCTGGCTAGGACACACCTTGCTATGAGCAGTTTGGTGTTTCCAAACACCATTATTGCTCAGCAAAGCAAATCCATGTCTCCCTACAGTTTGTGACTGCATTCATGGAGTATGCAACAGTGGGATTACAGGGGATGGAAGATGCACTTGCTTGTCTGGATACAAAGGGCTCCGCTGTGATCAGCGTAAGTAGCATTTTCCATCTGAGATGTATTCTGTGATACAGGCAGAACTGGTAAGGATGAATGCAAGAGTAACCAAACATTCACTGAACCTCAGAGCCTCACAGTGTGCAGGCACAGCTTAACCTGTCCCCCTCTGTCCCTCAGCCATCGCCGAGTGCGAGGCGCTGCAGTGCCCTGCAAACTCCAGGTGTGCTGCCTCAGGGGAGGATGGAAGACAGCTGCAATGCCTGTGTCTGCCCAGCTTCCAGGGGGACAGTACACGGTGTGAACGTGAGTAATTGCCATGCCTGCCCCAGTTCTTTGAATATACCACCATTAGTGTTATAGTTCAGATATGGAATGTGCTTTTGAGCCACATCTCACCATCTCATTTTTCTTGGGCTCATAACCCAAAGCTCAAACTAGATTCATTCGGGGTGAAACAAAATCCTAAAATGTGCTCATCAGAAGCCCATCCATCCAATTGCTAACAAGTTACAGTCCTTGCAATCAGACTAAAGCTAGTCAATCCCCTTGAAGTACAAAAAGTGGATACTGGGTCATCAGTGCTTACAAATCCACTGCTGTCATATCTCTCTGCTTGGTCCAGTTCAGCCTCATAGCTTGCTTCCATAAAAATCAACAACAGTAACCAAGGGCTTATATTTATTGAGCATCCATCATGTGGCAGCTCAGTTCCATCAGCAAGCACAAACTCTATAGGCAAGTAAAATTCATTTTAGCTTTCCTGTTTTTCATGAAACAAAGCTAATAGCATCTCAGCTAGAGGTAAACTCCATCTTGGAGGTGTCTTTATAGACTCCTCAACTTGCCATTCAATGCCCAAATTACCTGTATAAGAGTCCAGATTTTCTTTTCCCTACTCAGTTTATGTCTTATGGTAGTAGTTCTTCTTTCTAGACCAATCTGATGCTGGAAGCACATTTTAGAAGAGGTTGGCTCAGATCAGTCCCAGCTGAGGGGAAAGAAAGGGAGGAAAGGAAGAGAAAACAGTGAGAAACACCACTTTTTAGGTGTGTCCAGGACATGCCATCTTCTAGATACATGTGCTTAACCATAACCTAACCTGTTCACAAAGGCATGAGGAGATGCTCTCCAAGCACAGCTTCATTATGAAAAAGAACAAGCAGTGCTATTGCCTCAAAAAAATGGTTCATGGAAATAACTAGTGAGCTTCTGGTGCCATCCTGAAAGTAGGAGAGTGTGGAAGACTAAAGCACTTGCTGGACAGTTTTCCATACAGCTGAACTGATGACATTATATTGTTTAACTACCGGAAAGAAAACAGCGAGGGCCTATTGTACTGAGAAATATTTTCCAACTGATCCAACATATGCTTGAAGCTTGCACAGACTACATACCTCCCACCTGACCTTCTCTAGTTAAAATCCTCCAGAGAACAAGGAAATAGTTGTGATATTTTAATGAGCACAGTTCCATGCTTTAAACTGTTTATAACTGAATTTGCCAAGTTAAGAGATCATTTCTGCTCAAAAGCAAACAGTTGGTTGCTACGTTAGCATAAACACATTCCTCTCTTCCATCTCCATGCAACCACCATACTTCAGACTTGGGTGTTATGAAAAGTTTAGTCTGCCCAGGCTTTGTCTGGCATGGAGGTGCTCTGGTCTTCCTTGTCTTCAATTTTAGAGCTGTGGGCAGTGATTCATTTTCCTTCACTTCTTTCTTCACAAGCTATCAACCCGTGCTCCCAAAAGGTCTGCGATCCTAACGCCGACTGCCTTTACCTGGGGCCAAACCAGCACAAATGCACCTGTCAAGAAGGTTACACAGGGGATGGCCAAATCTGCCTGCCCACGGACCCTTGCCAGGCAGCGCATGGGAGCTGCCCTGCACAGTCCAGCATTTGCATCTATGATGGTCCAGGAAAGGTCAGTGCAACTGCCCAAGAGGAAATAATGCTTTCTCTCCAAAAAGAAGCCATGAGGGTATGGAAACAGCTCTCAAGGAAATCAAACACCATTCCTAGCTTTACCACAATCCCTGCTGTTGGCCAGGAGGGAGTCCTTTTAGCTCGCCTCTGAAAATAGAAATCTCAATTGTGTTGTTTTTTTCTGGGATTATTTTGGCTCTGATTTGCCTCCCCAGAATGGAGGCATTGAAATGAATTTTCTCCCACTTAAATTTTGTCTCTCTGACCACAGGGGACTTGTAGGACCAGCAGGGTTCTTATCCTGGTACCACATATACGTGTCTAAATTTAGTTTATTTAGGAAAGAAGCAGTCTGAGTCTTTGAAAACAATCAATCAACAGCACTTTACAAAGTGCATATTATTAATAATGTTGGGAACTGGCTCTAATTTCTGTGGGTAAAACTCACACCATCAAAAAAGCAAGACTTCAAAAGGCCTGGTTTGCTTGGACACCCTGAAGAGCCACAAAGGGACTTGATCATTCAGGGTTGTTTTGCACTTCATGGTCACGTCTCAGTGAAGTGCACGTGTCTGAAACACAGGCTGATGTGTACAAATACAAGCTTCATATTTGTGTCTGGACTCACCAAGAGATTGACTAAGACGCTGTGTTCAAGCCCTAGTTCCAGAAATTATGCTGAAATCCACAATTTGTGCACGGCTAATTTTCTCTCTCTTCTCACATCCTTCTGATTTAGTCCCACTGCGAATGCAAGGAGCACTATACCAACTTTGTACCTGGGAAGGGCTGCAGCATGAGGGACATCTGTGAAACAAACAACACCTGCCACAAAAAAGCCAAATGCTTAACAGTTGCACCGGGACAGATTGCGTGAGTCTTTTTGCTTATGAAAGTTTCTCATGGTTTCCCCCTCCTTCCCTAGTAAATGGGCTGCTAAAACAAATCCTGTGGATGGACTCCTCCTGAAGTTATCTTTAATGGCTTCTTTATCAAGGACAAATCACAAGATTTAATGGGGTTAGGGTCAGCCAATTAACATAGAGTTAGATTTCATCAGGCCATTTGCTAATACCTATCAAGTTTTATTTTTAAAGCACTCAGAGGTCATTTCTACATTAGTAAATAAAAGTTCAAAAAACCTCTTTTCTCTTCCTCAGGGCAAGCAGCACTGTCTCACAGCTAAAGCCTCTTCCAAAACAGAGTAACTGCCTCTTGGCAGCAATTCCTGGCACATGCTATCCCTTCAACTGTGCCTGGGCACTGCCAGGGAAAATGCTAATTGGTGTAGGCCAGAAACACGCCAGGCAGCATGCTGAAAAGTAATCAGCATTAATTATGGGATAGCACTGGAGACCTGCCTCTTCTGAGTATACTAATACAGATACAACCAGGGAATCTGCCCCCCAAGCTGTGAAAGCAACACCAACCCTAGCAGATTCCTTAAAACATCGAGTCAAGCAACTGCAAAACTGCAAAAGCTCTGTCAGGCTTGGCTTTTCCTGTACAAAATATGCTGCATGGATGTTAGGAAAAAGTCACAAGTGGCACTAAACTCTACAAAGCTCTCTTAAACCACAGAATTTGTCTTATGTGTATAGCCCAGTGATGGCAGGTACTGGGTTAAAGAGCTGTGCCTGAAATAACAGTTTTTGGCAGTGAGAGTTTGAACATGATGGACAATATAGGCCATTCATTGTAAGTTAGGAACAAATTATCACATAGATCCATAGACAGAAAGCATTCACTCAGGAGAGTATTCTCATTGCCAGTCCTTGTGTCATCATGCAGCTTTCCCTTGCAGCGTAATGTCAGCATCACTTCTGCATAAGCTATTGTGCATTTCAAACAAATTTATCTAGAGAATCCTCTAGTTCTCTTCTACAGCATAGTCTGCTACTCAAACGGCTTACTATAGACTCACACAACACTCAGTATAGAGTACTACCATCCCATCAACTGGAATTTGGAAATAATATTCCAAATCAGGAGCTTTTTTCCCTGATTAGTCACTGTTTCACTGTTGTAAAACAATTTTTGAAAGCTGAGAAAGTTTTGAGAATTTTAGAATGGGAAAGTTAAGAATTTGTTACTGGGGATGGTAAAGAACAACAAAAATTCTCTGCACATCATTAATTCAATGATATTTAATGGCAAAATGTAAAGAAGAATGTACTAGGATTGAAATTAAAACTTGAGCTAAGGAAAACCCATATATGAAAGAGGAACTTTACAAAGAAAACCATTCATTTGTAAATGCGGGCACAATAAATAGATTTTTGGTAGGTGACAGACTGTATTTTGGCTGCATCTCAGATTTTAAATGTATTTGAGAGGGGTTTTCTGGTTGGTTTTTGTTTGTTTGTTTTCAAAACACAAAGCTATAACAGAGGCCACAAAACTGCATTGCTTCCTTTCTATTTTTGGTTGGGTTTTTGGTGGGTTTTTTTTTGAGGATACAGTTGTGCTATTAGCTTTCCCCACACAGACAGTTCTACTTTCTCCAGAACCAAATTATTTGTACAAGAATAAATCTCTCATACAGTCCAAGATGTAAAAAACCCCAAACATTGGATTTGTGAATATAACACTGTACTCTCCTCAAAAATCACAATTGCCTCTGTCTTATGTTCCCATGTAGATCTTTCCTGAGTGAGTGCTGGCACTTTCTATAGTGTTGCTTCAGCACAGTAATCATGTTCAGCCTTGTCCAGAAGCTATGAAGCTCCAACCAGTGCAGAATTACTCTGTATATTAGATCATAACCTCTGTGGTTTCCAAGGAGAGCTGCAGTTAAACTCCATTATTTTCTCTCTTAATCCTACTCTTACTTTTTCTCTAGGTCTTCAATGTAGAAATTATTTATTTCATAAACCAAAACTCTATTACAGAGGGTTTTGGTAAAATGGAGACAGAAAGCTGAGTTTTCCTCTTCCAGAGAGGTGGAGTTTTTCTTCCCTGAGTAAGCTGAAGTGGAGACAGCTCCCATCTCTTCCTGTTGGTGTTCCCCATGCCCAGCCACAGAAAGTCAATTCCTTCATCAGAAGGAGTGAGGAAACACACAGGTTGAAGGGTTCAATCCCACACAATAGGTGCTAATCTCTAATTGCTCAATGTTTTCCTTTGGCACTCAAATCCAAACTATGTCACTTGGATCCTCACTCAGTTATGAGCAAATACTGTGCTCAGGAGAGAAGTTTCAAACGATGCAGGCATTTCTGCAGTTCACTGTGCCTCCAGAAATGATAGCCAAAAATGTTATTGTGTTTAACCACCTGCTTCTTTATGAACATTGGATGAAAAAGAGAGGAGAGCTTTATTTTGAAACCTGGATCTGATTTGTGCCATATTTCAAGGGTAGTTCCTTTTTTCTACTATGCTATTTTTCAGCTCCTTTGAAGCCTCAGTTGTTTTCTTGTCTGTTCAGAAGTGGAAGGGAGTTGCTTGCAGCAATTCAGCAATATTTGCCCAACCAGCTCCCAAGGAGCAGCTGTTCCTCTCTCCCAGCTGTAAACCCTTCATCCAGGCTCCATGGTCATGCTCTCTCTGCTCAATAGATCCCCTTAAAAAGAAGTGGATTCACCCTCAGAATAGCATCCTAAAAAAATTAGGATGCTTTTAGACTGCCATTTTTACCCAGGATTAGAGTCAAAGCTTGAGACTCTTGGCCAAAATCTCAGCACTCCTCTGAGCCTGTATGCAGCTCCCCAGATTGCAGGCACTGGTGGGGACTTTCAAATAATATTTCTCTCAGCAGAGAAACAGCTACAGCAGAGACCATACATGGGGAAAAGGAGAGGGTCTGGCATCAGGCTGATACGACTGTGGGGTGTTAGTGGCAGGTGTGTGTTTTTAACAACAGCATGCACATGATTTTAACAACTGCATGGACATGATTTTAACAGCAGCACATGCAAATGATTAATTATAGAAAGGGCATCTTTTGTTGACGTGAAGTAATGTTCCTTCTCTAGTGATGCTATTAGGAAAAAAATATCCAAAGGGATGAGTCATTGTGGATAGAGATTATATGAATATTGAACATGCTGCAGACTTAATTGGGAAGCACACTACTAAATCCAGTGTCTCTCTGTCCATCTCATGAGCAGTGTGACTTTAGTCTGCTGTAGACCTCCAGAGTACTGGGTCAGGAACACATCACTGGCACCCCTCACAGGCTGGAGTCCCCAGGAGACAGACAGGGTCTTACACTTGAGATGCTGTTTCCAGAAGAGAGACAGCAGCAACACATACGTCTAAAAAAGCAGGGGGGGTTGTGCTGCAGCAGAAACAAAAGATAATGTCAAAAGTACAAGTATTATTGCCCAAATAGTGGCATTACTTAAAGGGCATAGTATTAAACCACCACTTTGCTTTGTTGAAAGGGAAAAGACTTTTTCTATGAAACCCATGCAGCTATTCCAAGGACTGAGGAGCTGCTATCACCTTCCTTTACTACCATTAATCCTGCCAAATCCCATGTCACGAGTGAGGAGGTCACAAAACAGACTCCCTGCTGCTAGAGTCGCACCCGACACATTTATGCTGTGCTCTCTCCTCACACAGAGATGGGCAGGTTCAGTGGATTTCTGGGCTCCAGCAGCCAACAACAACATTTTGGGACCAGAGGCTGCACTCAGCCTTTATTCAGAGGCACCATTGTCTCCTGGCCCAGCTAAAGAGAGTCCACCACATCAGGCTGTCTCACCCTCTGACACACTTCACAGCATGCAGAAGCAAAGAATTAGCGACAATGCACGGTGCTTCCTGGAAATGCCTTCAGAGGAGCCATAGGTAATGCCTGGTGCCCGTGTATTGAGAGCCACAGCTGAAATCCCAATCCCTTCACAGGTGCACATGTCAGGGGGGCTCCGTGGGGAACGGGTTTGTGTGCTATGGGAACATCATGGAGCGCCTCCAAGAGCTGAATGCAGAAGTGGGAGGACAGTGGCAGGGCAAGCTGACATCCAGCCTCTTGCTCATGGGTGAGTAACCACACACAAGCAGAGCCAGCTTCTGCCCAGAGGGCTGATCCTGCCCTGTCTTCCCCCAACATCCCCTGCTACAGGAAAGTGCCACCCACAGCACACATGCTGCTCACTGCAAGGTCCCTCAGACCATCTAGAGGCTCTGCTCCTCACACCACCAATGCAGAACTTCCAGGCAGAAGTGCTGAACATGTTTCCACAACCCCTCACACATCATTTGATATCAACAGTGTAACAAGTGGGCCTGCCCCCACTGTTCTGGACAAATGAGATTTGGTCTGGAATGATACACACTAGTCCACCAAAAACGCTGGTATTCCCAGTTACCTTGTGAACTGAACAAACTTAACAGCCTTCATAATTTTCTCTATGGCAAAAAATTTGAGCTGTGAACAAACATTTCTAGGATTGAGCTGGGTCTTTGACTTGAACTTGTAAATGTGGAAAAAAAATTCCTTCTGTTTAATATAATTTGCTCAGTCCCACAGAGCCCAGCAATTAAAATAAGGACCACGAATTCCTGAACAGAACAGAATAAGAATTCTCCATAGCTGGCCAAGGTCAAAACCTGGCAGTGACTTTCATACTCAGCACTGAAGATCAATATCCACTGCCTCAGCACTGAGAGCTCAGTTGCAGTTTCTCTATGCATTTCCCCTCACATGTCTGAAAAGTGCCCAGCATGCTGAGTTAACAACAACCCAGATTTTATGTTCTTTGGTTAAGTTTTGGACATAAATGTGCCATATGATCTACTAGCCAGAAGCTACAAAGACACATTAACCACACAGGTTACCTTACAATATGTTCGCTCCACACTGATGTCTTTCAAAAGCTAAGAATTTATACATGTTTTGTAGGACAGCATATTAATTTTGAGATAAATTCTCTGTACAATACACCTGTAACAACTGTAAAGATTTTTTTCAGTTCTGATTTTACACTTCTAGAAAAAGAGCTGAATATCAGAAATATTTAATGTTTTCAGCTGCTGAACCAATGGCCTCTCATGCTGCTGTCTCGGATACAGAAATAGCCTCTGGGTAGTAAATGGATTCTAATTAACTTTGAGTGCATCAGTTTTGATTACCAGTCATATGCTTGCTGATATTTGCAGTACCAGCAGGTTATCAGCAGCATATTTCTCACCCCATAGAGACTGAACTGATTTAAAGCAGAAGGCTGTATTCCTGTCAGGACACATCTCCAAAGAAACTGCTGGTTCTGTGCTCTTGCTCCAGCCTGCATGCCACAGAATCCAGGCTGCCAGGAGCATCCCGAATGTTTTGCCTCATTTTGTGTCAACTATGGAGCAGCACTTGGATTTCACATCCCATCTCTCTCTCACCTTTTAATTACTTGACTTTAGAATCTTAAATTAATATTTAATAATCAGATAATATTATTGCTTATTCTCCCCTCACAGCTTTGCACAGCCCCTTTGTTGAATGAGCTTCTCAATAGGCATTTAAACTTTTTTATTCCCTCTTCTCATAAGAAAATACCTTTGAATGGCAGCTGAGCACTCTGGGACCATTTACTGTGCTTGTACCAACAAACAAGGGACTCAAAGGTACAAATGTAAGTAAACAAGAGAAAAGGTTTCACATGGGGGAGATTTGGCTCCTGCAGAAATCTCATCTGTGTTGTAAGTGTTTTGATTCAGCAGACAGAGATAATTTGCTCTTGTACACTTTTGTTCACATTTAAATCTAGGGGGCACACACTGTATTTCTCCCACTTGAAAGAAAAACAAAATAATTTGGTGAGTTAGGGTAGAACGTTGTCACACCTCAAGTTTTGGTTTGTCTTACAGACTGTGCTCAAAGTTTTTTCACTCAGTTGAGACAGGGGTCAAACTAAGATCTGAAATGTCAACAGCTTGGCCAGCAGGTCACCTTTCACATAAGGGGGGTAAAAAAATAATGGCTTTAGTGGAAAAAAAAAAAANAAAAAAAAAAAAAAGAGACTGACATGTAAGTAGCACCTTCCACTGACATCAAGACAAGTCTGGAGGCACCTACTGCTCATGCAGGGACATAAGGGTACAATGTGAGCTGAACTGAAAACAGGAGAGGTCTCCATTTTTTTCAGATTCCATCATGTTGCTTCAGGGTAAAATATCTAATTTCAGAATGTAACAACTGAAGACAAAAAAAAACAATCCACCTTTTTTTTTTTTTAAATAAAGCCTGCATTGAAATAAATCTCTGTTGCTCTGCTTTTCTAGATAAAGGATCTTCTGAAAAATAAACAGAAAGCCCAGTACTTCGTTAAACTCCATATTATTGCAGGTCAACTGAACACCAGTAGCTTGAAAAATGCTAATGTAATATATACTTTGACTGGCAAGTCAGCAGAGATGTCAAAGGGAGAAAAGGTAAGTGGCCTTTCAGCCTCCCTCAGCAAGAATAGTGCTGTCTTTTCCCTCTACAAGGAGTAGGAAAGCTCTTTTTGCAGGGATACATCAGGGTGAAGATAACTGTTGGATTATGAAAAAGGACAGCTGTGGCCATGCATTACAAGGAGTTCAAGTCAAACTTGAAACCTCACTGGCATCAAAGTTCCATCTAAAACCTGCAAAAAAGAGTTACCTTTAGTCACGTATCAGCACTGAATGACTTGGCAGACTAACACAGACTGGTCTAAAATGTTTGCTAAAATGAAGTTATCTTAAATCTGCAGGTGTGACCAACAAAGCTGGGGGGCAGAGGATGGGCATTAAGAGAGCCCAGGTGAAATAAGAGGTGGCAGGGGGAGAAAGAAACCCAGAGTTTATTCTGGAAACCTGTGAATACTGCTCACATGGAGCAAACGCTGACTGAGCTGCAAATCCCTCTTCCCACTGAGCATCAGCAGCCTTGGAACAATGCAGCAAATGGAAATCTTCAGCAGAGACACAACACATGGCAATTAACCATGAAAAATACACAGCAAAGTTCATCATTAGCCCTGATTATTCAATGTCAATAAACATCAGGGCAGTCTGATCCCACAGTTTAAAAAACTTGTACTTTATGGATGATACACTAGCTTTTGTAATCTGGAATTTTTGTTCTTGGTCCATTATGTGTGTCTTGATGGATTGAGCCTATGTGGAGGCTGAAATCAAGTACTTGTCATGTTTTGCAGTAGATCAGTGGCATCTGAGCAGAGATCTCTATTTTGTATGTTCAGTGAGTACACACTCCATTTGTAACAGGAAAATATCCTTACTGTCTGAGCCCTGTTTGTTTCCTGAAGGCTTCAGTACAGTGCAGAATCAGCAACATTTTGTTGTTTTAAATATACATAGAATATAAGGAAATGGGTTGGAATCCCATAAGATTATAGAAGCTGACCTTTCCAGTACAACAATATTTTGAATCATTTCCTGGCAGATTTTCATTACTAGCAGTCACCAGGACACTTTCAGGTACACTGAAATCCCCTCAGGGCCTGTCTCTGTTTCTCTTCTGAATTTTGCTGTCCTGAAGCAAAAGAACATGGTCCTGGTCCAAAGGAATATTTTCCACTTCCTTGATAAGCATTGGAAGCAATCTTTATCCTCCCCAGATTTAAATTGCTCAGGTGTTGGCAGCAGGAGGGGGTCTTAGAGTACATTCAAGCAGTGTACTCACTCTGCCATCATTTTGTAACAAAGAATTCACTAACCCTTGCCTGGCTTCTTTCAGGACAATCAGCTAAGAATTAGAATCCAAGGAGGAAGGGGGAAAGGAAAAGTTTTGCAGGGAGATATTATTGCTTCCAATGGAATCTTGCACATTATTGACAAAGCCATGGACAATGTGGAGCCAACATTTGAGAGCAGCAAAGAGGTGAGCCTTGAGTTATCCACATGCAATGTCAAACTTTCTCTTAAAATAGTTTCCCATTAAGTGAATGTGAAGGGGGATGACTGACAGAAACTAAACAAACTCTACTGAGCCACTGCACATCAGTTCACACAAGCAACATTCAAAGTGAAAGGTAATGACACAGTTTCCACAGAAAACAGACATTCACCCTTCTGCCAAGCTGGTCCATGGAGGGTTTGGATGTTCTCCCTGCATCTGAGTGGTTCCTTGGAAAACTGGCCGTCATGATCAGTGAATTTCACTGAATTCCAGAATCACATACTAAAAGGAGGGACATCTGTACAGATACCAGGCAAGACTTGTATTCAATTCCTCCCCCCAAAAGGTTAATTTTTTTTTTAAATGGTGATTTAAATTCTTTTGGGGTTTTGGTGCCCAGCTATTCATGCTTGCTTAAAAGTTCTCTTTCCTTATGTTGCATTTGTCAAATATTTTACTCCTCTACCTTTTTTAAATGGGGATGAAGAGATA